>JAFEMH010001857.1:0-411194 GCA_022495995.1 Adenophora triphylla var. japonica | reverse complement strand
GCTTTTCTCCCAAGGCCCAAGTGTGCAACATAGATCCGACGGTCACTGGGATAAAATCCCACCGGCCTTGAAAATGATGAGAAAATGAGCTATCTACTCCGGCCTCTCCGGGAAACACCAACAAGGAACTCACAAACTCATCGAGGTGAAAGGACAGAAAACTCGCCACGGCTCGGGATATGAGACCTCCTGCTGACACCGCAAAAGGAAAAGGATTTGAGCTATCACAGAAGCGGTCCCGGCCGACGACCCTAAATCTCTCCCCTTCGATCCTAATTTGGCCGACTACTTTGTAAAGGGTCCCACACAACCCGGGCAACATCACGTAACCCACTCCTACGTAAGAATGGCTAAAGCTACAAGATAGCCTCAACAAGTTCGTGGGAGCCCAAGCACCCGGTCCGCGTAATGTTCCCGGACCTACCCAAGATACCCGGGCTACCACTACCATGAGAAGTGAGTACACCTTCAAAGGCGTGCCAAGCCTAGTGGAACAGCTAGAGAAACTCAAAACCACAATTCCTACGCCCAGAAGGTTCGAAACCCGAGTTTGAATTGACCGTGCCGAAAGCCAAAGCCACGTAAGTCTTTTCGATGATTGGGATGGTCCAATCATGCACAGCTTGTTCGGGAAGAGATCCGGATGCCGCACTCCGATTGATTTCACTCGCCAAAGAAATGGTAGCGACGATCGAGGAAGGAGCATGCGTATAATTCCCGAGTCGGGAGGTCACCGATGAAGCCCAATGCCGTTAAAGAATCGGGGAAACTCTCTCGGGCCCGTCCGCGCCAAAGAAGAAATGATCAACAAGCCCGGATTGGTTCCCATCCCTTTGTGTCAACCTAGGAAGGGTCCTCCGAGTCTCTCATTGTTAAGGTCGAGTCTCTAGTTTCGTCCGATGGCCTTACGCCTAAAAAAAACTACGAGTCTGTAGCAAATGCTGTACTTCCTTTTCGTTCCTAATGAAATGACGAACCTTTCTGAGTATCCCTTGATTGCCACTTTAACTAATGATATATTAATAACCAAAAAATATTTTTAATAATAATTCATTAGATAAAGAAGCGCACATATTAAACAAAAAAATCAAACAAAAAAATCTTTAAACAAAGTTGTCCGGAAAGAGGAAAATCAAGCCCAAGCCGCCAAAGAGATTTTGACGAGTATGAATTGGGAACTCAAGGGAAGAGCCTAAAGAGACGCAGAATTGGTAGGGATGCCTTACAAAATCCTCCAAAATCCTCAATTCAAAGAAAGTTGCCCTCTTCATCAAAGAGAACATCATATGCCGATACGGGTTACCAGCCGAAATCATCTCAGATAATGGATCCCACTTCGAAGGGGAATGCGACAGCCGCCGCGTAATTCCGAATAACCCATCACAAGTCATCTCCTTACAGGCCCCAAACCAACGCGAGCCGTCGAGGCAAAGAAACAAGACTTTGGAAAACATCATCCGAAAATGGCCGTCCAAGGCAGATTGGCCCGATAACTTACACTCGGCACTGCGGGCGCGTAACATCGCCGAACGGCAATCGGGGAAACACCGTTTGCCCTCACATACGGAATGGAAGCCAGGTACTCCCAATCGAGCTAGAAATCCCCTCGCTCCGTGTACCGCCTGGAAAGCCGTATCAACGAGGTCGAATGGCCTCCAGAGTCGCCATGATGAATTGGTCCTGCTAGATGAACGCCGATTGAAAGCAATGGAACACATCCGAGCCTTACCAAGGAAGAATGGCCGAGCCTTTGACAAGAAAGTAAAGCATCGGGAGATCCGAGAAGGGGATCTCGCTTTTGAAAGAAAAGCCCCACCCGTATCAACCCCTCGGCAAATGGGAGCCTCGTCCGGATCGGGCCATACGTCGTCCCGTAAGATCTTCTCCTGAGGAGCCATGCAACTTGCCTGCAGACCTCGACGGAAATCCCTTTCAGTACATCCAAAGGAATGGTGACAAGCCGCGCGTATACTACGCGTAAAACACCGAGTCAAAAAAGAGTGCTAAAAGAGTAATACCCAACTAGGTTGAAATCCGAAAAGGGCGGCCTAGGTAAAAACATGTGGTTGCACAAAAAAAAAAAACAAGAAAAAAAAAACAAAAAAAAAAAAAAAAAAAAAAACAAAAACAAAAAACAAAAAATCGACCGGGTTGAACTACGAAGACCCGAGCTCCTCAAAATGAGGGGAACGTAGGCAAAGGAAACGGTTCGGTCTAAAGCACAAATAAAAGTCAAAATCCGACATCAATACACCGATCGTACCATGACGGCGTCTCGAAAAACTAAGCAATTCAAATATTCATTACAAGTTAAAAACTTTTTGATGAGCTCTAAGCCCGATTCATTCCTACAACCGGCAACCTCGCTAAAAGAAAACTAAGATACATAATCAAACTAATGTGTCTCGCCATGACAAGAAAGGGATACTCGGAAACCTCGAGAGTCACTCCATGCCACTCGAACCGGCCTCTCCCCTCTTCTTCCCCTTCGAGTCTTCTTCTTCGAACCGGAAAAATGTCGGTCTTCCTCCTACCAAGCTCGGTATAGGAACAGGATCTATCAAACCAGCCTCTCGCGTGGCCTTAGTAGCCCTAGCATCATCTCTCATCTCCCGTAGCCTAGCCGGTAGCATAGGAGCTCTCCTCTCCCGTCTCTTGACGTAAGCCTCATAGTCGGTCACGCCGTCTCCGCTCCCGTCATGAGGGTTGGCCCTCGCCTCGGCCCTCCTCCTCTCGGAAATGATCGGGTCCTCCGCACCCACAATGGCCTCACGCCGCCTCAAAATAGCCATCTGAGTCTCTCCTAAATGCCTCTCGTACCAATCCATGTACCAAGTGGTCAGGAACACCGATCTCGGATGCCTGAGAATAACCCGAGGAGGAAAGGCGTCATACCTCCATGCTCGGGAAAGAAATGAAAACACCGAGGGATCATCCATAGAAACAGGAGCCACCACCCTGATGGCTATATCATCAAAGTTCTCCAAAGGAACCTGCTCCAGGCCGAACTGTCTCAGAACCAAGGACGGAATATAGAAGCTGGACTGAGAAAGCCCCGAAAGCATGACCACATGAGACCCGTCCTGAAGCACTCTGCGAGTCTCCACCCGCCAACAAGGCACTGACCATCTGATATCTTCTGTCTGGCGACCAGCCATCCAACGCTCCCATGAGCCCTGATCATCGAAATCCACAGCAACCCCCCTCCTGGCAAATGTCCAAGGCCTGATCATATCAGGAGTTTCCCGAAGAATCCTCAAGCGCTCCATCAGCCACAGTGTCAAGAGGAACGGGCTGCCCCCGTGCATATACCGTCTCCCGGTAGCCAGCCTATCGAGAGCATGAAAAGTCTCCCCCAGAATCAAAGGTACGACATCTCTGCCCAAGCGACAATGAACGACTACATCTAGCAGAGACCGATGACAGATCCCAAAAGAATAGACCATGAACAAGGTCCCGAACATGCAAAGGGCAAAGGCATCCCAATATGCATCGTCAAGCAAGCCTAAGCCCCTAAATCTATCAGGGAGACTGTAAATATCAAAATGATCGGGACCACAGATCATACCTTGCGCTTCCTCCGGGGAATGATGAAGGAGGTTGCACAATCTGTCAACGAAAGAAGCCCCTCCGGGCAAAGGAACCGCTATCTCTTCCACCTCCGGACCACCAAGCAAGGCCCGAAATTCTTCGACGGTTGGGACCATCTCGTTGTAAGAAAGGCAAAAGACATGCCTCCTAGTGTCCCAAAATGAGGAAGAAGCCCTCAAAAGACCGTAATACGGAATCAATTCCTTGAGAGACCATAAGCACTTCACCTTATACCTTTCTTCAAAGAAGGACCTCCTCTCATGCATAATCTCCCGGGACCAAGCCTTGAATTTGTTGAAAAACGACATTTGGGATTCTTGGGACAATTTTGATGGAGCTTTTCTAAGGTTTTCCATGGATTTTCTATCTTTCTCCCCGAAAATGGCTGTTTGCACTGGAGGTTGAAGAGGATATTTGAATTTAAAATAAAGTGAGACCATATCTGTAGCAAAATTAAAGGACAATGTCAGATGCAGTCCCCATCCGCGCGGATATGTTTGTTTTCCATCAGAAAAATCTGCAACAGTCCAAGCTGCTACACCAAAAGAGGAATATTTCGTCCCGATTGCTCGGAACCTGTGCAAAAACCTCCCCAAACTAGTCCATGTACCAAACACTAACACCCTTGCCAAAAAAAAAGAACCAAGGCTCATGCAACATTGCATTCATACTGCATTGCATCCATAAAAGAATAAAATCCTAAATTATTACATTCCAAAAATAAAGGGAGTGTGCAAAAATAAAAAAGAGAAAAAAAATCAAATAAAAAAAAGTAGGTAACAATAATCCTAAATTATTACATCAAAAAAAAAATGTGCATAAGCTGTACAAATCTCAATCCCAGTCATAAATCTCAAAATCTCAGAAAATCAGGGGGGGTAATCAATCAGAGTCCCTAGCGCCCGACGTCTACCCCCGGTCCCTCTTGCGACTCGGGCCCGCCTCATCAGGAGCCCTGAAAATCTCGGGCTCAGAATCGTCTTCGTCTCCAGAAATAGGCTCGTCAGGACCAACCGGCACGCTCTGAAAGGGCAAGCCGAGATCTGCGAAAAAATCATATCCGAAGGTGAAGGCGTCGGATTCCTGGACGTACGAAGACGACCCACCATGCCGCCGACGTGTCCCTGCCGTGTGGATCCCCGAGAATGACGTGATCCGAAGGCAGCACCGCGCGGGGATCAATGAGAGGGAGACAGAGGAGTCTCTGAAGAAGTCTACGAACGAATCAGGGAAGCCTCCCCGCCCGACGGCGCCGGCCGTGGTCGCTCGCTCTAGCACTCGAGGAGCCCCGCAAGTTTCGACCATCCTCCTGATAAATCTCTTAGCTCCGATCACTTGCTTCGTCCGCTTCTCGACGACCACCTCCGAAAACTGCACAAAAGCAAAAGCGTCAGAAACAGTTGAAGCGAGAAATGATGACAGGAAAGAAAAGAAAAGACAAAAGTAAAAAAAAAAAAAAAGAAAGAGAAGCCATACCTTCATACCCGGGCGAGGCCGGAAAGCTCGTGGAAGCCGCTCAGGCTGAGGGATCTGCACCCTCAATCGGACCCCATCCTGGATATATGAAAAATCCGTCCGAGGGTACCGCGGGATCCCAAGCCCCTCTCTATCCGTAACCTGGGCGTCCTCGGCCTCCTCAAAACAAATACGGGGTACGGCTCAATCGCCACAAATGCCGAGAAGTGCTGGCCGGCTCGGTAATCATCCCAGGTCGCAGATCTGTCACTCGGGTGCATCATATCGGCGGGAGGCTCCACCGGTGTCCTCAAAGGCGAGTTCACGCCATGCTGGCGCGTCACCCTCTCTCCCAGGATAATAGGCATCGCAGGTCGACCTCTCGTAATCCTCCGTACAAGTCCAAATCTCGCGCCCTTCCAGCTGCGCCACCTCGAAACGATCCTGTGGATAAAATATCATCCTCTCATCCGTCTCAGCCTCTCCGTCAAAGGAAGGCAATCCGCGTATCGAGAGTCGTACGCCCGGAGCTTATCTTCTCCCGGGCATGCTTGGACCAAGAGCGCATGGCCGGATACGCCCCGACGTACTCCGCCGGCTGTCGCCACATCGTGACGTGGAAAAACTCCAACGCCCATACCTGCGAAAGGTAAAAATCCAATCAATCCAGTGCAAAAGAAAAGTGTGTGCTCAAGAAAAAAAAGGGAAAGCAAAAAGAGAGCTTATACCTCAGGCAAACTCAAAGCAAGACAAGGAGCTCACAGCCTCTTCCAGTACCTATCGAGAGCAAAGTAAAGCTCACCAGGCTTCTCCCTCAGAGACGTCTCCAGCCATTTCCATGTCCTCCAAGGACCTCGGCAAGGCAAAGACTGCCGTCCCCTCGGCATGTCCAAAGAGGGTGCTCGAAAAAGCAAACCATAAGAAGGCCCCGGCAACTGATCGGCGCCTATCCTCTCCTCCCCAGCCTCGTAGCTCACAATGGTCTCCACAATCTTCCCATAGACCACGGCATACTCCATCCCCATCCCCTTTTTGGGAATAGGGGAAAATCCCGAAGAGCTCGCAGACGCATCGCTGTAGCCATCCCGCCACTCAATGCTGCGTCCATTGAAGGACAAACCCGTGATCGCAGCATAGTCAGAAGGCGTAACCGTAGCCTCGCCCCAGAAGAAGTGAAACGTGTGGGTCGCATCCCACCAGTGCTGCGCTAAAGCAAACATCAGGCCCTTGCTCTTAGGGAACTTGACCAATCCCCTCAAGCACTCAACAAACTCCCAAAGCCCGGTCTCAACGACAATCTGTCTCGGACTCGGCAAAGCTCCTCGGCCCGCATTTGGAAGCCGGTCCCACAAGTCAACTACAGACTCCACCGATCCTCGAGTCTTCATCTTGTTCAGCTGCTCCGTAACGTAGTTGTTTCCACCCTGCAATAAAAAAAAAAAGAAAATGTCAAAAAAAAATTGCATTTGCATTTGCACGAAAAAAAAAAGAAAGCATATACATGCATCATTCATCACAAAAGTTTTGAAGAAAATTCGGCAGCATAACGGCAAGCAATGAATCGAGCCCCATTTTTCTCACAAAAAACAGTTTTCAGCAAATCCCAACCAACATGCATACATGCATATCACTCATCGTCAAAAAAAAAAAAAGGCTCTACATGCATTCCTACGGAAGTAAAAACTCCGTCCCATTTTCTATAAAAAAAAACATGCATACATTCGTTCAGCGGGAGCAAAAAGCTCCGTCCCATCTTTCATGAAATAGCATACATAAACAATCTCTCAAGTCATTCATTCAATCAAAGGGGAACGAAAAATCCGTCCCACTTTTCATAGAAAATCACACTCTCAAAAAAAAAAAAGAGTGCATTCATAACATGCATATCATCCTACACAAGGAGTCAACGGAAGCAAAAATTCCGTCCCGTTTTCATAGAATAACATGCATTCAATCAACGGGAGGAAAAATCCGTCCCACTTTTCAAAAAAAAAAAAAAAATCATACATTCATATCATCATCTCATGTTGGCAAAATGCCAATTCTTTTCCCAAGCAAAATGCACATTTTGGAACACCAACAAATTCATTGCAACATGCATATCATCAAAAATCAATATTCAAATTTCAAAAAAGAAAAAAAAAAAATCAAATCCCAATTTTCATCCATAATTTTTGGATACTAAAAAAAAAAAAAAATGGCGAAAATGCCAATTCTTCTTCCCAAACAAAATGCACATTTTGGGTTACTCATATACTCATAACATGCAAAGCATCAAAATCAAGATTCAAAGCCAAGAACATCAATCATTCGAATTTTCAAAAAAAAATATCAAAAATCACCCAAAATTTAATTTCAAGCAAAAAATCAACAAAGGGAATGAAAAGATTCGAAGTATACCGTTCGGAGACTCGGATCAGAAGCCCAATGTTGCCAAGCATCGGGGTAAGGCTCATCCGCAATCGATTGCGAAAGAGTATAGTGCCTCCTCATCCGGACGAGCTCCAATCGTCTCTCCGCTACCGGGCCACGTCCTTGACCTTGAAAAGCACCTTCCCCGTGTTCCATTGCTCAAAAAATCGAAGAAATCGGAAAATTTTTGAAGCTTTTTGGACAACAATGGCGATTTTGAGCAATTTTCTCTCTCTCTCTCTCGTAATTTTCTGTAAAAACAGACTGGGGAAGAAGAAGGGGGCGGCCCCTCATTTAAAACCCTCTGAACACGCTCCTATCCGCGCGGATAGGATTGTCAGGGTCAAAATGACCCTTTTGCCCTTTAAAAATCTGGGACTCTGCAGTTCAGTCCCCAACTTGACAGAGTTAACCAAAGTTAACCAAAGTCAGCCCCTTGTCAAGGAAATTACCAACAGCAGTCAAACGTAAGTCCGATCTCTCCGAGAAAGATAACGAGATCCCGTATCTTTCATCAAAATCTTCCCAAGGCAGTCAAACGTAAGACCGATTTCCCTGAGAAAGATAACGAGATCCCGTATCTTTCATCAAAATCTTCCCCGGCAGTCAAACGTAAGACCGATTTTCCCCAAGAAAGATAACGAGATCCCGTATCTTTCATTAGAATTACCAACGGCAGTCAAACGTAAGACTGATTTTCCCGAGAAAGATAACGAGATCCCGTATCTTTCATCAAAATCATCAAACGGCAGTCAAACGTAAGACCGATTTTCCCCGAGAAAGATAACGAGATTCCGTATCTTTCATCAGAATTACCAACGGCAGTCAAACGTAAGACCGATTTCCCCGAGAAAGATAACGAAATCCCGTATCTTTCATCAAAATTACCCCCGGCAGTCAAACGTAAGACCGATTTCCCCGAGAAAGATAACGAGATCCCGTATCTTTCATCAAAATCATCCCCCGGCAGTCAAACGTAAGACCGATTTTCCCGAGAAAGATAACGAGATCCCGTATCTTTCATCAAAATCATCCCCCGACAGTCAAACGTAAGACCGATTTCCCAGACGAATACGTCTGATTTTCCCCAGCAAAGGCTAACAAAATCCCTAGCAAAGTTAACGGAATCCCAAAAGCCAACGAAATCTCGAGAAGATTTCGAACTACGAAAGGGCTTGATTCCCACTAGGGATACGTAGGTAGCCTATCATTAGGTCCAGCCCCTCGACCAAAACGGTCACCCTATCCTTCGGCAGCAGACAAAGTCCACCGAAAGGCCATTTCACAATCAAGATTCGAGGCGCCTAAAACGCCATTTCAAATCAAGGTCCGAGGCACCTAAAAAGCCATCATCTCTAAGGTTCGAGGCACCTAAAACGCCATCATCAAGGTCCGAGGCACCTAAAATGCCATCTCCAAGGTTCGAGGCACCTAAAACGCCATCCCCAAGGTCCGAGGCACCTAAAACGCCATCTCCAAGGTTCGAGGCACCTAAGACGCTATCACTAGGAAAGCGATAAATCGCAATCATCCCCAGCAGAGCGGATAGCCATCAGACCGAAAATGGTCATTCTTATCCCCAGCAGAGCGGATAGCCATCAGACCAAAAATGGTCATTCCTATCTCCAGCAGAGCGGATAGCCATCAGACCGAAAATGGTCATTCCTATCCCCAGCAGAGCGGATAGCCCTCCGATCAAAATGATCATCTCTTATTCCCAGCAGAGTTTCTCTCCTGCAACTGACTGCA
This sequence comes from Adenophora triphylla var. japonica, assembly GCA_022495995.1. NCBI lineage: Eukaryota > Viridiplantae > Streptophyta > Magnoliopsida > Asterales > Campanulaceae > Adenophora > Adenophora triphylla. Next base: position 401,987 of record JAFEMH010001857.1, on the reverse strand, counting down.
GAACTCGCTCATCAGGTTCGAGGCACCTAAAACGCCATCATCTCCAGGGTCGAAGACCCGAACTACGACTGGCTTGATTCCCATTCGGGATACGTAGGTAGCCTATCGCTAGGTTCAGCCACTCGATCACCTGACCATCCCGCCAAATATGGAGCCTTACTCTTATCGACGACCCCGCTTCCTTCGAAAGCGCCGTCGCCAAGGGGATACTGTAAGTGCTTCAATTTGAGCTTGTTAGTATTTTTGTTAGAAAATTAACGAAAGTTATAACATTACTAACAATTACTAACATTTCCTAACAATCCTAACTTTTCTAACAAAGTGAGGGAAAAATGGGCATTGTTATTTAAGGATAAACCAAGGAAAAGAATCAAAAAAGTGAAAGAAATGGTCAAAAACCAAAAATAGAAATGGCTGGAACATAATCTGGCTGTTTAATTTGAATTTTAAAAAAGATTATTCCTTGTGTCCAAAGCCTGAAGCAGCATTTAATGAACAGTGCACGCGACTGATCCCATCCGCGCGGACATCTTTGACAATTTCAGAGGGCTATAAATTGAGCCCTCCAGTCACAAAAATAAGAAGGAAGAAGAGCACAATTCACAGTATTTGGCGAATATACTCGAGAAAACAGTGAGAATTCTATAAGAATTGTCACCTTTTTCTCTTGAATCTTCCCAACTTTCACTCACTCAAATCAAATCCAAACACTTTTGCATTCAAGCCTTCAAACACAAAGCACAAAGAAGATAGGTATAACCTCCCTCTTCTTACCCTAAATCTCTCATCCATGCATGAATCTTCAAACTACAAAATGTAGTTCATTCATCTTCTTGTCTTAAGATCCAAGAAGATCACCATGGAAGTTCATCTCCATGGATGATCTTCTACAAGGATCTACATTATTTTCAAAGTGTTCTTACTTTCTTACAAAGAAAACATATTTTCAAAACCCTAAAAACCATTTTCAAGCACCAAATCTCATTTTCAAAGGATAAAATTCTCCTTCCCAAGCAAATGAAGTGCTTAGTCCTAATGTACCCCAAGGATGGTTTGGTATAGTTGATTCACCACTAAAATGTCAAGTGATCACTAACCAAAAACTAGGGAAATGGGGACAAGCATGGATGCAAAACCCCCCTTAAAATCATATTTTCTTTCTTGAGAAGTTGCTGTCCAGTAGCAATTTTCCAAGATCCCAGTCCATTGTCTTAATTTTTGGACATAGATAAACTTGGAATTTGGTGTTGACTACAAAACACTTTTTGTAGCCAACATCCAGATCTTTCCAGAAATATTTTTACTTATATTTTGGGTGAGTAAAACTCTCATTTTCAAATTTTCTTTTAGAGGCTAGTTCATCAGCTTCTGGAAATCCAGATTGCACATCTGAGATTTCCAGAAGGTTTTGACCCCTCAAATCTTCTCCAAAATGGAAAATTCCTTCGCAAAAATCTTATTTAAGGTGTCTGGAACAAATTTCATTCTCTGAGTTTATCCAGATTATGAAGTTTTAAGACCCTTGAATCCATTTAAAAATCAAAGGTCCACTGCCTTTTTCATTCTGGCAGAAGTGACTTTCAACTTCAAAAGGTCTTTTGAGTACCAAATCTCAATCCAAAAATCTTCCAAAAAATCATGGGATCAGTTTAAAGTCTTAAAAAGATATCCCAATTTTTACTTTTCTGATTTTCAAATTATTTTGGCCAAAACATACACACACACACACACAAATGATTTTCAGCTTGGAAGACTCGTTTTGCGAGGCGCGCCGGGTGCACACTAACGTCCTTCCCGACGCGTAGCGTGACCTCCGAACCCAAATTTCTGATCTCGGGCATTTTTCAAAGTTTTGGCCCTTAAAATAAAAATGGCGTGGCGACTCCGTTCTTTTTCGATTGGTTTTCAAAGAAACAAAAATTTCAAAGCAAAACCCTTTCGAGAAAAAATTTTTAGGTGGGCACATCATCACACCATGCAAGAAAGCGGTCTTAACATCCATCTGATGGATATGAAGATCATATACAGAGGCCAATGCTATAAGCATTCGGATTGTAGTCATTCTAGCAACTGGCGAATAGGTATCGAAATAGTCTATTCCTTCCATTTGCTTGAATCCCTTAGCCACTAACCTAGCCTTAAACTTGTCAACGGTTCCATCCGGTTTCAGTTTCCTTTTGAAGACCCACTTACATCCTATCGTGATACAACCAGGAGGGAGATCGACCAATTCCCATGTCCCATTAGAGACAATAGAATCCATCTCACTCTTAACAAAGATCCTTCCACCGCTTGGCATCGAAGTAGCCATAGCGGCTTTGAAAGGTTAGAGGATCACCCTCGACATTGTAAGTGATGAAATCACTTCCAAAATCCTTGGTGGTCCTTGCCCTTTTGCTCTTTCTTGGTTCAATTTCATCGTCGGAATGAGTTGCACTGGAATCAACCCCCACATTTGTCTGCTCCTCTACTTGAGCAGGAATGGAATTAGTGGTTGGGTTAGATTCCTTAGGAAGTCCGTCCTTCATAGGAAACACATCTTCAAAAAAATGTTGCATCACGTAACTCAACTATAGAGTTCACATCTATGCCAGAAATTTCAGATTTGATAATCAGAAATCTCAATGCATAGCTTGTTTCAGAATAACCTATAAAGATAGCATTAACAGTTTTAGGTCCAAGCTTTTTCCTTTTGTGTGCGGGTACAAGTACCTTTGCAAGGCACCCCCACACTTTTAAGTGTTTCAGGCTAGCATGTCGACCTCTCCAAAGTTCAAACGGACTTTCCTTTCTATGTTTAGGAGGGACTCTATTCAAAATATGGCAAGCCGTATTCAAAGCCTCTCCCCACATATATTTGGGCAGTCCAGAACTTATGAGTAAACTGTTAATCATATCAGTAAGGGTTCTATTCTTACGTTCTGCAACACCATTAGATTGAGGGGTGTAGGGAGGGGTCTCTTCATGTACAATTCCGTTCTCTTGGCAATAATACATGAATGGGTTAGACTCATATTCACCTCCTCTATCAGACCTTAACCGTTTAAGTTTCTTGCCAGTTTGTGTTTCTGCTTCATTCTTAAATATAATGAATTTATCTAATGCTTCATCCTTAGAATTAAGCAGATAGACATAACAGTATTTACTAGCATTATCAATAAAGGTGAGAAAGTATTTCTTTTTGTCTTTGGTCAACACGCCATTAAATTCACAAATATCAGTATGAACTAAATCTAGAATTTCAGAATTTCTCACAACCTACTTAAACGGACCTTTTGTAGATTTAGCTTCAACACATACATGACACTTAGAATTCTTATCAATAGCATGTTTAGGAATAATATCTAAATTCATCATTCTTTTCACAGAATTATAGTTAATATGTCCTAAACGACCATGCCAAACATTTGAAGATTCAATGGAATAAGAAACAGGATAATCAATAGAACTAAAATTATTGTGCGAACAAACATCAGTTTCAACTCTAATTTTAAAAAAAACATCCGAGGAATAACCTTTCCCCACAAAACTACCAGAATCCAAAATTATGACCTTATTACATTTAAATGAAATCTCAAATCCTTCCCTAACTAGACTAGAACCACTAATAATGTTGCGACGAATGTCAGGAACGTGATACACTTGATGCAAGGTAAGAATGCGCCCATTAGGAAACTTCGTGTCCACGCGTCCAGCCCCAAGCACCTTTGCGGCACTAGAGTTCCCCATCGTCACCGATCTACCACGCTCAGGATGGTAATACACAAATAGCAATTTATCGGCACAAACGTGCACATTTGCCCTGCTTGTCGCCTAGCCACTCGTTGGGTTCATAGACAGTAAAGAGTTCGGGACAAGAGGTTACATACTTTGTAACATTGCGAGTCGAATCGTCAACTCTGTGTGCGTCGAGTCGGGATCATCATAATCCTTCGGACCCAACACCATGTTGACGGCAGGGATGGTCATCGCCAGAGCCTTGTGGTCCTTTTCCTTTCTTGGACGGGCAGTCCCTAGAAAAGTGTCCACCTTCTCCACAATTCCAGCAGTTCTGTTTTGCTCTTGGCTTTCTAAAGTTATTTTTCTTAACTTTAAGTTTATCATGGTTTTCTTTATCCTCAGAGTGAGTTTTCACACCTTTTCCTTTAAACTTGCTTTTACCAGTTACCATATTAGCAACAGCCTCCACAGGTACGCTCGGTTGGTTACCATTATGCACCTCCTGAATCGCAATTGCATTCATCAGCTCATTGAGTGTCAAGCTTCCAGTACGATGCTTGAGGGTCATACCGAATTCCCCCCAAGATCGAGGAAACTTCTCAATAATAGCCATGACAGCGAACTTATCAGGAAGTCCCATGTCAGCATCCTTGAGCGATTGCAAAATGATTTGGAGTTGGTGCACTTGGTCGGTAACTGACTTTCCCTCACTCATGCGATAATTCAGGAACTTTCCCACTTGGTACTTTTCCACACCGGAGTCATCGGTGTTGTACTTCGTGGAAAGTGATTCCCACAAAGGACGCAAAGAACAGTGAGGAGCAGAGCAATAAACATCAAAGAGTGCATTCGACGAGCCGGCAGTAATGCATCCTCGAACAACATCATCCTCGCTCCTTCCACAGCTTTAACAAAGAGCCACATTAGCTGGATCATCGCCATTCAGAGCGGGACATTTGGATGACAAAGATACTGCACATGCCCTTAATTGTGACGTGCCAGATCTTCATGCGTTCAGACCAACGCTTGAAGTTCTTGCCACCGAACTTCTCCGAAAGATCGGAGGTGTCAACTAGGGACTTAAAGGGAGAGCTAGAGGAACTATCAGACATGATCAAATAAAACTATTTTCTCTTAGACTGTAGGAAATTAAATTATAGGCACCACAGATTAAACAAACAATTTAATCAACAGTAGGGGATTTATTGATCAAGTCAAGAACGTACCAATTAAGCCAATAGCAAAACCGAAAGCAAGGAACAGGATCAGAAAAACAAACAGAAACAATAAACACAAACGATTAGAAAAACTTATCGTGATTTGATCGAGTCACCTTAGGAAGACTGTCCTAAGAGAAAATATTGCCCCCAATTGGTGCAACTCAGGTACAGGCAAATTTCTCCGAGGATAAAACGATCACGGATTACGTACCACAAAGCAGCACACAGGTATGTAATCACCGACGGTCCTATCTCAGTCGCCTTGAATCTCACGAACGAATCTCTATGAACGGGAGTAATCGAAATAATGAAAGGAATCAAGATAATTGATTTTCTCTTCAATCTCTCATGTAATTTTCGGCTGGAGGAATAAGAGTATTTATACATATGGTATACTAGGGTTTTTAGGCTTTAAAAAAAACCTAAAACTGATCCAATTCGGCCCAGGAAAAACACCAGAAACGACGTCAGCGCGGCCGCCCTCGAGGCTTGCGCGACCGCGCTAACCTCCAGCAATATTTGGAGACTTCTCGGCCCTTAAGCGCGTCCGCCCTAGGCCTAAGCGCGGCCGCTCTCCATGGCAGAAACTCAGACGTGTTTTTCCCTTGCCCAATTCAGTCCAAAACCAACAACACAACAATGTCATAGAGCTATGAACTTCATACCACATGAACAAATATTCCAACAAATCCTAGGGAGAGAAAGTCTTCCCTCTAACTTTTGAAGGGATCGAACCCATGACCTTCAGGTTGGAAGCCATGAGCTCAAGTCAGCAGGCCAAATCCCCATGTGCACTTTATAAATCTCTTTGGCTAAGAGAAAATGGGCAAAATACACTTTTAAATACATTAATATTTAGAAATATAATCCGTAATACCCTTTTCTATTACCAAGATCATAATCTCCAAATAATAATTTTAAAAATGACACTTTGAGAGTGTTATTAAATACTCTCCTAGTCCCACTACAAATTACACACTTTTTTATTGTGCATCTCACTATAAATTACACACTTTTTAAAATGAAAATATTTTATTACTTTTTTATTAATGGAACACACATGTCATAATCACAACAACAATTCAATTATCATTCCTTACCTAACTATCTCTCTTTTATTTTATTTTTTATACTCATAATACCTAATTCACTAATATTTTTTTTAATTTCTATATAAATAGTAAACGTGTAACTTATAATTGTAATTGTAATGGGACTGAGAGAGCCATCCTTATTATTTTGTTTGGTGAAGTTAGTGGAACTCCCTTTTCATCTTAATTTCTATGAGTTGGTGGCAAAACCTACTAATCTCCCAAAATGATTTGACTCTTATTTTGTTTGGTGAAGTTAGTGGTTCCATCAACATACTCCCTCCGTCCCATACCTACGTGTCTAGTTTGACTTTGGCATGACATTTGATCATACAACTACGAGAAATTAGAATATTTTGATGAAATTTTAAAAGTTATTATTGATTTATTACTAACAACACTAACAATTAAAAGTTTTAAAATTTAATTATAATATATCAATTTCTCGTAGTTGTATGGTCAAATGTCATGTCAAAGTCAAACTAAGCACGTAGGTATGGGACGGAGGGAGTATTAATTTATTCTTTCTTCTACATACAGTCCATATTGCAAATTTGCACGTTCAACACGTTATTAAAATAATACTCCCTCCGTCCCACCTCAAGATTCCACCTTTCTCTTTTGGGCCGTCCCACTTTAAGGTTCCATTCCTTAAATGGAAAGTTTTTCATATATTTATACTCTTATCATTTCCATATATTTACCAAAAAATCATTCATTATATCCTTATAAAGTTAACATATTTATAAAAAAACAAATCATTAACTTACTATTCCTCCCACTCATTCTCTCTCCTATTAAATATTTTTAACTTTTACATTCTCTCTCCTATTCCCTACCACACATTTAACTTTTACATTCTCTCTCCTCAAATTTTCTATCCACTTTAAAAATTTTTCTTAAAAAGCGTGTAAACCTCAAGGTGAAACCTTGAGGTGAGACGGAGGGAGTATTATTTTTCATAATTTCATAATAAATTTCACAATTATTAATTAAATATTTTTTGAGAATAAATTTATTTATTTTTATATTATTTGTATCATGATAAATTTAAACAACAATTATTTTTATATTTTAAAATGCAACAATTATTTTAGTACTCTCAAACAATCATACATTTATTATGGTCAAAAGAAGTACAACAATAATAATTTTTGTAGTGAAGACAATAATCATTAAGATAATACCTCTGTTTGGAAAAGAATATAATCTTATTTTGATTTATATGGTAAACTCAATCAATTTGATCATAATTTTATAAGAATTTAATTCTCCTCATTGATTTTAGATTTTTTTTGTTGAGAGTATTCTTTTAAATAATAAATTTTAAAATTTTATGAGAATAACTAAAATTTATTAAAATTTAGGGTTATTGCCCCATAAGTTTTTTTTTTTTTTTTTTTTTTTTAAATTTATGTTCAATAAGTTTCTTTTATGATGTTGTATTATGATGTTGTATTATATTTCAAAAATACAACATCAATTAAGGCCATAATACTGCATTTCGGCGGCCGCCGGTGACCGGAGTCCGAAGCCCATGGACCGGCAACGGGATTCCGGCGACCGGCGGCCGGATTCCGGCCAAAATTGCCGGATTCCGGTGAAAATTGACCGAATTTCGGCGAAAATTGACCGGAATTCGGCATGCGGCGATAGTAGACGGCGGCGGCGGAGCTGGGCTGTGGCGGAGGCGGTGGTACGGATGCAGTATTATGATTTTAAACTACTGCATAACTAAGGCCCTGTCTTGTCGAGCGTTTTTGTTAAAACGGAGATTAAAAAACTCAGCTTTTTTTTTTTATTAAGCGTATTAGTCGAGAGTTTTAGACCGTTGAATTTTAAAAATTTGGGGATATTTTGGCCGCTCAAAATTATAGTGTCCAAAAATAAGCTCCGTTTTAAAAACTCTCCGTTTATAAACTGTGTACCAGACGAGTCCTAAATGTTGTATTATACATAATACAACATGAGAACTTATTGGTCATTTTAATACGAGTGCGTCTGCTGAGAAACGCGTTTCTCCATAACTATGGAGAAACGTGTTTTTCATAGCCAGAAGCTTTACATTTGATAACCAGAAAAAAAAAAAACCAAGGCCAAGACCAAAAGCTTCGGATATCCGAAGCTTTGCATTTGATAGCCGAAGCTTTGCAGTTGATATCCAGAAGCTTTGTATTTGATAGCCAGAAGGATGTGAAATGTATATCCAGAAACTGTTAGGTGCATATCCAGAAAACTGTTAGGTGCATATCCAGAAATGTGTTAGGGCATATCCAGAAATTGCTATTGAAGGTTTCTGGATATCCAGAAACCTTCAAATGTATATCCAGAAACATTTTGAAGGTTTCTGGATATTTATTTGAAGGTTTCTGGATATCACTTTCATATGTTTCTGGCTATCTAGCTCATTGTCGCGCGACATGTCGGGACCCGTTTCTCCATAACTTATGGAGAAACGCGTTTCTCCCTAGATTTTGTGTTTTAATACAATGAAAAATTTAATGAAAAGTGATTTGTTCCAAAAGAAACTTATGGGGCAAATTTCCTAAAATTTAACTAAACTTAATTAAATTAATTATCAAAATTAAGTAGGATTATCTTGTAAACAAGACAGATGCAGTATACTTCCTCTGTCTCACGTGAGTGGAGATTTTTTTTTCTTTTTCATTCGTCACACGTGAGTGGCAAAGTTTTTACACTATTTCTCTCATTCATTATTTCGCATACTTTACTTTTATACTTACAGCACTAATCAACTTAATATTACTCCAACTTATTCTTTCTCCTATTTAATAATTTTATACTCACAAACACCTTCTTCCACTATTTCTCTCTCATATTTTTTCTTAATTCTTATTACTACATTCCACCCAAAAAGGCACAAAAGTCAAAAGTGGCACTGCATGAAAATTAAGAAAAATGTATAGTGGAGTAATTGTTGTGTGTATGAAAAATTGAAAAGTGAGATAGGAGAGAGAAAGTGAGATAGATAATAGTAAGTGAATAATTATTGTAAGTATGATAAATGAGTTTAATAAATAAAGAATTAATAAAAAGTTTTATTTTGAGAGTTTGCCTTTTTATTTTTAAACTAGTGAGTAACCCGTCGAAATTCGACGGGCATATTAAAGTTTATTATTACTTATTGCTATAATCTGTAATTTCATTAGGCCATATTGTTTTTGTTTATTTAAATGAAATTACAGAGTATATGGGATGGAGAGAGTATACCTCGTATTGTCGTTTAGGATACAAATGATGCTTATACCATGTTTTTTCTAATTGTTTTGGCTTAGACCAGGGTGGTCATCATGCATAAGTAACTGCAGCAACAGCTTGTTCATTACAATATACTAAATGCTTTCAGAAAAATAGAAGGAAAAGAGAAGATGAAAACTTTGTGTATATTAGAACACAATCTGAAATGGTTTATATAGGACTAAGTTTTGAAAAGACATGTCTTTTCAAATTCAGACACAGATTTTCAACAGTTTATGAAAGTTGAAACTGTTAATTCAAAAATCAAATCTTGGCATTATCCAGAACTTAATTTAATAATTTAAAATAATATTAAAAAATATTTTAATATTAATTTACAAAAATTAAATTAATTCAGCACATTATTTGACTGCCAAGATTCGAGCTTTATGTTTATAAAAACCTGTATCATGGGGCTATGCCTAATGACTTTTGTCCGTCTCGAAAAGAGCTTCGATTTGATATGTTGTGCGTTCCGTGGTTCATCCGGATCAAAAGTTACGCCCTTTTTAGCGCACACACCTAAACTTTACCAAAAACTCTTATTTCAAAAAACACTTTTAAATCAAAATCTAAAATAAAACTCTTCATTGAATGTGACACATGGCGGCTAATAATTGGTGAACATAGAGCTGACTTGGAATTCCACGTGGCGAAATTTGTATAGTGCTTGAAATGTTTCTGCTTTTATATCTTATATAGATTGAATGACCATTATTGTCTCAAAATAAATATTCTTTTAAATTTTTTTGATTTAATTTTTTTTTTATAATTCATTATATTTTTACAAATGTAAAATTTTGAAAATGAATTAAAAGAATGTTTATTATTTTTTCTAGATTAAAATTAAATTTTTTAAAATGATTATTAAATTTTGAAAAAAAAATCATTTATTTTAGGATGGAGAGAATAATACAATTTAAAAAAAAAATAAATTTAATCCAATAAAATAAAATAAACCAATCTAATAATCTAAAATCTAATATGGGGGATAATGATAAGAGAAATCAGTGCATGCTCCAAGACAATGTTTCTAATTTCTACCACCATCATATTCTTTCGAAACCTCTGTAGTTTGAATTTATTACGTTTAAAAATATTTTGTTTGGATTTAAAAGCTAAAATTTGTGTTTAAATCAAAATCTAAAATAAAACTCTTCATTGAATGTGACACATGGCGGCTAATAATTGGTCAACATAGAGCTGACTTGAAATTCCACGTGGCGAGCTGTATGGTCTTGAAATGTTTCTGCTTTTATATATTATATAAGTTGAATGACCATTATTGTCTCAAAATAAATGTTCTTTTAAATTTTTTAGATTTTTTTTTTCATAATTCATTATATTTTTTCAAATGTAAATTTTGAAAATGAATTAAAAGAATGTTTATTATTTTTTCTAGATTAAAATTAAATTTTTTAAAATGATTATTAAATTTTGAAAAAAAAATCATTCATTTTAGGATGGAGAGAATAATACAATTTAAAAAAAAATTAAATTTAATCCAATAAAATAAAATAAACCAATCTAATAATCTAAAATCTAATATGGGGGATAATGATAAAAGAAATCAGTGCATGCTCCAAGACAATGTTTCTACTTTCTACCACCATCACATTCTTTCGAAACCGCTGTAGTTTGAATTTATTACGTTTAAAAATATTTTGTTTGGATTTAAAAGCTAAAATTTGTATTTAAATCAAAATCTAAAATAAAACTCTTCATTGAATGTGACACATGGAGCTAATAATTGGTGAACATAGAGCTGACTTGGAATTTCACGTGGCGAGCTGTATGGTCTTGAAATGTTTCTGCTTTTATATATTATATAGATTGAATGACCATTATTGTCTCAAAATAAATGTTCTTTTAAATTTTTTTGATTTTTTTTTTCATAATTCATTATATTTTTACAAATGTAAAATTTTGAAAATGAATTAAAAGAATGTTTATTATTTTTTCTAGATTAAAATTAAATTTTTTAAAATGATTATTAAATTTTGAAAAAAAATCATTCATTTTAGGATGGAGAGAATAATACAATTTAAAAAAAAAATTAAATTTAATCCAATAAAATAAAATAAACCAATCAAATAATCTAAAATCTAATATGGGGGATAATGATAAGAGAAATCAGTGCATGCTCCAAGACAATGTTTCTACTTTCTACCACCGTCACATTCTTTCGAAACCGTTGTAGTTTGAATTTATTACGTTTAAAAATATTTTGTTTGGATTTAAAAGCTAAAATTTGTGTTTAAATCAAAATCTAAAATAAAACTCTTCATTGAATGTGATACATGGCGGCTAATAATTGGTGAACATAGAGCTGACTTGGAATTCCACGTGGCGAGCTGTATGGTCTTGAAATGTTTCTGCTTTTATATATTATATAGATTGAATGACCATTATTGTCTCAAAATAAATGTTCTTTTAAATTTTTTTGATTTAATTTTTTTTCATAATTCATTATATTTTTACAAATGTAAAATTTTGTAAATGAATTAAAAGAATGTTTATTATTTTTTCTAGATTAAAATTAAATTTTTTAAAATGATTATTAAATTTTGAAAAAAAAAATCATTCATTTTAGGATGGAGAGAATAATACAATTTAAAAAAAATTAAATTTAATCCAATAAAATAAAATAAACCAATCTAATAATCTAAAATCTAATATGGGGGATAATGATAAGAGAAATCAGTGCATGCTCCAAGACAATGTTTCTACTTTCTACCACCATCACATTCTTTCGAAACCGCTGTAGTTTGAATTTATTACGTTTAAAAATATTTTGTTTGGATTTAAAAGCTAAAATTTGTGTTTAAATCAAAATCTAAAATAAAACTCTTCATTGAATGTGACACATGGCGGCTAATAATTGGTGAACATATAGCTGACTTGGAATTCCACGTGGCGAGCTGTATGGTCTTGAAATGTTTTTGCTTTTATATATTATATAGATTGAATGACCATTATTGTCTCAAAAAAAATGTTCTTTTAAATTTTTTTGATTTAATTTTTTTTCATAATTCATTATATTTTTACAAATGTAAAATTTTGAAAATGAATTAAAAGAATGTTTATTATTTTTTCTAGATTAAAATTAAAATTTTTAAAATGATTATTAAATTTTGAAAAAAAAAATCATTCATTTTAGGATGGAGAGAATAATAAAATTTAAAAAAAAAATTAAATTTAATCCAATAAAATAAAATAAACCAATTTAATAATCTAAAATCTAATATGGGGGATAATGATAAGAGAAATCAGTGCATGCTCCAAGACAATGTTTCTAGTTTCTACCACCATCACATTCTTTCGAAACCGTTGTAGTTTGAATTTATTACGTTTAAAAATATTTTGTTTGGATTTAAAAGCTAAAATTTGTGTTTAAATCAAAATCTAAAATAAAACTCTTCATTGAATGTGACACATGGCGGCTAATAATTGGTGAACATAGAGCTGAGTTGGAATTTCACGTGTCGAGCTGTATGATCTTGAAATGTTTCTGCTTTTATATATTATATAGATTGAATGACCATTATTGTCTCAAAATAAATGTTCTTTTAAATTTTTTTGATTTAATTTTTTTTCATAATTCATTATATTTTTACAAATGTAAAATTTTGAAAATGAATTGAAAGAATGTTTAATATTTTTTCTAGATTAAAATTAAATTTTTTAAAATGATTATTAAATTTTGAAAAAAAATCATTCATTTTAGGATGGAGAGAATAATACAATTTAAAAAAAAAATTAAATTTAATCCAATAAAATAAAATAAATCAATCTAATAATCTAAAATCTAATATGGGGGATAGTGATAAGAGAAATCAGTGCATGCTCCAAGACAATGTTTCTACTTTCTACCACCATCACATTCTTTCGAAACTGCTGTAGTTTGAATTTATTACGTTTAAAAATATTTTATTTGAATTTAAAAGCTAAAATTTGTATTTAAATCAAAATCTAAAATAAAACTCTTCATTGAATGTGACACATGGAGCTAATAATTGGTGAACATAAAGCTGACTTGAAATTCCACGTGGCGAGCTGTATGGTCTTGAAATGTTTCTGCTTTTATATATTATATAGATTGAATGACCATTATTGTCTCAAAATAAATGTTCTTTTAATTTTTTTTGATTTTTTTTTCATAATTCATTATATTTTTACAAATGTAAAATTTTGAAAATGAATTAAAAGAATGTTTATTATTTTTTCTAGATTAAAATTAAATTTTTTAAAATGATTATTAAATTTTGAAAAAAAAATCATTCATTTTAGGATGGAGAGAATAATACAATTTAAAAAAAAAATTAAATTTAATCCAATAAAATAAAATAAACCAATCAAATAATTTAAAATCTAATATGGGGGATAATGATAAGAGAAATCAGTGCATGCTCCAAGACAATGTTTCTACTTTCTACCACCGTCACATTCTTTCGAAACCGCTGTAGTTTGAATTTATTACGTTTAAAAATATTTTGTTTGGATTTAAAAGCAAAAATTTGTGTTTAAGTCAAAATCTAAAATAAAACTCTTCATTGAATGTGACACATGGCGGCTAATAATTGGTGAACATAGAGCTGACTTGGAATTCCACGTGGCGAGCTGTATGGTCTTGAAATGTTTCTGCTTTTATATATTATATAGATGACTTACTCTAAATGAAAATTTGTGGCTTATCGAGCGAGACGGATGAAGAAGTACTCCCTCCGTTCCAGTCGAGTGTACACTTATTTTTCTTTTGGTCCGTTTCAGCCGAGTGTGAACTGTCCAAAATGAAAGGAAATCTTCACTATTTACCCCACTCATTCTCTCTCTTATTTTGCTTTTACACTCACAACATTCTCTCTCCTAACTATTTCTTTCACTCATTCTCTCTCCTATTTTACTTTTACATTCACAATATTCTCTCTCCATTTTTTCTCTCTCTTACTTTTTCTTAATCGATGTGCCCAATATTTTGATTCACACTAGGCTGGAACGGAGGGAGTATATCATAATTTTCTAAAAGCGTGAGAAACGTACAAATGGGGCGGACAAGGAAAATAAATGCCACCTTTTAGTCAACAAGCATGGCTGAGGTCCTTTTAAACAAGTAGAAAAATTGACTTTTAAAATAATCTTGATAACAATCTAACTGCCATTACTATTTTCCTTAGTTGAGTAATTCCTTTAAAAATAAAATATACTCCCTCTGTTCCACTTCCCACTAAGGTGTAGACTTTTGATCAAATTGATCAAACTTTGATTAATAATTTTAGCCCAAAATAATTATTCTAATGAAAATTTAAAACTTGAAATCGAAAATAATCTTAATTGTGATACAATAACCATTTTTAGATTTTCGTTAGGATAATTATATTGTGCTAAAATTATTGTTCAAAGTTTGGTCAATTTGACCAAAAGTCTACACTACGGTGGGACGGAGGGAGTATTTTAAAAAAAAATGGTTGGTGGGGGAGAGAATGAGTTAATCATTTTCTATTTTCAATAGTTAAATGAAATAATACACGGAACTAAACAAAAATAATAATTTATATATGAAAAAAAACAAAGTGAATATGATTTTTGAGACCTGGGACTGCTTATTTTCACGTCAATTTTGCTCATTCTCTTTTATCGTGTAACTGAGATCAATTTATTAAAATATAGTTTCATCGTTCACAAAATCATCTCGATCAAAAACCAAAGTAGGAAGATGTGACAATATCCTCGTTGTCACTTGTAGGACTACCCACGACAGTTTCATCTCACTCCCCCATTTTATCTAACATTTTTTACACTTTTTTTCATCCACCTAATATTTCACCTACCCATTTCATTTACCCTCTACAATGGCTAACTTAAATTAAATTTCAACTCCCTCCAACTCATCATTTTAACCCCACTACTTTTATTTTATTTTATTTTATTTATATTCTCTATTTTTATGATTAGTAAAATAATAATAATTATTATTATTATATATAATTAAAAAAATATTTCACACTTAATTAATAAAATATTGCATCAATTTATAGGTAAGAAGTAATAATAATTTTTTTTAAATAAATGCTAAAATGAAGAAGGATAATTGAGAAATTAGTATTTTTTTTGTGTCCAAATCAAATGAAACTTATATCAATTTGTAGGAAAAAAAATGATGAATTTTGGTAAAAAAAAAATTAAAAAAAAATTAATTTACTAGGTGATAATTCAGCTCAAATTGAAAAATGAATATTTTTTTTTTTTGTGTCCAAATCAAATGAAACTTATATCAATTTGTAGGGAAAAAAATGATGAATTTTGGTGAAAAAAAATTAAAAAAAATTAATTTATTAGGTGATAATTCAGCTCAAATTGAAAACTGTGTGTTTTTTTTTTTTTGTGTCCAAATCAAATGAAACTTATATCAATTTGTAGGGGAAAAAATGATGAATTTTGGTGAAAAAAAATTAAAAAAAAATTAATTTACTAGGTGATAATTCAGCTCAAAGATTTGGGATAAATTTTTTTTTTCGAAAATTCAACGGACCAATTAATCTACCCAGCTTTCAACCCACCACTACACGATTTCATCTGAATGAAATGGATTTCATCCCCGTTTCATCCCATCCACTGTAGACAGTCTAAGTAGCAACACGAGCTCACGGGAGCCGTGCCAAATTCATGACTTTCTTGTGTGCAAGGTACTAAATGATAGAATAGAGAGGGAGAGATTTATAAAATCTCTTCTATTATTGTTCTTGTGATTTGTACTCCCTTCGCCCCGTTAGTATTAGCACAAATACTGTTTGCGCGGGAATTAAGGAATATGATATTTTAATAAAATATTGTGAGTGTAAAAGAATGAGTGGAGAGAGAATGAGTGGAGGGTGTAATAAATTATAATAGTGTTGTGAGTATTAAAATAATGTAGAAAAGAGAATGAGTGGGGTTGGGTGAATATTTTATTAATATAAAGTTTCCTTTTTGGGAGTGTGCGGATATTAGCGGGACGCCCAAAAAGGAAAGTGTACTAATATTAGCGGGACGGAGGGAGTATATATTTGTATATGATAGGTAGATATCCTATTCATAGTAGTAGGAAGTTATTCCTTTATTAAAACACTCATTATCAAGTATTTGTTCTAATTCATACCCACAATTTTTATATGATAAGATTATTAAGATATTTAAATATTTATGTTACTAAATGCAATTAAAAGAAAACTTTTATTAATATTTCAAAATAAATGGTTGGACATTCATATGTATGCAAGGAGACCAGGAGGATACTATTTTTAATTTAAATCAATTACAAAAAAATCACCAGATTACAACGATAAATCATCGGATATAGAAACAAACACATGATTGTGAAATTATTTTTCTCTCTCTTTGAAGACGCAATAGAATTAGAATATATGGAGTATTTATTTTTTACTTCATACGTCTCACCCGACTTAAGATAATGTCATTTTGGACGTCTTATTCGATTTAGAACATTCCAAAATAACAAATTTATATTATATTTATATTTAATAAGACTCACTTGTTATACATACAACAACAATTCTCTTACTATTCCTCCAATTTATTCTCTCTCCTCTTTTATTTTTCATTCTTACAATACATTCTCCATTCATTCTCTCTACTCTTATTATAATAGTACTCCCTCCGTCCCACTTCAAGTGAGTCACTTTTCTTTTTTGTCCGTCCCACTTTAAATGAGCTATTCCATAAATGAAAATATGTGAACAGTGGTTCGAACAGTTATACCCTCATAATGTTTATATATTTACAAAAAAATCATTCATTATACTCTTATAATTTTAACATATTTACAAAAAAAATCAATCATTAACTTACTATTCTTCCCACTCATTCTCTTTCCTATTAAATGTTTTTAACATTTACATTCTCTCTCCTCTAATCTTCTACCAATTTTCAATTCTTTATTCATTTTTTAAAAAATTTCTTAAAAATCGTGAAATGATCCAATGGCTCATTTGAAGTGGGACGGAGGGAGTATTTCTTAATCCCCGAGCCGGAAGAGAAAATTATAAGTCAATGGTACGGATGGAGTATTTAGTTGGAAACCAAGAGAAAGATGGAAGATTTTTTTTTTTCTGTCTCATGGACAGTTATTTATACAACCTAAAGATATAGATCTAATCTTGTTACAACTATTTACAATCCTTATCAATTCCTAAGATTGCGCTAACAACTTGATTGATGTCAATCCATAAAATATCGTTAACTACTTGATATACATACACATAAATAAGAAAATAATATATACAAAATGATAAGGAAATATATCCCGAAATCCACGGAAAAAGATCGCATAAATTCGGGAACGTTACATGCTCCAGGAGCGAGCGCTCCTTGGGAGCTTCCAGACGCTCCTGGGAACTCTGCTCCTTGGGAGCTGGAGGGCGCTCCTTAGGAGCTCTCTGCTCCTTGCTGCGCTCCCTTGTGAGCTCAGCTCCATGGGAGCTCTACGCCTCTGCTCCTTGTTGCGCTCCCTTGGGGGCTTTTCTTCTTGAGAGCTCTTTGCTTCTTGGGAACACTACGCTCCTTAGGAACTCCTCTGCTCCTTGGGAGCTCCGCGCTCCTTGGAAGCTCTAACACCCTCCCTCAAGTTGCAGCATGAGGGTTACAAATGTCCAACTTGCCAAGTAATGTAGTAAATTGTCGAGTTTCAAGGGCTTTAGTGAGTATGTCCACTAGTTGAACAGAAGTATGAATATATCTTGGCGCGATTAGACCAGACCGAATGGTATCGCGCACAAAATGAAAATCAACTTCGATGTGTTTCGTTCATTCGTGGAAAACATGCTTTTGCGCGATATAAAACGCAGACTGAATATCACAGAAGAGAGTCATAGGGGCTGTAACAGGAAATCAAAGGAACGAAGAATACCATGCAACCATTTGAGTTCACATGTGGCGCTTGTCATATCACGATACTCTACTTCAGCCGAGGAGTAAGAGATGGTGGTTTGCTTCTTAGTTTTCGACAAGATGGGAGAATTACCCTGAGATATGAAATATGTTGTTAGTAAGCGTTTAGTGATGGGACAACTAGCCTAATCAAAATCACAGTAAGCCTATGGGCGAAGGTCAGAGCACGGAGTAGGATGCCTTGACCAAGGCGAGCTTTAAGATATCGAATAACACGTAATGTATCTTACTAGTGAGCACGTCGTGGATTGATCATGAGCTGTGACTAAATATGAACACTATATGAGAGATCAGGGCGCATGATTGTGAGATAGATGAGGCACCCAATAAGGCATCGATATGGTTCTGGATCATGCAATGCGTCGTCTTCAGTTAGGGCCAAACGATTGTTTGATTTTATACACCCATTTACTCCCGATAACCTTTTTACCAATATGAACATCCACAAGGTCCCACATCCCATTTTGATCTAGACATCAAACTCAATGTTCATGGCTGGCCCCCACTCTTATGACTTCACAGCTTCTGCAAAGTTTCTGAGCTCAACACACCTGTATCAATTGCGGCCAGAAAACAACGATGTGCGGGAGAAAATTTAGTGAAATTGACAAAATGTGATAAAGAATACCGAGTACCTTAAGACTTGTTCGGAGAGGGTAAGCTTGACGAGGGGCTAGCTCGAACGTTGTTTGTCTGATGTATACCCAATTTATACTCGACAGAAGTATATCGTGTTGAAGGAATTTTTGTCTCATCTGCCCAAATTAAAAGGGCCTTTCTAAGTGATTGGATCTTCCATCACTGCGCCCTCCATAACATATCCAGCTCGAACCTCAACCTCAGTACCTAGAGCAGCACTAAAGATGCCTAGCTGTGATGTACCCGATTTTTTTTTTTGAAAAATCAAAACGGAGTCGCCACGCCATTTTAATTTTGAGGGCCAAAACTTTGAAAAAAGCCCGAGATCAGAGATTTAGGTTCGGAGGTCATGTTACGCGTCGGGAAGGACGTTAGTGTGCACCCGGAGCGCCTCGTAAAACGAGTCTTCCAAACATTTGAAATCCTTTTGTGTGTGTGTGTGTGTGTTTTGACCAAAATGAGTTGAAACTGAGAAAAACAAAAATGGGGAACTCTTTATAAGACTTTGAACAATCCCCAAGATTTTTGGTATGATTTTTGGGTTGAGTCTTGGCACTCAAAAGATTTTTGGGAGTTGAAAAGCAATTCTGCCAGAATGAAAAAGGCAGTTGACCCTTGACTTTGAAATGGACTTAAAGGCTTCAAAACCTCAGAATCTGGGGAAAGTCCGAGAATGAAAGTTGCTTAAAACACCCTAAATAGGGTTTCTGCAAAGGAACTTTCCATTTTGGAAGTAATTTGAGGGGTCAAAACCTTCTGGGAATCTCAGATGTGAAATCTGGATTTCCAGAAGCTAATGAACTGGCCTCTAAGAGAAAAATTGAAAGATTGGGTTTTACTCACGCAAAAAATAAAGTAAAAATATGTATGGAAAGATATGGATGTTGGCTACAAAAAGTATTTTGTAGTCGACACCAAATTCCAAGTTTATCTATGTCCAAAAAATTAGACCATGGACTGAGTTCTGAGAAAATTGCTACTGGACAGCAACTTCTCAAGAGAGAAAATATGATTTTAAAGGGGGTTTTTGCATCCATACTTGTCCCCATTTCCCTAGGTTTGGGTTAGTGATCACTAGAAATTTTAGTGGTGAATCAACTATACCAAACCATCCTTGGGGTACATTAGGACTAAGCACTTCATTTGCTTGGGAAGGGGAATTTTATCCTTTGAAATCAAGATTTGGTGCTTGAAAATGGTTTTTTAGGGTTTTGAAAATGCATTTTTTGCAAGTAAATAAGAACACATTGAAGAAAATGTTGATCCTTGTAGAAGATCATCCATGGAGATGAACTTCCATGGTGATCTTCTTGGATCTAAGACAAGAAGATGAAACTACATTTTGTAGTTTGAAGATGCATGCATGAATGAGAGATTTAGTGTGGGGAGAGGGAGGTTATACCTATCTTCCTTGATTTTGTGTTTGAATGGATTCAAAGGCTTGAATGTGTTTGAGGTTTGAAAGTGTTTAGGGTTGATGATTTGAGTTGGTTAAAGAGAAAACAAGTAGATAACAATGAAGTCCTCTATGTTTTCTCTCTAATCCTCCTCCTAAAGGGTGATTTGAGCTTGGATTGGTGTATGTATGAGAGTATGTATGAGAGTGATTTGAAGTGTTTGTGAGTGAGTGAGATTTGGGAAAGATTGGAGAGAAAATGGTGGCAATTCAAGTGAATTCCCACTGTTTTCTCTCTATATTTCGCCAGAGTTTCGTTGCTGTGATCAAATTGTGTTGTTTTTCTGAGAGAGGAGGGTTCAATTTATAGCCCTCTGAAATTGACAAACATGTCCGCGCGGATATGATTGACAGCGTGCACTGTTCATTAATTACAGCTTCAGGCTTTGGACAGGAAGAATAAAATTCAAAAATCCAGCAGTTTATGTTTTTCAACTTGCCCAATTCGGATTTTTCTTATTTCTTTTGCTTTTTGAGATTCTTTTCTTGGTTTAACTTTAAATGGCAATGCCCATTTTACCCTTACTTTGTTAGAAAAGTTAGAAATGTTAGGAATGTTAGTAATGCTATAACTTTCGTTAATTTTCTAACGAAAATGCTAACAAGCTCAAATTGGAGCACTTACAGTAGCCCCTCGGCGACGGTGCTTTCGAAGGAAGCGGGGTCGTCGATAAGAGTAAGGCTCCATATTTGGCGGGATGATCAGGTGATCGAGTGGCTGGACCTAATGATAGGCTACCTACGTATCCTTAAGAGGGAATCAAGCCGGCCGTAGTTCGGGTCTTTCGACTATCTTTAGTTGTCGACCCTGGAGTGACTGTTTTAGGATGTCAACTTTGGCGAGTGAGTTCTACGATCGATTCTTTGAAAGAAACTTCTGTGGGGATAAGAAATGACCCTCTTCGGTCTGATGGCTAGGGTTGTATATCCGCTCTGTTTGGGGATAGGAATGACCATTTTGGTCGGTGGCTGAACCTAATGATAGGCTACCTACGTATCCTTAAGAGGAATCAAGCCGATCGTAGTTCGGGTCTTTCGACTATCTTTAGTCTTCGACCCTCTTGCTTTAGGAAAGTTGCCCTAAGATTTGACTATTTTGATTTGACTATTTTTGGGAAGTCTATTTTGGGGAAGTCTGACTTGACTATGATCGGTTTGACTATTTTTGGGAAGTCACCATCGATCGCCTATGACTGCTATTTTCGACTGGGAAGTCGCCCCATGACTTGACTATTTTTGGGAAGTCGCCCTATGGTTTTGACTATTTTTGGGAAGTCGCCCCTAAGTGGTTTGACTATTTTTGGGAAGTCGCCCTATGATCGACTATTTTGGGAAGTCGCCTACGGTTTGACTATTTTTGGGAAGTCGCCTATGGTTTGACTATTTTGGGAAGTCGCCCTATACTATGTTTTGATGTATTTTGGGAAGTCACCCTATGGTTTGACTATTTTTGGGAAGTCGCCCTATGATTTTGACTGTTTTTGGGAAGTCGCCCTATGGTTTGACTATTTTGGGGAAGTCGCCCTATGGTTTGACTATTTTGAGATGTCGATGATCGGGAAGTCGCCACGGTATGGGGAAGTCACCCTATGATTTTGGGAAGTCACCCTAAGGTTTTGACTGTTTTGGGGAAGTCACCCTATGGTTTGACTATTTTTGGGAAGTCGCCCTATGATCTGACTGTTTTTGGGAAGTCGCCCTATGGCTTGACTATTTTGGGGAAGTCGCCCTATGGTTTGACTATTTTTGGGATGTCGCCCTATGATCTGACTATTTTTGGGATGTCGCCCTATGATTTTGACTGTTTTTGGGAAGTCGCCCTATGGTTTGACTATTTTGGGGAAGTCGCCCTATGGTTTGACTATTTTTGGGATGTCGCCCTATGATCTGACTATTTTGGGGAAGTCGCCCTACGATTTTGACTATTTTTGGGAAGTCGCCCTATAGTTTGACTATTTTTGGGAAGTCACCCTAAGGGATGATTGCGATTTATCGCTTTCCTCGTGTTGTGTGTGATAGCATTTTAGGTGCCTCAAACCTTGATGAGGGCGTCTTAGGTGCCTCGAACCTCGGTGATGGCGTCTCAGGTGCCTCGAACCTTGATGATGGCGTCTTAGGTGCCTCGAACCTTGATGATGGCATCTCAGGTGCCTTGAACCTTGATGATGGCGTCTTAGGTGCCTCGAACCTCGATGATGGCATCTTAGGTGCCTCGAACCTCGATGATGGCATTTTAGGTGCCTCGAACCTCGATTTGAAATGATTTCCTTTGATGGTTTAGGATAGATGATCCTCTAGTGGACTTCATTTGAAGGGATCGGTTTTACGTCTGCTGCCGAAGGAAAGGATGACCGTGCTGGTCGAGTGGCTATACCTAATGATAGGCTACCTACGTATCCTTAAGAGGGAATCAAGCCGGTCGTAGTTCGAAAATAGCTGGGGATGGTCTTTGATGGTTTGACAGTATTTGAGGTTTGACTATTTTTTTGGGAAGTCGCCCTAAGATTTGATGATAATGTTCTTTTAGAAAAGTAGTTGATTAAGATATGCTTTCATACCTGTGCTGTGCTTACCTGTAGCTGAGGCTACGGCTGATGTTGATGAAGAGTTGTTAGGTTGCCGTTCGTGGGACGGTTTCTGCTGACGATTTGTTGTCTTTGGAGGCATTTTGACCTGAAGGAGGAGTTTGGTTGAGTCTGCATCTTGCTGGTGATCGTCAAACTTGTAGAGGTTTTTGAGCTTGTCTTCACATTGGGACTTCTTGCTTTTGAGAACTTGGTGTCTCTAATCGCATTGTATTTGAGAACTTGGCGTCCCTGACCGATTTGTATTTGAGAACTTGGCGTCCCTGACCGATTTGTATTGGAGAACTTGGCGTCTCTGACCGTACTGTATTTGAGACCTTGGTATCTTTGACCGATTTGCATTTTGAGAACTTGGCGTCTCTGACCGTACTGTATTTGAGACCTTGGTATCTTTGACCGATTTGCATTTTGAGAACTTGGCGTCTCTGACCGTACTGTATTTGAGACCTTGGTATCTTTGACCGATTTGCATTTTGAGAACTTGGCGTCCTTGACCGATTTGACTTGGCATTCTTGACCTGATTTGTATTGGAGGACTTGGCGTCCTTGACCGATTTGCGTTTTGAGAACTTGGCGTCTTTGACCGATTTGTATTGGATAACTTGGCGTCCTTGACCTGATTGTATTGGAGAGCTTGGCGTCTCTGACCGGTTTGCGTTTTGAGACTTGGCGTCTCTGACCGATTTGTATTGGATAACTTGGCGTCCTTGACCTGATTGTATTGGAGAGCTTGGCGTCTCTGACCGGATTGTATTGGAGAACTTGGCGTCTCTGACCGAATTGTATTGGAGAGCTTGGCGTCCCTGACCGATTTGTAGACACTGGAGGCGGTCTTCATATGTTTGTGGATGTTGGGGACTGTTTTCATCCATTTGAGGTTGTCTTTGGTGAAGATCATCCTTGCCGAAAAGGGGGATTACGTTTGAATTCCTGCATTTGTTAGTGAAGGGGAAGATGCATATATGGCATTCATGATGGCGGATGCATGCATAGAACCAAAAATGATTATGAGATGATGCGTTTATTTGCTTTCGAAGATGCACTTGGCCTAAGCTTTTGGCAGGAAAATTACGATTTATGATTTTCAATCACTTAGGATTTTTCCTATTGATTCAAGTTTTGTGCATGCTACATGAGCCCTGGGGAGATTTTTGTGGGGATGCATGGTGATGAGAGGGGATATATGTGTTGTTGACTGTTTGGGACAAGCTTTGAGCTGGTGGGGTGATATCCTTTAGTCGCGGACTGAATTGCATGTTATTGATGAGGTCAATTTTGATCTTGGGATGAAGTTGGATTTGAACCCCGGGTCTCGATTGAAATTTCTTTTCGCCTCTCGGACATTTGAAGCCGACGCCGACGGCTCTAGAATCAAAGCATGTTGACATGAATGAACCCTCTTTTGCTTGGGTTAGTTGTGATTTGACGAAATGCTGATATGAGGAGATTCCCAATTCTCAACTTTTGATGATGCAGGGAGTTGCCATATGCCAAGTTCTAAAGCTGAAACTCCAAGACAGTTGTTGAGGTGACCAGACCTTTCTTCTGAAGATAGGTGTGACTTGATAAAGCCCCATTCCATGGAAAAGACATGGCGAAAACCACGGAATCTTTCTCTGAATGATTTGATGAAGCCCAGGTTTGACAAAGCGTCACTACAGAGGTCCAGTTAAAGGTTTGACTGACATACTGATGAAGTACCGAGCCAATCGATCAACGTGAGAGCCTTCAAGGTGAAGTTGTCATGAAGGGAGAAACCCATCTTTGATACCGACTATGAAACTAGAATCCTCTCTTCGAAGAGTGTCTTCCATATGGGAACTGTTAGCCATAGTGGCACTTGGCTTGTTCGTGGCTTCAATCATATTCACCCTACTTTTTTTTTTTAGGGAATGGATTGTTGTATTGGGTCCTTGGGGTCCCCTTTTCGATCGATTCACATTGCCCTTTTTCAGGAGTCGTGTTGGAGGTGGAAGAAACCCGGTATCAGTAAGCGTGCGACAACTCGGCTGCGATTGTAAGCCCTCTCACATTTAGCCCCGGAATTGATCATTGCCCGTAGATCCGGATAGGGGAAATTGCTAAGTGAGGCCCTCAGATATGGTTTCGGGCGTGATTGAAAGATGTCTAGTTGTTCCTCTTCAAAAGGAGGAGTTGCCATCTTGCTTGTAAAAGTCGCTGATGTTCTCGTCGGGGCCACTGCATTGTTGTCTCGCAGTCAAATCTATTTGCTTCCCACTCCAAGTTAGCTAGTAATCTGGTCCCATGTAGCCCTGGCCTCGGATTTTAAGCGGAAGAACCATTTTTAGAGCACTGGACTTCAAAGAGGCTGAAATAGTCACCAACCGCCGATTGGCGCCCCTTTTGACCTTCATTGCCAAGGTATACGTGTCCAGATGGGTTTTCGGGCATGCAGTGCCATCAAAGAGATCCAAATTAGGCATCACGAATTTGTGGGGAACAAAGGAGTCCGGGTTCGTTGGTCGGAAAGCGAGACTTCTTAACGGTCAATTCAAATACGTGCTTTCATTTCCTTGTGTCGTTCCACGAACCAAGCCAAATGAGGGTCTTGTGGTGGAACCATGGCATTCAAACCAGCGACTGAGTTAGAGAGAGGAGCTACCACTGGCGGCATATAGGTGGAGGGAACGGCCGATCTGGGGGCATAGGTGAAATCCTGTCCTTGGCCCGAATCACCCCGGGGAGTTTGAGTAGGACCCTGGGCAAAGGGATAGAACCTTGCGGCTTGTTGTTGATTTTCAACCGGAAAAGAGGGCAAAGGCAGTCTTGATGTAGCTGGGTAACTCGAATTTCCGGAGTGAGGCCCATAAGTAGGCTTAAGTGCGGGCTGCTGTCCCTGATTGTTGAATTGCATAGGCCGAAGGTGCATGACCAGGGGGTGCTGCGGTCCCCGGTGATTCCGATGAAACTGGGATGGAGGCTTGGTAACCCATCGAAGCCCGAGTGAGGAATGGATTTGTGAAAGTTGTGTGAGGAGCGGTGAGCTAGCATCATCCCGAGGAAGGGCTTCGATCTGTTGCCCTGGACCAGGCTGTGGAAGCATTCCAAACTGTTGCTCGAAGGCCCCGATAGATTGGTTCTAAACTGAGGTGGGATTCCAATCTGCTGTGGCATTCCGAGCTATTCCCAACCATGAGGCGCCATTCCGTACCAACTTTGCCCCGCCGAGGAGCCGTGAACCGATCGGTTACGTTAGGGCTGCATGGGTCCAAGAGTCTCGTATTTGGGGTTTCTTTGTCCCGTTGAGACGGTCATGAAGGAATCTTGTGAGGCTTGTGCGGTGCCGGGGATTGGACATCTTGAATCGGGTTCTTTGTCAAGGCATTTCAAACCGATGTAACCGAGAAACTCTGACCGATTCGTACCGAACCGCCGAGGCATACCAAAGCCGTTGTGACATACCGAGCTGACCCCGGCGCTTTGAGGCATACCATACCGGCCCAAATCGGATGAAGTCAATTTATTTCCCCAAACGGCCCATCCCCCGGAAGCTGTGAATGTATATCAGAGGCCAGAAATTTGAAAGGATGGCTGATTCGCAAGTTGAGAAGAGTGTGAGGAAGGTGGTGGTAGTCTGTCTGGCCAAGATAGGGATGGGGATCCTTTTCCTCTTCTACCGTGAAAGTTCCATCGGGGTTGAGGGCAATCGTCAAACCAAAATTCCTGACATCTTCCAAGGACGAACATCGAAACCTCATTCTGATTGGCACAAGGAGTTTTATGGACTCAGGTTCCAATATTAGCCATAGAAATATGATGAATTTCTGGTCTTGGTTAAAATTCCATCCTTGTCCTTGGACATCTGCACTTGACTAGCCCATGACCAACATGGCGATCAAATCTCATCTTGCTTGGTGGAGCCTTGGTCTGAAGAGATGTATTTGCGAAGTCTTGATTTGGAAGAAGTAACTTGGCAAAGCCTCGGTCTCATGGCTGAATCTGACACAATTAGAGAGGCTTCAACCTGGTAGGCACTGTAGACTGATATTGAACAGAGACCCAACCCATCTTGTAGCAGAGTGAAGAACCAACGTTCTTGAATTATCATGTAGCAAAAGAGGCAACCCATCCTTCCATATTTACTTTATTATTTTCTTTATTCAATTAGTCAACCGGAAGAAAATGTAAAAGCAAGACAATTTTAGGAATGTATACCTGCAGGGGCATATATTTTTTTTCGAAAAGTGGGGATGAATCCCCGATTTGTATTATTTGATGGCCTCATTTGACGAAGGCACAAAAGAACTCGCTTTGGGTTTGACTCTTTTGAGAGAGCATAAGTTTAGAAAGGTTTGTAAAAGTGTATGGAAGCCCCTGCTGACAGAAAATTAGTGTTTAGCTCTATTTTTCCTATAATGTAGAAAAAGAAGACTTGTCGAGACATCTGAAAATGTGTTTTATTCAAAATGATCACAAGATTGCTTAAAACCCTTTATTAATGTTCGGGTTATTCAACCCCTAATCTCGACATGAACAAACATTTTGATTAATCATGAGGAGAAAGTCAACTGATACCAAGAGTCGAAGTTGGCGAATGGTGAAGAGGGATCGTGTATAGGAGAGGCTATTGGTGAGGCCGGATTTTCTGGGATTTGAATGTGTTTATGACCGGACCATTTCTGGTTGCCTACGTTCCCCTCATTGTGAGGAGCTCAGGTCGCCGTAGTTCGGGCTTGAACTGTGTTTGGCTTTGGGAAAGGGGGTATGAATATTTGTGATACTTTTGGTGAAAAGGCTCGGATAGGAAGTTTGGATGATAAGGTGCGGGCCTTGAGGTGATTCCTTGACAAGTCATTTTGAGCGATTCCGTTGCTTCTTGATCGTCGTCCTTCATCGGGGGAGAAAGATTTTGGATGCAGCTTAAGGGCTTATGATATGTTTTTGCCGTTGCTTTAACTGCTCCCTTGTTGTCGACAACTTCCGTTCTTCGGGCTTTAATTTTGCCCATATGTCAAACCTTCTGATCGGCGGTGCTAGGTCCTTGGCCTCATTTTTTTTTTTGAAGCTTTTGTTTTTTTTTTTTTGAAGCTTTTGTTTTTTTTTTTTGAAGCTTTTGTTTTTTTTTGAAGCTTTTGTTTTTTTTTTTGAAGCTTTTGTTTTTTTTTGAAGCTTTTGTTGTTTTTATTTTTTTTTTTTTTTTTTTTTTTTTTTTTTTGAAGCTTGAGGACGAAGGCAAGCTTCTACTTGAACTTTCTTGATGCATGGGGGCGGAGGCAAGCCTGTTTTTCGATATGGGGTCGATCTCCCGATGCTGAGTGACCTTTTGTTGTCCTTTGATGTTGCCGCCTTCGTTGACTTGATCAAGGTGATGATGGGGATATGTTTTGGAAAGTGTATGGCTTGATGGAGGCCTTTGTGAGGTGAGGAAAGTGTATAGGGAGGGCATTAGTTGACTTTCTCGCACCAATTAATTAAAATCTTAATCATTTCCAGAGATTATTTGTTGAGCGATGCGAGTGATCATTTAAAATAAAACCATTTCATTAAATGTAATGTAGGTGTGCAAATAATGTCTCAAGTCTAGCGAGAAAAGAAAAAGACTCTTTTATAGAAAACTTAAGATTAACTACAATGTCCAAGGAGGACTTGATTGAACGAAGAAAGTACTAGAACCTACGAAGGTTGACTAAAAGACATTTTAATATTAAAGGATGGGTAGCCCCTAGTCTAGCTACTCTTTGTTGTTGTTTGCCAAGAGACGCTTGAGCTTTCCGTCTTTTACGGTTAACTTCGATTCCATTACTGCGAGGCCAGGCGGTGATCGGTTACGTGCCCATGATCCTGGTGGGAGTGGAGGAGTTTGAGGCCATGGAGCGGTGGGGCGAGCACAAGTTGTCCAAAGAAACGGGTCGGAAAAGTCACGGGGACGAACTTTGTCGGCGAGCATATTGATGGAAGGAAGTGAACACGAGAGGACCTTGAGGGGTATTGGGCTGTTTGGGAGGATTCAGCGATGCGGCTGGTTGTTTTGAGTGAAAGGGGTGATACTAGGCGGATTGTGTCTTCGGGCCTTTCTCAAGCTTGAAGCGGCATTAGACAAGTGTGCTCACAGGGCGAGGTTGTCCTATCGGGTTCTCTCACTTCGGGCACTTGAATTTTGCGCGACAGTAATCATTTCTTTGCCTGGTTCGACATCTTGGGCCAAAGGAGTGCTAGTACTTATCATAAGATCAAGCTTCTTCTCGCATTTGTTTCACTTGCCCTATCAATATTGCCACATGGGGATCAACGGGAACATTCGAGTTCTTGGAACTCGCAACAAGACTCTTATCGGCGAGAGGAAACACGGCCAGCAGGTGGTGGCCCGACGGGTGAATTCACTAAGTCCGGTAGACGACAACGGAAAACTTGTGGCATCCGGATTTTCTTTTAGCAACTCATGATCGCATTCGGGTGGGTGTAGAGGCTTGTAACATAGCCACATAGCTCAAAGCGATTATGTGAAGCCTGGAGCATAAATTGGCGGTATTGCTTGAAATTGAGAACAGGTGTGATGGAGCCCAACTCGTTCGAGGAGCCGAGGGCGATGGAGCCCTAATGGCCCTCGAGATGTGGCCGGAAAGGGCCGAAGAGAAATTATCCTTGGCAAGGGATCATATGTGGATGGAGGGAGGTGTTGGCCGTGGGATGGAGAGTTATAGGATGAAGGGGTGAAATCAGCATTTCAAGTCTCATCTTCGACCATGACCAGGGAACCATTCGCCTCAACTGTTACCCGAACTCCATAGCGGCGGAGAGCATTGATGAGCGGGTCAGGCTGTTCTTCATGAATCTTATGGGCGTTTTCCAAAGCCAGGACTAACTCTTCCTTCCTAATCATCGGATTTCTTGTATCCTTACGCTTTACGCCAAATCGCCATCGGATCATTATCATCCCATTTAACCTTGGCGTCGATCGTGAACTTATCGGAGGGCGAGAGTTCAAAGCATTTCACCAAATCCGGCTTTGCCATGGCCACATGCTTGTTGCGATCAAACCATCCATTCTCAACATTTGTTGCGACTAAATCTTACGGCTTGTCGAGAATCATTGAATTCACGAGTTTGAATCATAAAACTCAATCATGTTTACATTCGCGTTGTTTGGGAAATGATCGTTGGCGGGATTGAGATCACTGGGCGTTCGAGTTTGCCCTTCTTAATTAATCCCTGAATCGCCTTTCTCAAAGTCGTACAGGTTGTCGGTCATATGACCAGTGATACCGGTGGAAATCACATGATGCTTAGTGGTGTCAAAAGGGATTTTGGGATCCTTGGGGCGATAGTTTCTCATGGGTTCGAGGAGACCTGCTCTAGCAAGCTATTTAAAACTTTGCTTAAGGGAACATCCAAATCCTCGGGATTCGAGATTTGGTCATTGACTTGGTCACCATTACGAACGGGGTTTGCCAGTTTTGGTCCATTGGGGCGCTCAAGCTTGCCCGTTTCGATTAACCTTTGAACCGCTCTCTTCAAGACTATGCAGTTGTCGGTCGTGTGGCCGTAATGATCATGGAAGGCGCAGTGCTTACTCATGTCGAGAGGTGCATTTGAGCTCCTTGGATGGTAGTCCTTGAGAGGCTCCAAAAGGCCTACCCTTACTAAGCCCTTGAAAATTAAGCCCATGGGCATCCCAAGATCATCAAAACGTTCTCGTTGCCTTAAAGGACCACCATTTCTTGGTTGCTTTTGGGGGCCGTCAATTGTACACAAAACTACTCTGATTCCTGGATCAGTGGGCCCCGTCACTACGTCTATAAGCCCCTCGTATTCCACCTGTATTTCGACCTCCCAGGGTGGACAGCCCCGGGCGAGGGTCCTATAGGGCAAGCGGGTCCCACCGACCGAAAGAAAAACGATCCTAAAAGTCTGGCGGGTAATCGAGTCTTAACGAGCATTCGATGTAAATTACGGACAAAGCTGACGTCGAAAGTCAAGATCATGTCCGAGGGCTCGACGAAAAGTCGGCATGGTTTGGACTGATAAGCGTCCACAATTGATCTTGACTTGTCGTCAGTTAAGCCGTAATTAGGCATGGAATAATCATTAATCCTTGATGAATCAGTGTCGATGCTGGGAGTCAGTGTATAATTTGTGCCAGTCAGAGCCGAAGTCAAGGCGCCGGTCAATATCTTGGTCAAAGTCTGTGGCGAAAAACCGACAGAACTTCGACTGATTAGGGTCCCGAAAGATATTGAGTCGGTATGCCGACAAAGGCTTGAAAGGAAAGGTCTATACACAGACAGGGCATGACACAGACCAGACTAAAAACCAACCGGGTCTCGAACAAAGTGTGTCACGGACAAGTGCATGGTCGACACGAGGCTCCATGGGATGTTTGGGTAGTCCTGTGCTCATCCGAGAGGCGTAATAAGACCAAACGGACCGCGACAAGGATTTCCCCGGGTTAGGGACGTAGTGTGCAGTGTAAGGTCACGTGCGCGTAGTGTGCAAGCAGTCTATCTTCTTTTTCTGAGAAAAATAGAAAAATTTTTTATGTGTCTTAAAAAGGCATGATGCATGATTTTTTTTTTTGAATTTTTTTTTTTGAAATTTTTTTTTTTGAAAATTTTATGAACACATAAGCACATAAGCACAAAAATTCCGACAGTTAGGGACATTATTCCGACAGTCAAAATTTTGACTTTTTCGAGGCGGCCAAAAACGAACACGAAAACTGTGCAAAAATCAACACACACAAAGCAAAGGATTTTCAAATGTTGAGACGGAAGCTTGACCCTCAAAAGCTCTTTTTTTTTTTAAAACGGTGATACCGGTACGTGGGATTGTTAGACCACAATTTATCCCCGACTCGTGTTAGGAGGCGATAACGGGAAGTTTAATGGTTTCCACCAATATACCAAATACCATTTTTTTTTAAAAAAAAGCTTAGCTCCCCAGTGGAGTCGCCACTGTGATGTACCCGATTTTTTTTTTTGAAAAATCAAAACGGAGTCGCCACGCCATTTTAATTTTGAGGGCCAAAACTTTGAAAAAAGCCCGAGATCAGAGATTTAGGTTCGGAGGTCATGTTACGCGTCGGGAAGGACGTTAGTGTGCACCCGGAGCGCCTCGTAAAACGAGTCTTCCAAACATTTGAAATCCTTTTGTGTGTGTGTGTGTGTGTGTTTTGACCAAAATGAGTTGAAACTGAGAAAAACAAAAATGGGGAACTCTTTATAAGACTTTGAACAATCCCCAAGATTTTTGGTATGATTTTTGGGTTGAGTCTTGGCACTCAAAAGATTTTTGGGAGTTGAAAAGCAATTCTGCCAGAATGAAAAAGGCAGTTGACCCTTGACTTTGAAATGGACTTAAAGGCTTCAAAACCTCAGAATCTGGGGAAAGTCCGAGAATGAAAGTTGCTTAAAACACCCTAAATAGGGTTTCTGCAAAGGAACTTTCCATTTTGGAAGTAATTTGAGGGGTCAAAACCTTCTGGGAATCTCAGATGTGAAATCTGGATTTCCAGAAGCTAATGAACTGGCCTCTAAGAGAAAAATTGAAAGATTGGGTTTTACTCACGCAAAAAATAAAGTAAAAATATGTATGGAAAGATATGGATGTTGGCTACAAAAAGTATTTTGTAGTCGACACCAAATTCCAAGTTTATCTATGTCCAAAAAATTAGACCATGGACTGAGGTCTGAGAAAATTGCTACTGGACAGCAACTTCTCAAGAGAGAAAATATGATTTTAAAGGGGGTTTTTGCATCCATGCTTGTCCCCATTTCCCTAGGTTTGGGTTAGTGATCACTAGACATTTTAGTGGTGAATCAACTATACCAAACCATCCTTGGGGTACATTAGGACTAAGCACTTCATTTGCTTGGGAAGGGGAATTTTATCCTTTGAAATCAAGATTTGGTGCTTGAAAATGGTTTTTTAGGGTTTTGAAAATGCATTTTTTGCAAGTAAATAAGAACACATTGAAGAAAATGTTGATCCTTGTAGAAGATCATCCATGGAGATGAACTTCCATGGTGATCTTCTTGGATCTAAGACAAGAAGATGAAACTACATTTTGTAGTTTGAAGATGCATGCATGAATGAGAGATTTAGTGTGGGGAGAGGGAGGTTATACCTATCTTCCTTGATTTTGTGTTTGAATGGATTCAAAGGCTTGAATGTGTTTGAGGTTTGAAAGTGTTTAGGGTTGATGATTTGAGTTGGTTAAAGAGAAAACAAGTAGATAACAATGAAGTCCTCTATGTTTTCTCTCTAATCCTCCTCCTAAAGGGTGATTTGAGCTTGGATTGGTGTATGTATGAGAGTATGTATGAGAGTGATTTAAAGTGTTTGTGAGTGAGTGAGATTTGGGAAAGATTGGAGAGAAAATGGTGGCAATTCAAGTGAATTCCCACTGTTTTCTCTCTATATTTCGCCAGAGTTTCGTTGCTGTGATCAAATTGTGTTGTTTTTCTGAGAGAGGAGGGTTCAATTTATAGCCCTCTGAAATTGACAAACATGTCCGCGCGGATATGATTGACAGCGTGCACTGTTCATTAATTACAGCTTCAGGCTTTGAACAGGAAGAATAAAATTCAAAAATCCAGCAGTTTATGTTTTTCAACTTGCCCAATTCGGATTTTTCTTATTTCTTTTGCTTTTTGAGATTCTTTTCTTGGTTTAACTTTAAATGGCAATGCCCATTTTACCCTTACTTTGTTAGAAAAGTTAGGAATGTTAGGAATGTTAGTAATGTTATAACTTTCGTTAATTTTCTAACGAAAATGCTAACAAGCTCAAATTGGAGCACTTACACTAGCTCAGGAGTACTAGGGGTGCCTGGCTCAAGATCACTAGAGGGGCCTGGCTTAGGAGCACTAGCTTCTTCAATCTCCGGTTCATCAAAGAAAATGGAATCAGGACCTATAACCTCCTCATTTGAACTCTCACCTTGATCCAAGAAGGGGAATTTCGATTCCACAAATACAACATCACGGGACACAAGAGTTTTATTTTCCTCAAGGTCATACAATAACCATCTTTTCTTGCCAAAAAGGTAACCCAAAAATACACACTTTCGATTTCGATTAGCAAACTTATCATTATCACGACGTGAATAATGGGCATAACAAAGAGAACCGAAAACCTGAATGTGTTTATAAGTGGGTGCTTTGCCAAAATTAATTTCATACAGAGTTTTTCCATACAATACTGTTAGTGTAAAACGCAGGTGATATCCTGAATGATTTCCCAAATTCCAGATGATATCTCAGATGATTTCCTGTGCTGGAATTTATATAGTTGTACATTTCTTGCTTATTAATTTATGTACTAATGTGCTAATATAATCTGCATAGTATATGTTGTATGTCCATATTTCAGGTTGCAATATGATTGGAGAATGAGCTAGAAACATGGAGGAATTTGGAAAAGAAAGATTTATGCATAAATAACATTTTATGCATAAACCGTTCCAAGAGCTACTTTGTGTCAACAA
The DNA here is from genome assembly GCA_022495995.1 of Adenophora triphylla var. japonica. Classification (NCBI taxonomy): domain Eukaryota; kingdom Viridiplantae; phylum Streptophyta; class Magnoliopsida; order Asterales; family Campanulaceae; genus Adenophora; species Adenophora triphylla. Next base: position 367,629 of record JAFEMH010001857.1, on the reverse strand, counting down.
CATTAAAAACGTGGAAAAACTTATTCAAAGGAGTTGTTGTTGATTCAAAGAGAGTACAACATGGAGAAAACTTGGGAGTACAAGGCGTTGAAGCATGAGCTTGGAGATCAAGCACACAGTTGCTATTTTTGAGGAAAGTGGGCGCTTGAATTGAGGAATACACCAACCACTTTCCCACTCTCCCTCAACGTCCTAGACATCCCCAAGGTTGATTATTTGAGTAGCCTTCAAGAAATTGAAGACTATAAATATGCTTGGAAGGATTCATTTGAAGACATGCCAATTTTATACACCTTTGAAGCATAGAGAGATAAAGTTCTTTGTTTGGTTCGTTTCATCCATCCTCCCTTGTAATTTCGCACTTGATTACATTGGTATCAAGTTGTGTGTTGGCTAGGATTGGATTACGTTCTTTATCTCTTGTTCCATAGAGCTTACATTGTATTAGTCTTAGAGAACAAATTTCGGCTTTGTGTAATTCTTTTTATAAAGTGATAAAGTCTTGCCTAAGAGGCATCCTCAAGTTATATTATTTATATAACTTGAGAAAAACAATTTTGGTGTTATTATTCCCCTGCAATCTCTTTTACAAAATTGTTTTTATTTTTGAAGTGTGTGTGTGCTATCCCAAGTGCTATCGTTGGTGGTGTTATCACCTTGGATATCACTTGTGATTATGGCCGTGACAATTTCAAATACTTTTGAAGGAGTGTGATGAATCAAATACCCACCCGTCAAAGCACACTCACCACAAAATCTAATTGGCAACCAAGCCTGAAACCGTAAGGCACATTCTACATTCAGAATGTGACGGTGCTTTCTTTCTACTCTCCCATTTTGTTGTGAAGTGCGAACACATGTGGGGTGATTCACAATTCCATTTTCAACAAATTATTTTTCAAGACATGTGAATTCTTTCCCATTGTCAATTCTCACCATTTTGATACGTTTATTGAACTGTTGTTCAACCATGACAAGATAATTTTTCAAAAGTTGAGGCACATCACTTTTTGAATTTATCAAATATATCTACACAATGCAAGAGCAATCATCTACAATTGTTAAAAATAGAAGTTGATCCGCACAGAGCAGGTGTCTGATAATCACCCTAAAGATCAACATGAATTAAATAAAAAATCCATTTTGAATTGCTCTCACCAGGCAAAAATTTATCTCTGGTTTGTTTGTCTTTACAACAAATTTTACAGACATCTTTATTAGCACTATTACGACTAACAAACATAAGAAAACTGACTACTTTACTTAATGGATGTCTCAACTGCTGATGCCATAACTCATGCTTCCCAAGTTCCTTAGCGCTGCAGACTCATGCTTCGGTAGACATCTCAAGTAATAATGCAACCCCTCATTTTGTTCACCATCATCAATCAGCGTCTTTGAGGTTCGGTCATGTATTACATATTTTTTTTCCAGAAAATTGCACAAAATTATTCGAGTAACAAAACAATTGAGAGTCAGACAATAGATTGCAATTGAATGATGGATCATATAACACATTTTGTAGAATAAGTTTAGGCCCAATTTTGACATCACCTTCTTTTGTGGCAATGATGTACTTCCCATTAGGCAATCCTACTCGACTGGATTCGATGTTACGAACATTGCCAAGCAATACAAGATTTTCTGTTACATGTCGATTAGCGCCGCTATCCACTAGCCACGACTCATCATTTATCTTACCATTCATGCGCTCATTAGTTTTAACGTTGGTCTGCGTCATGGCTTTTAAATTGCTCCATTGTTCACTTGTGAGTCCCAAGAGTTGAGCACGCTTTGCATCTGTCATCCTTTCACCATCCTTATCATTCACTTGTACAGTTTTGGCTCGAGCGCTGGCTCCTCCAGCAGTAGCCGTAACATTCTGCCCTTTCTTTTCCTTTCCATTTCGCGAGAACTGCTCGCCCCACCATTATGAATATACTACATGCTTTAAACAAGAGTCATCTTCGTGTCCCTTCTTCTTGCACTGGCTACAAGTAACATTGCCAATCTCTTTGCGCCCTTGAAATTTGGACCCCAGTGTTGGTACACACCACAAAAACTAATAGGTTTTGAGAACTCTTCTCGCGCGCTCCCTTTAACATACTCCTCTCTCATTATCATTAAATAAGCTTTGTTTACATTGGGAAGAGGCTACAAGTTCAGAATGTTTGATTTCACATTCTCGAACTTAGGTGTCTCGAGTCCCATAACAAACGGGTGCATACACTCGCTCCTCCTCCCTTCGTTAAGTAAGCTTTAAGTTGGTCTCACATTTGCATCCAGTGCATGAACACGATGGAACCTTATCATAGTAATTCAATTCATCCCACAACTTCTTAATCCGACTATAGTAAGCGGCCACAGTTTCGTTCTTCAGTTGTTTACAATTGGCTAGGTCACACTTAATCTGTTGCACCCTTGACCCATTGCAATCCAAGAATCTCTAATCCAAGTTGTCCCACAAACTCTTTGCCTCCTCCACGTAAGTTACCGTAGATCGAATATAAGGTTTAATCTTGTTGATCATGACCCTACCATTGAGTTCACCATCTGCCAAAGTTCTAGTTCATCCACCTTTGTTGGACGGTCAATCATTCCATCAATGAACCAATTTTAATCTTGGCTCTCAACGAATTTGAAAACACAAGCCCATTCTTTATAGTTTTCTCCTTTTAATTGGACATTAGTGAGAATCTGTCCGTGATTGAGACTCAATGAAAGGAAGTAGGGGGTTCTTTTCTCACTACTCTTAGCAACCATTTGCGTTGAGTTGTGTTTAGGTTTAAGGTTTTTCAAGATCACAACTCTGGTACCAAGTTGGAAACAAAGAGGGAGAGGGGGAAGAATTTTCTCTGTTTCTTCCAATGTCGTGGACGACTATTCTACAACCTAAAGATATAGGTCTAATATTGTTACAAATATTTACAATTCTTATCAATTCCTAAGATTACGCTAACAACTTGATTGATATCAATCCCTAAAATATCACTAACCACTTGATTTACATACACATAAACAAGAAAATGTTATATACAAAATGATAAGGAAACATATCCTGAAATTCACAGGAAGAGATCTCGTTAATCTGAAAACCATACGTACTCCTGGAGTAGACGCTCCTTGGGAGCTCTGCTCCTTGGAAGCTTCAGGGTGCTCCTTGGAGCTGGAGGGGGCTCATTGGGAGCTCTCTGCTCCTTGCTGCGCTCCCTTTGGAGCTCTGCTCCTTGAGAGCTCTCTGTTCTTTGGGAGCTTTGCGTCTCTGCTCCTTGCTGTGTTTTCTTGAGGGCTCTGGTCCTTTGGAGCTTTGCGATCCTCTGCTTCTTGAAAGCTCCGCACTCCTCGAAAGCTCTAACATATTTTGAGGCTATTTTAAGTTGTTTAAATATAAAGTTGTTACTGATTACTTAATGTTTAATTAGCTTGGGCGGTTTGCAGCCCGCATATTCGATCGGTTGTTAAAGAACACGTTTGTATATAAACATTGAGTTATTATTATTTGAGGCTTTGACCAATAAATCCTCCAGCAAAATAAAAACTACCTTTAAGGACTAATATTATCAAAACAGCCAAAAAGTCCCTCAATTTTTTCTGGACCAAATTGCCCCTCAAACACCTCTCTCTCTCGTCACACGCGTCATACGAAAGTTGCCTACTTTCTCTCTCCTTTTCTCTCTCCTTTTCTCTCTCTTCCTTTTTTTTCTCTTAAATTTTTAAAATTCAATATCTCAAAATTTAAAAGTCAAAAAAATTATCTGAAATCACTGTTTTAATCACATCGCCAAGACGAATCAAACAAGTTTACTCATCATATATTTCAAATTTTATAAATAAAATAAAATTCTTTTTCAACTAGTTCTTTCATTTTAATTTAAAATTATGGAATGTACATGCTTGAAGATAAAGGTCTCAACTGTAATGGTGTATTAAGTTGATCGTTTTCTTGATTTGGTTTTATTGTCTTTACACTTCTCAGTTTAGAAAGGTCAAAAATCAAACCATTTCACTTTCATAAATAAATGTGAAACTGACCTCACAGTTTTAGAAGTGTGAAAAATATTTCACAGTTATTCACATCACAACCAACAACTGTGAAATAGACCTCACTGTTGTTCTATAAAAGAATGACATAAAAACAGTGAAATCAATCACACAGTTATGCACAATAACTGAGAAAGTGACATCAATACTCATAACTATAACTGAGAAATTGACCTCACAGTTGTGCACAAACATAATTCTCATCTTGGAAATGTGCAAATCATTACACAGTTATGCACAATAACTGTGAAAATCATTACACAGTTATTTATATCAAACCCAACAATCGAGAAACTTGTTCTACAGTTGTCCTAAAGGAATGACATAAAAATAACACACTCATAACTATAACTGAGAAATTGACCTCACAGTTGTGCACAAACATAATTTTCAGGTTGGAAATGTGCAAATCATTACACAGTTATGCACAATAACTGTGAAAATCATTACACAATTATTTATATCAAACCCAACAACCGTGAAACTTGTTCTACAGTTGTCCTAAAGGAATGACATAAAAATAACTGTGAAATGGAATTCACAGTTATGCATAATAACTGTGAAAATCATTGCACAGTTATTTACATCAAACCCAACAACCGTGAAACTTGTTCTACAGTTGTCCTAAAGAAGGAATGACACAAAAATAACACACTCATAACTATAACTGAGAAATTGACCTCACAGTTGTGCACAAACAATCATCAACAACTAATAAATAACGGATAAACCAAACATACCAAGTACCAAATTAACTGTGAAATTGACCTCACAGTTCTCAGTTTAGAAAGGTCAAAAACCAAACCATTTTCACACTTAACGTACATATTCAACAAAGCATTTCCACACTTAACGTACATATTATTTGGGTATCATCCTAATATTGCAAAGAAATATCCGTCCCAAATTAGAAAGGTGATTTGATTTCCAAGGATTCGAAGGACCATCTTAAAGTTAAAGCGAAGTAATATGCTTCTCAATGTAGATATATTATACAGTTTATTTGATAAACCAGATTTTTCATGTTCATATAGCCAATTGTAGAATCTACTTCTGTTCAGCACCAAGAAGGAATCCAAAATATCATTGCATTTTTCAACTGAACCCTATTGGAGGGTAGAATAAACAAAAAGAACGTCGAGTATACCTTCTTGAGAAAACCAGCACCGAAAGCTAGTGTGACCTTTAAGGAACCTTTCACGCGATCATTCATCAAAGCACAAGCATCATCTTGGTGCTCACTTTTTATTCTTTGAACTTCCTGGAAAATGCAGCACATTAGCAATGCCAATAGAGCAACATTTACAAATATTACAACCATAACCTTAAAATTCGAAATGCTCCCTCCGTCCCAAAATGAATATCCAAACAAAAGTTGAGATTCGCTATTAATTAAGAGCAAATTTCAATTTTTTTGGACATTCAATTTGGACAGAGGTAGTACTAAACTAAGAGGCCGATTGGGTTACCTCTTCTATTGAGGTACTATGATCCTTAGTAAGCTGAAATGCATTTAACGGAAGATTCGTGCTTGATTCATCAGCATCTCCAACCTCAAGATCATACAATGTTTCTTCATTAATCTTCTCTAAATCTTGTCTCCAAAGATCGGGCACCGCCTTTTGTGCTAAAATCGCTCGACTATCGCCTACATTTAGCACATAAACATCTTCCCCCTTCATCAACATTACAAGAACACAAGAACCCATTAAAGCTAACTCAGGATTTTCTACAAGCATTTTATCTGCAATATCTAAATAAGACTCTTCTGTCTTCTTCAAGCCTTGAGATAAAGCTTTCAACACATCTGAATGATTAATCGAATTAGACCCATTGAAATTCAACCGTTCTTTTAATCTTCTGTCCAATTCTAATTTTTCCCGATCAAATTCGCATTTCCATCTCCTTTGATTTTCCTCCCATTTCTTAGTCCTGCGATTCCTAATCTTTAAGGTTTTCCCCCTCTTCTTTCTGTAATCTTCCGACGCGCTTGGGTAATTATCTTGCTCAATTGATCGCATGTAATTGAAATTTTCCTCTCCATATTGATGATCATAGGTTTTATCTTTAATCAACTCAGAATCTAAAGCTCGATCTTGATTTGATTGATCAGAAATATTACTAGCATTTGATCGTAGTTGAGATTGAAGACGACGACAGGTGATGTGAACGGCGATACGATATCGGAGAGTGAAGGTTGGTCGGAGGTGATTTTGGGTGATGGTGGAGACGCCGGCGTTGAGAAAGAGAGATCGGAATTGCGGGAATGAGAAATCGGAATTGCGGATAGAGAGAGAGAGGGGGAATTGTTTAGAGAGAGAAACGAGGGCAGTTTTGGTATTATTTGGTATTACGAAATATTTTGAAAGTATGCAGGGGTTTATTGGTAAAATAGATTTTAATTTATGAACCCCAAGGTAGAATATGAAATGTAGTGTTTTTTTTTGATAAATTCCATCATCTAATAGGGACTTATTGGTAAAAATCCCTTATTATTTTATTTTATTTCACTTTTAGTCTTTTCTAGATTTTAAGTTAAATTTGTATCAAAACAGCCATTATAAATGTATATACTAGTGAGAATATTTTTAAGAAACAGAGTAAAAATTTAAACTTTCTAATGATGATTAAATTTCATATTACTTTTGCTTAAATTTCATTGAAATGACAAAAGAAAAAGTCCAAGTATCACAACTTTTTAGACCGAGAGAGCAATTATGCATGATCCATGAGTCAAAGTAAATGGAGGGTTCGTTGCAATTTCTTTGCTTTTTATCAAGTTACTAGATTGACTCCCGTGCGATGTACGGGGCGTTATTATATTATTAAAAGACAGAAATTGAACTAAAATAAATCAAGAACTCAATTCGTTTATACATTATGGAATACTTTCGTAAAGACTACATGTCAGTACATAAAAATTAGAAAACAATAAAATAAAAATAAAACAAAAATTATAAGGAATATGCATTTCTCTATATACAATTATGTAGTATTTTATCATTTTAAAAAATTAAAAAAAATTATAAGAAATAAATCAAATACGAAATAAGCTATTGAAATCAGTTAAAAAATGTGAAAATTGGAAATCTAGTTAAAAGAAATGTGATATTTTATTTCTTTTTGATAAAGAGAATTTTTTTAAATAAAAACAAAAGCTTCATAACAAAAGGATAGTACAGTTATCTAATAAAAATGAATATCATTCTTTTTCAAATGAAAACTTTCAATTAACTCATGCTCGTACATCTACAAAATTATGTCGTAATTATTTACATTAACTCATTATGAACATAATTATGATATTTATTTTCAATTTAACTTATTTAATTTTTAGAAGAAAAATAAAAATACTAACAATTTCGTTAAATAAAAAAAAATCCCCAAAACCCCCACTTCCTCATCAAACCCAACCCACTTCTTCATCTCCCTCTTTTAAAATACCAATTTATACTATCTTTATTTCTTATAATATTAACATACAGTTCAATAAAAATTTTAAAAATGATAGCCATTTTTCCTGATATTCGTCTTTATAAATAAACAATATTTTGAGGCGAATAGAAAAATCGAAAAATTTATTAATACTTTATTTTAGGAATGACCAAAATCGGTTTCGGGCCCGGTTTCGGTTCGGAAAATGTATGACCCTTAACCGGCCCGGATTGCTCACGGTTCCGGTTAATCCGGTTCCGGTTTTCTCCCCAGTTCGTCCGGTTTCGGGCTTTTTCAGGTCCGGTTCCGGTCCGGTTCTATTGAAAAATAATGAATTTTCGTCCGGTTTCGGGCTTTTTCCGGTCCGAATCACCATTTTGGTGACCCTTAACCGGCCCGACTCCAAACCGGTTCCGGTTACCCCGATTTCGGTTTTCGTGACGGTTCATGGCGGTTTCGGGCTTTTCCAGTCCGATTCCGATCCGATTTTTCGGTTCCGATCCGGTTCCGGTCCGATTTGGCCATCCTACTTTATTTACTATGCTTCAAATAGTATTTTTTTTTAATTAAATAATTTTTTTGATATATCGAACTAAAATAAACATAATAACCATATTAACCCATCTCACTTATTAACTTATTAAATATATCAAAACCCACATTCATCACAATTAGGGGAGTAACTGAATCGAATCAATATCATCATATTCGATTAGTATTCGATTTTTATTCGAATATAAAATTTGATTTGTATTCGTATTCGATTCGTATTCGAATATGAAAATTGATTCGTATACGATTCGAAATTGATATTCGAATTATTCGATTCAGTATTCGATTTGCCCTATTTTTTTAAAAAAATAAAAAATTCAGAGCGAAGGCCACGGCCGGCCAAGGCCAAGCCGACCATTGGTAATGCCACGGACGAATCATGCATGCTTGGCTAAGCTTCATCCTCATTATATAACCAAGGCAACTCATCTTACTTTGATTTTTTTTCATGTGAAATAAAGGCCAAGGCCAAGGCTAAGGCCAAGGCCAGCCAATGGCCGAGCCAAGGCAAGGCCAAGGCCGGCCAAGACAGATTTTACACATCAAAATAAAACGAATCAAAAATGGCCTTGACCTTGGTATATAATGAGGCTTCAAGTTCAAGGTAGGTGTATTTATTTGATATTCTTTATTTTTATGATTAGTAAAATTATTATTATTATTATTATTATTATTATTATTATTATTATTATTATTATTATTATTATTATTATTATTATTATTATTATTATTATTATTATTATTATTATTATTATTATATTATGATTATTATTATTATTATTATTATTATTATTATCATTTATAATTAAAAATAATTACTTCACACTTATTTAATTTTTTACTAAAAAGACCATGAAAAATAAAAAAAAATTAACAAAAAAAAAAAAAACTAATGCATTCACGCGCCTCTTTAGGCCCGTGTAATTTACGGCTCTCATAATTTTAACCAATAAAAAAAATAAGAAACAAAATAAATCATTTACTATCCACTTTATTTGGGTAATTGTTAATAAAAGTAATTTATTTTATTTCATAAAAAATGATATTTTAACTCATTTAGTTAATTGATATTTTGTTCTAATGTGTTTTAGTGTGTGTGCACATGTGTATGTTTAACATGATGTACAAAGCTTCTTAAATAAGCTACTCATTTTCAGTAATCTTTTAGCCCTTCATAGATTATCAATCCTAACCAAGTAACTACAAATGTGTCATTGTATATTTTAAAACTTATGCAAGTCTTTTTATATAGAGAGAGAGCGATTTTAACTAATTATTTTATGCTCATTTCTAAAAATATATTATATTCACTTCTAATATGAGTTTTAAATTAGTGAAAAAAATTAAACCAAGCAACTAATCTAATTTTGGACTAAAATTTTATTATACTAATTTTCTCATTTCTCAAATAAATGTCCAAAAAATAATTCAACAAATACCTACTTTCCAAACGAAATAATATTAAATATACCAAAATTGTTTATACCTATATCAATATATGGTTCAAACGAAAGTAAAAAACGATGTTCATTTTCTTCATTAATCATCTTCACATAAACACAAATGTAAGATCAATCATAATTATAAAATCAAGGCAACTCATCTTACTTTGATTTTTTTTTTTTTTCATGTGGGATAAAAGCCAAGGCAAGGCCAAGGTCCGAGCCAAGGCTAAGACCAAGGCGAAGGCAGATTTCCCACATCGAAAGAAAACAAATCAAAAATGGTCTTGGCCTTGGTATAATGAGGCTTCAAGTTCAAGGTAGGGGTAATTATATTTATATACATATATAATTATTAATATTAAATATACATATATAATGTTAAATATAATATATATATATATATATATATATATATATATATATATTATATTAAATAACCATATATACTTTATAAATACACAATGATTTTGTTTAAAAAAATTCAACACCATCCCAACTCATCGTCCTATACCCCACCACTTTTACTTTATTTGAGATTTTTTATTTTTATGATTTGTAAAATTATTATTATTATTATTATTATTATTATTATTATTATTATTATTATTATTATTATTATTATTATTATTATTATTATTATTATTATTATTTGAGATTCTTTATTTTTATGATTAGTAAAATTATTATTATTATTATTATTATTATTATTATTATTATTATACTCCCTCCATCCCACTTCAATTGGTCCACTTTCTTTTTTTGGACGTCCCACTTCAATTGATCCATTTCATAAATGGAAAGTTTTTCATATATTTATACCCTTATCATCTCCACATATTTACAGAAAAATCAATCATTAACTTACTATTCCTCCCACTCATTCTCTTTTCTATTAATTATTTTTAACTTTTACATTCTCTCTCCTATTCCCTACCACACATTTAACTTTTACATTCTCTCTCCTCTAATTTCTACCCACTTTATTCATTTTTCTTAAAAACCGTAAAATTCACCCCGGGAGCAATTGAAGTGGGACGGATGGAGTATTTAAAAAAGAGGATTTTTTTCTTTGTCCAAATCAAATGAAAAAGTCTCTATTTAAAGAGAAAAATTTTTATGAATTTTGGTGTAAAAAAAATTATTTTAAAAAAGTGTTTTTTTTTTATATTTAAAAAAGAGGAATTTTTTTCTATATCCAAATCAAATGAAAGAAGTCTCTATTTAAAGAGAAAAAAAATTATGAATTTTGGTGTAAAAAAAAAATTAAAAAAATTTAATTTAATATATAATAATTGAGGTTAAAGAAAGAGGATTAATTTTTTTTTTTTAAATCAGCTACCCAATCGTCTTTCGCCATGTGTCCAAAAAAAAAAAAAGAGGAAAATGTTGGAATAACGCTGCTTTGTCGGCGCGTGCGACACACGCGCCAGCGAAATGACGTAACTACCCTTTCTTAAACGTCCAACACGTGTCCAATTTGGTTTTAAAAAAAAAAAATTTTTTGGACTAATAACAGACATCCACGTGTATTTTTAGGCTAGATTTTTGCATTTTCGCCACCAAGCGAAATGTCCAAAATACCTCTCGAAGGCAAAAAATTTACCACTATCTTATTATTATATATAGATAGATTCATCAATACATTCTGAAAAAATAGTACTCATTTCCTCCTAAAATGAATGATAATTTTAAAGGTAATTTTGAAAATTTTGATTTATAACAGAAAATATCAAAAATATTTTTTCTATTCACTTTTGAAATTTCAATTTCGTAAAAATATAATGAACTATAAAAAAAGTTGAAAATTTTCAGTAAAAAAATATTTAGAGTTTAAGTAATTCATTTTAGAAAAAATGGTCATTCGAAAAGCTTAAAAAGTTTCGGAGAGAGTACCATTTTATATTTGATGATCATTAATGATTACACATCAACCCACGTTATATAAACTAATCTAATATCCGTGAGTTAAACACACGATTAAAAAACATTGATGGATAACATGAACTAAATCAAAATGGTTATTATAACAATTTTATTTTATTTGCATGACTATTATTAAAGAGAAATAATTATCTAATTTCTGAATAATTAATATTATAAACAATCCTATTTTTTTATTAATCGGTGTCTTTAAAAAATAACCTTTTTTGGTTTAATCTTAAAAAGTCATACTTCATATTTTCTAACCAATATTATAAAATAGATTTCTTTTTTTAAAAAAAATATTATCTTATAGTTTTAATTTTAAAAATCCATATAAAATATTTTGAAATAGTTAAGAAACCATATATTTATTATTTTAGAAATAATTACACACTTTATAACCCAAACAAAATCAACTTAAAATAATTATCTCAGTTTTTGAAAATCCTTTTTTATACTTTTTGTTTACCAATTTTTTTTTATTTGTGAAAGTTCACCTAAGTAACACTCATTGAAACTTAAATTTATATTATTCTTTAGAAATATGGTTCAATATAACACTAAAAACTCAATTTTTTATTTTTATTAATTTCTTGGAGTTTTAATTAATAAATAAACTATCAATAATAAACTCAAAACTTGTGTAAAAAAATGGATAAATAAGATATCAAGCCTATTTTTTTTTTTAAATCTCCATTATAACTATTAGCTAAAAGAACCACTTAGTTTGAAGAAATTAATGAATAAAAAAAAATATAATAACAAAGAATATTGCCAAAATCTTACAAAAAATGCGTTTTTCCTTAAGTTTAAAAAAAAACCTGTTTTGATTTCTCCGCTAGTGCCAGTGTTAGAGTAACAAATTGCCAGTATAAAGAGTGACAATGCATGTATTATTAAGTGACAGTGTAAAAAAGTGTCATTGTTAGTAATAAAGTACTAGTGTAAAGAGTGTCAGTTCATTTATTATTAAGTGTCAGTGTTAATGTAAAAAAGTGTCAGTGTTAGTGTAACAAAATGATAGTATAAAGAGTGTAAGACTAGTGTAAATATTGTCAGTTCATGTATTATTAAGTGTCAGTGTAAAAAAAATGCTAGTGTTAGTGTAAACAAATGCCAGTATGAATAGTGTCGGTGCATATATTTTTATGTGCCATTATAAAAGAGTGTCATTGTAGGGTAAAAAAGTGCTAGTTTTAGTATAAAAAGTGACAATGTGAAGAGTGACAGTGCATGTATTATTAAGTGTTAGTGTAAAAATGGTTTTTCTTTAAATTAAAAAAAAATGCATTTTTTATAAGATCAACTAAAGAATAATTTAAGAAAATATAATTTTGAAAATTTTTTTTAGCAAAAATATATCATTACATTAATTTAATAATATTACAAATTCCTAAATATAATCAATAACTATTTTCATTTAAAAGACACTCTACATTTAAGAAAAAAAATGAAAACAATATCTAAATACCATGGTTATACATAATCAATAACAATTAATTTTTTTAATGAGTTACACATAAATGTTTGTTCAAAAATATATTTTATTTGTCTTTATAAATAATTCAAGTTTATATATCAAAAGAGATACAATTATTTGTTTGAACTTTAATCAAAAAATTATAAAACTTTCATTATTTTATATAATTTTAAGAATAAAATATCTTTTTTCTTATAAAAACCTCAAGTATACTAATATTGTATAATTTGTATCCAAGATAGAATTTTAAAATTTATATTAAATCAAAAATATCATTTTATTAAATGAAAGGATTTCATGTCCAAAATAATTATTGATTTTGGAGTTTTCATAAGTCTTTAAAAAAGGAGACAATTGTTACTATTACCCACATTTCAAAATAATTTAATTACCTTTTTATCTCAATATAAATTATTATATTTTCTAAATTTAATTTTACCATTGTTTTTTCATATTTTATTTTTCACTTGCAAAACTAAGAGTTTGCAAAGCAATGATATTTATGAATTTGTAAAAAAGGGATTTAGGTATAGTGACTAAGAGAAAGAATTAATATTTTATTTGCATTTAATTAATAGGGGAAATATGTTAATTTAAAAGAGTAGGTCTGCTGAGAAACGCGTTTCTCCATAACTATGGAGAAACGTGTTTTTAATAGCCAGAAGCTTTGCATTTGATATCCAGAAAAAAAAAACCCAAGGCCAAGACCAAAGCTTCTGAATATCCAGAAGCTTTGGGTTTGATATCCAGAAACTGTTAGGTGCATATCCAGAAGTATGTGAAATGTATATCCAGAAACTGTTAGGTGCATATCCAGAAACTGTTAGGTGCATATCCAGAAATGTGTTAGGGCATATCCAGAAATTGCTATTGAAGGTTTCTGGATATCCAGAAACCTTCAAATGTATATCCAGAAACCATCAAATGAATATCCAGAAACATTTTGAAGGTTTCTGGATATTCATTTGAAGGTTTCTGGATATCACTTTCATAAGATTCTGGATATCCAGTTCATTGTCGCGCGACAAGTCGGGACCCGTTTCTCCATAACTTATGAAAAAACGCGTTTCTCCCTAGATTTTGGCAATTTAAAAACAATTAATTGTTTCCTTGATTAGTTGAATTGAAGCAAAACTAATATTCTAGAATTATCCATGTTTTGAAAGAAAAATAGACTTGTTGAAATGCTCAATGCACTTCAACCTTTATATATATATATATATATATATATATATATATATATATATATATATATATATATATATATATATATATATATATATATATATTCAATTATCTTATTAAAATGCTAAAAATATTTATTGATAGTATTATTCATGCTATATCAATAACAATATTTAAAATTTCATTAAAACAATTAATTTCTTACGAAATTGTACAATATTTTGATCAAAGGTCAAATAAGGATTTATTTCTCAAAATATTTCCTTTTAAAAAATATATCCCAAAATAACAACCCTTCCAAATTATTGACCAAAATGACTCATTTTTTGAAAATTGCTAATTCATGTAGCGGTTTTAAAAATATTCGCTTAAACTCGCTACTTCAAATAGCGAGTTTAATTTTTCTATTTTATTTTACGTAAACAATTTCAAGAATTTCGTGAAAATATTATTAAAATATGAATTCGCTACTTTAAATAGCGAGTTTAGATTAATTAGATTTGTGTTTAGATTAACCTAAACTCGATAATGCTTATAGCGAATTTAAATTCGCTACTCCCATTAGTGAATTCTCTTTAACTCTACACCAGCCAATAAAGTCAGTTCAAAGCCCAACTTTGTAACAAAGTTGTACCAAAGCCTATGACAAACAAACACATTTAATGTGTACCAACCAAACACATTTCAACACACTTGACAAACAAACACATTCAACAACACATACATAGAACAATATATCATTAAATGACCACAACCTGGTCACATAGGAAATGTCTCAAATGTTTATTTAGGGATCATTTTTTCCTACGCTTATATGTTTTTTCTTTATCGACATATATCCCTTCAACTTGCGTAACACACTCACCCTGTGTATCGTGGGCTCGTGTGCTATGAGGTGACTCAACAAATGATAAATGAATACGATCTACACGTGTGACCACCTTGTACCTCCATCCTTGTCTAAGTCTCAGGATGTGATTGAATCTCGAGATGTGTAAGTATCTGTGACTCTGACGGAGTTGCAGGATGTGCATCTGTCTGTAATGGAGTCTCGGGAGGTGCATTTATCTGAGTCTCTACCCAAGCTTTCTGGTCCTATACCGGCTGTCGCTCTAGTTCCTCCTCTTGCTCATCCACTAAATGTTGACCAGGTTGCATCTGTGGCACTCTCTATACGCGACGACGTTGGAGGTCGTGGCTGTCTGTGTGGAACAGCCTGGACGCGATCAACTGGTGCTGGAAGTGCTCAAGTATCAAGCCACTGTTGCTGTCGTATATGCGTAAGAGAAGATATAATGAGATGCCTCATTTGAAGCCTAGAGTTATCCACCTCCAACTCCTGGGCGATGCTTCCCTCGTTAATTTCGTGCATGCGTTGTAAGTTTTGCACCTGTTAACATCAACAGGGCAAGAATGTTACTAACTCATTATTACAATCAATATAATATTAAAAAGATTTTAAAATTATATTCACTTACCAAACCCTCGAAGACACTGGCATGTGATCTGTACCCTATATCCTCTATATGGATCGGGTTCACAATTAATGAATGTGTGATCTTCTTGAACCAGATCATGTATGGATGGGCGTAATCCATCAACTCTTCACCCAACACACCATTCTCCACACTCTGAGCTCGTGATTTCCATAATGATATGTACTCACTATGTTTTGAATCCCAAGCCACAAGTCCTCTACCTCGGCGATCAATACTATGCAAATCTTCCTATGTGTCACATGGATCGGGAATCGGCTGTAGCATGCCAAACTGCCTCATAACTCGATTAGGTAGGTGTCATTCTACCCTGTCAAAGCAGATAAGAGGCGCACTCGTCCTCCATACGGCATATTCCTACTTGCAATAATCTGGAACAACGCGGTCTCTATAGGCTGCCAAATAATTTGTGCGTTAACATGCAAATATGATAGGGACCCAGTCCACCTGAATTTTTTTTTAAAATACAATTTAAACAAATCAGATAAATACAATATAATTTAAACAAATCAGATAAATACAATATAATTTAAACAAATCAGAGTGTTTGTAGTTTACCTACATCCCAATAGACTGTCGGGTAAGTTCGTTTGCACATCCTGATCTCCCTCAATCATTTTTGGTTGTGTGGGCAACAACCTCTCCCATGCCCAAAGCTGTTTGTATTAGAGTATAGGATATAGGGTATTGGGTATAGGGTATATGATATATGATATATTATATAGGGTATAGAGTATAGGATATAGGGTATAGGTTATAGGGTATATGGTATAAGGTATAGGGTGTAAAGTATAGGGTATAGGGTATAGGGTATAGGGTATAGAGTATAGGGTATAGGGTTTAGGGTTTTGGGTTTTGGGTTTAGGATTTAGAGTATAGGGACGGGTAAAATTCTTTAATTTTTATTTATAAATGTATTGTTTTTTTTTTATTTTTATGAATATAAATAAATATTGGAAATTTTTTAGTATTGAAGTTTTTTTTTTTTCAAAAAGTTATATAAAAAAAGGTAGAAAAAAAATAAACAAATGAAAGTATAATAAAGAAATCACGGACATGTAAATTTTTTTAATTTTTATTTATAAATGTATAGTTTTATTTTTATTTTTTATGAATATAAATAAATATTTTGGACATTTTTTAGTATTGAAGTTTTTTTCAAAAAGTTATATAAAAAAGTTATAAAAAAATAAACAAATGAAAGTATAATAAAAAAATCAGGGACGGGTAAAATTCTTTAATTTTTATTTATAAATGCATAGTTTTTTTTTAATTTTTTATGAATATAAATAAATATTTTGGACATTTTTTAGTATTGAAGATTTTTTTTTCAAAAAGTTATATAAAAAAAGTTAGAAAAAAAATAAACAAATGAAAGTATAATAAAGAAATCAGGGACGGATAAAATTCTTTAATTTTTATTTATAAATGTATAGTTTTTTTAAATTTTTTATGAATATAAATAAATATTTTAGACATTTTTTAGTATTGAAGTTTTTTTTCAAAATGTTATATAAAAAAAGTTAGAAA
Organism: Adenophora triphylla var. japonica; assembly: GCA_022495995.1. Lineage (NCBI taxonomy): Eukaryota > Viridiplantae > Streptophyta > Magnoliopsida > Asterales > Campanulaceae > Adenophora > Adenophora triphylla. The sequence continues at coordinate 350,542 of JAFEMH010001857.1, read as the reverse complement.
AGAAATAAACAAATGAAAAAAGTTAATTTTAAAAAAAAAACAATCTCTGTCACTAAATCCGTCGCTATTCTGTCGGTATTTTAAAAAGAGAAATATTTTTTTATTTTTTATTATTTAGCGACAAAATATATCCATCGGTAATTTATTTTTGTAAAATCTGTCGCTAAATCCGTCGGTATTTTAAAAAGAAAAATAATTTTTGATTTTTTATTATTTAGCGACAGAATATATCCGTCGGTAATTTATTTTTGTTAAATCCGTCGCTAATTTTAAAAAGAAAAAATATTTATTTATTTTTTATATATATAGCGACAGAAAAAATTCGTCGTTAAAAATTTTTGTAATCCGTCATTATTCCGTCGCTAAATCCGTCGCTAAAATGGGCAGACTTTTTTGGCGCCACTATTGCGACGGATTAGTGACAGATTCATGTCTGTCGCTAAAATTCGTCGCTAATCCGTCGCTAAATCCGTCGGTAGCTAATTTTTTCGTTTTATTTTGCTTCCGTCGTTATTCCGTCTCTAATAGCGACATAATTTGATCTGTCGCTAATTTCCGTCGCTATTTGACAGTTTTCTTGTAGTGATATAATTTAAAAACTTACATAAAACCAAACATATATCAAAAAATATAATTATCATATATGCACATTAGAGAGAAATCCACTACAATTACTAGTGTAGGGCAAAGTCGCAGTACACATTTCCCAATAAAGAAAGGCCAAAGCAGCACAACCCCAACTATAATCATGTATCATCTCGATATCTCTAAGCAGTGGGAGATACATCAACTTCACCATTTACTAGTGCGATCAGACATCGCAATCGACCTGAGGGCTGCCAACATGTACGCACGTGTATACCTAATGACTAAATCATGTGTCACATTTTTTGGAAGCCGATCAAAATGGGGAAACTGACTTAGAATCCACTTAAGCTTCAACAACCCTGCATCTATCTCACTCTCGGGTGGTCTAACACCTAATAACTTCTCAAATAAGTCGCACCAACCATGAAGCAACCTCGTGGTGTCAGAACCAGTAGCAGGGTCCATCAATCGGTAACCCTGACAAAATACCCATATCTTCTAAACTAACGGTTATCTCACCAACAGGAAAGTGAAAATTGTGGGTTTCCTGACGCCATCGCTCAATCAACGTTGTAAGCAAACCCCAATCATACGTGATTTTTCCTAACTTGTAAACCTCGTAAAATCCTGCTACTACTAGTTTCACCTGGATCCCCTCGTCCAACACTTCCTGCAGAGTTGAACCACGACAAAAAGATAACTTTTCAACATGTCTTACGACCCAGATGTATTTAGTTCGATGCTTATCATGTAATCTCAAAACACCTCGTTGCAAAGGACCCAGATAGACAAACAACTTAAGAAGCTCTCTATGTTGATGTTCTACATTCATCTGTTACACAAAACACAAAATTGATCAAATTTAAAACACAGAGATATCAGTAGAAAGCCAAGAGACAAAATTGAAGATAGTAACACAGTACACAAAATTGATGATTGTAACACAATACAAAACACCAACTCATTACTATTTATTCCCAAATAAGATAGTATAAAGTGTGAAGCATATTTCTGGATTCTTCTATAACACAATACACAAAATTGATCAAATTTAAACTCAATTTAACAAAAATACTAACTGAACTAACGAAAAACCTAACTGAACTAATGAAGAAACCTAACTTAACTAATCAAAAACCTAACTAAACTAACAAAAATACTAATTTAACCATCAATACCATAGAAATCAAGAATAACTAATTAAGTAAAAAGAATAACTCATAAATCAATCAATTCGAAAATCCTAGGTTGAATTCATTTCAAAAATCCACAAATCAATCAATTTTGAAAACCCTATGTTGAATTCAATGCTAAACTGATTCGAAATATAGGATGGAGTATGAAATAAAGATTTTACACTAGCGAATTTGAAGTCATTACTGAAAATCACGAGTTATGCTCTATGTTCTTCTGTTCTTCGTCGTTTCAGTTTCTCCCTCTCCGTGTGTCGTTAATTTGGGTGTGTTGTATGATTTGTGTGTATGTGGGTTATACCAAAAAACAAGCTTATCTAAATTTGCTATTGTGAATAGCAAGTATTTACGTGAGCTCGCTATTTCAAGCAGCGAGTTCACACTTCTATTTAAACTAATTACAACTTTAATTAGCTAATCATTTATTCCAAACAAACTCGCAACCCAAAGTAGTGAATTCAGATTTTAATCAAATTTTTACGTAAAATCCCAAACAAAAAAAAAAAAGGAAAATTAAACTCATTATTTGAAATAGCGAGTTTAAGGAAAAATTTTATAAAATCGCTACATGAAGTAGCGAGTTTAAAAAAATGGGTAATTTTGGTCAATAGTATGGAATGATTGTTATTTTGAGATATATTTTTTAAAGAGAATATTTTGAGACAAAAAAATCACAAATAAGTTGGTCATCACTTTTTATTTAGAAGGGAGAAATTATTTTCCTCAATTGAATGTTTTGGTCATCTTGGCCCTCATGGGTCAGAATATTCCAAGTCAATTTAAGTCCAAAGTTATTATGTCTGGGGAAAGTTAACACCTTTTGACTTGACTAGAGTGTGACAACATTTCTTGTTCAATTTCAAGGAAATTATTGCATGTGAACATATATTTTTAATTTCCTTATAAGCAACATATATTTTTAACTAAGCATTTCTTGGTAGTTTCTTTATGCAATATTGATATGGGTTTCACTTATAAGGCTTCCAGTGAATTAGCCATTAGTTGTTTCAAAGATTGCCCATTTAAAACATTGTTTATTTACTATTAATCATGTTATATGATTCAACAATTTGTATCCATCCATAGCACAACATACCCATTTTAAGACACATGAAAAACTCAATGTATTAGAGAATTAGGCCAAGTATTCCCTCTATCTCGTAAAATACACGGTGTCATTTTCGTAATTAATTGAAACTTTTTAAAAAATGCATGGTGATATTTTTCCAAATAATTGATTTTTTTTTTTAAATGATGCGGTGACATTTTCGTTAATAGCCGAAACTTATTAACACCCATGACACTTTTTATAACTAAACCTGGCACTTTTATAACTGTTAGTCAAATATATGTTTATGTTTAGAATTGTTTAATCCCAATCACAACAAGCATTAATGTGGACCCCTAATTTTAATTAGACCAAATAGAATTTTTCTATGTATGATAGGTTCCCTTAGTGCTAGTGCCAGTTTTTAATATGTAATTTTCTCAAGATATGAAGACTTGAAGACCTGAAGATTTTTCCCATCAGTTTGTGAGTTACTTGGTAAAGGAGCTTCCCTTAACCGGTTGACCCCTCAACCGGTCAAGAGGTCCTTGACCGATCAGGCAGTCCTTAACCGATCAACCAGAGCCCTTGCCTTACTGTTTGTATCCTTAACCGGTTCTGGTCCTAGCATGTCCAACCAGTCAAGCTTCTCCATCAAGCTTCTTTTCAGCTAACCTAACCGAAGCATTTATTGCTCCCAACTACCCAGCCATCTACTTTAGCTAAAGTTGGTAAAGCAGCATGCTGAATTGACACTGAAGTGACATTTCTGCGGCTGTCAGAACCTCAAAATGGATTGTCAAAGTTACCAGTACTCACATCCCTTCAACTACTCAATGGAAATCTTCTCTCTCCAATCTCAGGCATTAAATGCAAAGATACACCCATTCAAAGGCGTGCCTGTCCAAGTCATCATTACAACCTTTTCAAAGACAACGGCTCCCTCATTTGAAGTTCAATATAAATAGCTTCCCTGGAGCATTGAAGAAGGTCGGTGCATTTAAGATCCTTGAGAGTGAGCTGCTTCGAACTACCAACCTGCAAATTCCCTAGTTCAAGGCATTCAATACAAGTTTCCTCTTTCACTAGACATCTCTGTAGGACATATACACTGAGCACCTCAATCAATGCTGCTGTGTTTCTCCATTAGACTACTTATGGAACACATTGATTGATTCACACACAACACCCTAGAGAAATCAGCTCAACTTGTGAGCACATCTCTAGAAAACACCAGGTCTTTATTGTAGCACGATCCGTTAGTGGTCACCTTTATTTTAGCAGCCTTCAATCATTGGCTTGCAACTTGTAATAGGTAGGATCCATTAATAGAAGTGCACTTCACAAATCCAAGTTCTGACCAAACTTGATAGAGGACGTAGCAGTTATTTATCACTGTGAACCTCTTCAAACAATGTGTCATTTCTTTGTGTGCTTGTTTATTTCTTGTGTAGTTGTAACTGGTTGATAATTTCTCAACTGGTCATAACCTATTGATTCTACTTACTGCTTACTTGTTTGTCTTACTTGGAAATGAAATTTGTTCTTGTTGCATGAGATTTTAACTTACCGTTTGAAACAACTTACCTTACCGGTTCGAAACACTCTCTAACCAATATTCCGCTGTGCAAAACTTTCATCACCGGTTAGTTAGAGTATAACTTAATATTTTCAAAGATCAAGAGTTTTTAGTAAAAAGTTTTAACAGGCTATTCACCTCCCCTCTAGCCTGATTCCTACCATTTGGAATCTAACAATAACTAAAACTGACACTTTTTTAATATTAACACTGTTGCACTATTTAAAAATAACACTTGCACTAAAAAAATAGCAACTGCCACAATTTTACACTGAAACTGAAAAATACTAGTATTACTATTTTTGAAAAAGTGTCAGTTAATTACCGCACGTTTTATAAAAAGTTCCAGTTAATTACGAAAGTGACACCGTGTGTTTTTAAAACTAGTTTTTCCTATGTGTTTGAAAAAACTAGTTTTTCATAAGACTTACTCATAATTTAATAATTTAAATGAAAATCTATATTATTTTTTAATAGCATATTAATAACAAGTTTTATAACTTTATTAAAAATATTTAATTTTGTCTAAATATTTAGTCATATTCAAATTTATTATTGGACATCTAGACTTTGCTTGTCCAATGCAACAAGAATAAATTCATGGCCCAATACTATTTTGCTTCAATTAACATGTTGTCACTTTAGTCCATTAATACACAACATTGTGCCTATCTCAGTTACGAGTATTTTCTAGTCTTATTGCTTCAGAAAAATTGCGTTTATTTTAGTTATCTTAGGAAATTAAATCTATAAGAAATAGGTTTCCTTTATATTATGAGAAAATAAAACAATTAGAAAATAATACGTATATATTTACATGCAAAAAAAGTCCTAACCTACTAAGGAAACAGAAAATTTTACAGCCTGATCCTATAAACTATACCCATAATGAGATGCATCATTTGAAGTCTAGAGTTATTCACCTCTAACTCTTGGGCAATGCTTCCCTCGTTAATTTCATACATGCATTGCGTTGTAAGTTTTGCACCTGTTAACATCAACAAGGCAAGAATATTGTCAACTAATTATTATAATCAATAAACCCTAATATTAAAAAGTTTTTGAAATTATATTCACTTACTAAAACCTTGAAGACTCTGGCATGTAATCTGTACCCTATATCCTCTATATGGATCGGGTTCACAATTAATTAACGTGTGATCTTTTTGAACCAGATCATGTATGGATGGGCATAATCCATCAACTCTTCACCCAACACACTATTCTCCACGCTCTGAGCTCGTGCTTTCCATAATGATATGTACTCACTATGTTTTGAATTCCAAGCCACATGTCCTCTACCTCGGCGATCAATACTATGCAAATCTTCCTGTGTATCACATGGATCAGGAATCGGTTGTAGCATGCCAAACTGTCTCATAACTCGATCAGGTAGGTGCCATTCTACCCTGTCAAAGAATATAAGAGGCGCCCTCGTCCTCCATACGGCTTGTTCCTGCTTGCAATAATCTGGAACAACGCGGTCTCTATATGGCTGCCAAATAATCTGATCCTTAGTGAGAGACACTAGTTGATCCCGATAGGCACGTAAGTTATTAGCGTTAACATGCAAATATGATAGAGACCCAGTCCACCTGAAAAAGATTAAAAAAATACAATTTAAATAAATCAGATAAATACAATATAATTTAAACAAATCAGACAAATACAATAAAATTTAAACAAATCAAAGTGGTTGTAGTTTATCTACACCTGAAATTACCCGGATCACGCGGGGAAACGCGGCGAGCGGCTTTCGCAACTTGGAACCTCGCTCGAAAAAGAGAGGAGTCGCCACGTCGTTTTGTATTATGAGCCTAAACTTTGAAAAAGGTTGGTTCAAAAAGGAGGTCATTTTGATTGGTAGCCAAAACTTAGGAAAAGGCTTTGAAAAGGGGGTCGTTTTGATTGGTAGCCAAAACTTGGAAAAGGCTTTGAAAAAAAGGTCGTTTTGATTGGTAGCCAAAACTTGGAAAAGACTTTGAAAATGGGTCGTTTTGATTGGTAGCCAAAACTTGGAAAAGAATTTTTTTGATCAGAGATTGTTAGGTTTGGAGGTCACGTTACGTTTCGGGAAGAGTATGTTGAGATCACCCGAAATGCCTTGTATGACGAGTCTTTATACCTTTCTCGAAAAGTGTGCGTGTGTGTGTATTTGTGTTGCTTTTTGAAAAGGAGCTTGAATGACAAGCTTTAATCTTGGTTTGAATGACAAACGTTGATTATGGTAAAAACGAGTGTTTGAATGACAAACGTCGATTTTGAGTTTGAAAAGGGGTTCGAATGACGAACTTGAATCTTTAGTTTGAATGACAAACGTTGATTGTTGGTAAGAGAGCGTTTGAATGACAAACGTCGGTTTTGAGTCGGAAATGCGCGTTTGAATGACAAATGTCGACTTTGAGTCGGAAATGAGCGTTGAGCGTTTGAATGACAAACGTCGATTTTGAGTTTGAAAATGAGCGTTTGAATGACAAATGTTGATTTTGAGGGGTTTTGAAAAGGAGTTCGAATGATGAACTTTCGGTTTTGAACCGGGCATTACGATGTTACCAATTTTATGAAAATCATAGCAAGTAAGATGCGATCAACGAGTCATTTTGTGACTCGGACGTTTGTAATTAAAATACTATCAACAAACCAAACGGCTTGGACTTGTAAATGACAGTATTGAAATGCGGTATTGACGGATCGAATGATCCGGATGATAAAAATGCGATCGACGAGCCAAATGACTCGGATTTGTAAAGGTGCGTAAAGTAAATATTAATATCGACGGATTAAACAATCCAGACTTGTAAATGACGATCACGAACCAAACGGTTCGGACGGTAAAAGTGCGAATCAACGGATCGAACGATCCGGATGGTAAATGACAGAAAAGTAAAAAAACGGGACTTGAAAGCCATTTTAACCCGAAATTACTTCTCTTACGGGAGAGAAGATTATTAGGGACTAAAATGTATCAAGTCCCGTAGACGGCGTTACGTCTACATTTTGAGAATTCCGGTCGGATTGAAAGTAGCGTTTGACGCGTAAATCGAGACAGAAACGAAGTTTAGAGAGAGAGAGAGAGAGTGTTACCAATGGCTAGGTATTGACTCTTTGGCTCGGAAAGGCGTATACGGGATACGATTTAGTGTTTGGGAGGTGTTTCGGAAGTATTTAGCTCGTGTTTGGTCGGAAAACGTAGTTTTCACACAAATCGAGGCATTTTCGGGGCTCGGAAGGGGGTGTAGGCTGCTGGAACTGTGGAGATATGAGGAGAGGTAATAAAATTTTGACCATTTAACTTAATGACAGCCTCTGTATTTATAAGGGGTAAATTTGAAGAACAGACCGGACGACCTAAACTTCAATTTGGGGGGTTTTTGGGTATTTTGGAAATTGCAGGGGGTTGCTGAGAAATCTGGTTTTTCAGGAAGAACAGGCCGGACAGCCTAACTCTCAATTTCAGGGGTATTTTGGTCTTTTCACCATTGAATTTGATTGATGGGGATGGGGGAGGCTGTACATGTGTGCCACGTGTCCCTGTGAGTCACCAAGGTAGGTTTTTTTTGTCCCGTTAATCTCGGTTTTGACTGTTTTCTAAATAACTGTCCGAAAAATGTCCGGAACGGCCCTGAAAAGTCCCGGAAATTGCATTTTTCGAGGAAAGTAGCACTTTTACGTGTGATAACGTGTGTTGAGTACGCTTTGGAGTCGGGATACACGGGACAGTCCTGGGAAGTCTCGTTGACTCGGAAAGAGGGAGTTAAGGGATTCCGGTTAACTTGGAAAGGGCCAGTTAACGGATTTCAGTTAACTTTTAACGAATTTTAACGATCCGAATTTGGGTACTTACAACACCCCAATGAACTGTCGGGTAAGTTCGGTTACACATCCTGATCTTCCTTAACCACTTTTGGTTGTGTGGGCAACAACCTCTCCCATACCCAAAGCTATTTGTATTATAAACAAATCAGATAAATACAATATAATTTAAAAACTAACATAAAACCAAACATATATCGAAAAATATAATTATCATACCTGCACAATAGAGAGAAATCCACTACAACTATTGGTCCCGAGAAAAGTCGTCGTACACATTTCCTAATAAAGAAAGGCCAAAATAACACTACCCCAACTATAATCATGTATCATCTCGATATCTTTAAGCAGTGGGAGATACATCAACTTCACCATATTACTAGTGCGATCAGACATCACAATCGACCCGAGGGCTGCCAATATGTACGCACATGTATACCTAATGACCAAATCATGTGTCACATTTTTTGGAAGCCGACCAAAATGGGGAAACTGACTTAGAAGCCACTTAAGCTTCAATAACCTTACATCTATCTCACTCTCGGGTGGTCTAACACCTAATAACTTCTCATATAAGTCACACCAACCTTGAAGCAACCTTGTGGTGTCAGAACCAGTAACAGAAAGTCCATCAATCGTTAACCCTGACAAAATACCCATATCCTTTAAACTAACGGTCATCTCGCCAACAGGAAAGTGAAAACTGTGGGTTTCCTGACGCCATCGCTCAACCAACGTGGTAAGCAAACCCCAATCATACGTGATTTTCCCTAACTTGTAAATCCCATAAAATCCTGCTACTACTAGTCTCTCCTTCATCCCCGCGTCCAACACTTCCGACAGAGTCGAACCACGACGAAAAGATAACTTCTCAACATGTCTTTCGGCCCAGAATGTATTTAGTTCGATGCTTATCATGTAATCTCAAAACATCTCGTTGCAAATGACCCATATCGACAAACGGCTCAAGAAGCTCTCTATGTTGATGTTCTACATTCATCTGTAGCACAAAACATAAAATTGATCAAATTTAAAATACAGAAACATCAGTAGAAAGCTAAGAGACAAAATTGAAGCTAGTAACACAGTACACAAAATTGAAGATAGTAACACAATACAAAACACCAACTCATTACTATTTATTCCCAATTAGTGTGAAGCATATTTCTTGATTCATCTGTAACACAATACAATAAATTGATCAAATTTAAACTCAATTTAACAAAAATACTAACTGACTAACGAAAAACCTAACTGAACTAATGAAAAAACTAACTTAACTAACGAAAAACCTAACTAAACTAAAAAAAAAATACTAATTTAACCAACAATACCATTGAAATCAAGAATAACTAATTAAGTAAAAAGAATAACTTATAAATCAATCAATTCAAAAATCCTAGGTTGAATCCATTTCAAAAATTCCAAAATCAATCAATTTTGAAAACTATAGGTTGAATTAATGCTAAACTGATTCGAAATATAGGAGGGAGTATGAAATCAAGGAATTACACTAGCGAATTTGAAGTCATTACTGCAAATCACGAGTTATTCTCTCTGTTCTTCTGTTATTCGTCGTTCCAGTTTCTCCCTCTCTCTGTGTCGTTAATTTGGGTGTGTTGTATGATTTGTGTGTATTTGGGTTATAACAAAAAACAAGCTTCTCTAAATTCGCTATTGTTAATTAATAGCAAGTCTTTAAGTGAACTCGATATTTCAAGATGCGAGTTTACACTTTCATTTAAACTAATTACAACCTTAATTAGCTAATCATTTATTCCAAACAAACTCGCAAATCACAGTAGTGAATTCAGATTTTAATCAAATTTTTACGTAAAATACAAAAATACAAAAAAAGAAAATAGGAAAATTAAACTCGTTATTTGAATTAGCGAGTTTTAGCGAAAAATTTATAAAATCGCTACATGAAGTAGCGAGTTTAAAAAATTGGGTAATTTTGGTCTATAGTTTGAAATGATTGTTATTTTGAGATATATTTTTTAAAGAGAATATTTTGAGAAAAAAAAAATCTCAAATAAGTTGGTCATCACTTTTTATTTAGAAGGGAGAAATTATTTTCCTCAATTGAATGTTTTGGTCATCTTGGCCCTCATGGGTCAGAATATTCCAAGTCAATTTAAGTCCAAAGTTATTATGTCTGGGGAAAGTTAACACCTTTTGACTTGACTAGAGTGTGACAACATTTCTTGTTTAATTTCAAGGAAATTATTGCATGTGAACATATATTTTTAATTTCCTTATAAGCAACATATATTTTTAATTAAGCATTTCTTGGTAGTTTCTTTATGCAATATTGATATGGGTTTCACTTATAAGGCTTCCAGTGAATTAGCCATTAGTTGTTTCAAAGATTGCCCATTTAAAACATTGTTTATTTACTATTAATCATGTTATATGATTCAACAATTTGTATCCATCCATAGCACAACATACCCATTTTAAGACACATGAAAAACTCAATGTATTAAAGAATTAGGCCAAGTATATTCCTTCTATCTTGTAAAATATACGGTGTTATTTTCGTAATTAATTGAATTTTTTTTAAAAAATGCACGGTGTTTCCAAACAACTGAAACTTTTTTTAAAATGATGCAGTGACATTTTCGTAAATAACCGAAACTTATTAACACCCGTGACACTTTTATAACTAAAACTGACACTTTTTTTAATACTAACAATGTTGCACTATTTAACAATAACACTTGAACTAGAAAAACACCAACTTCCACAATTTTACACTGGAATTGACATTGAAAAATACTATTACTGTTTTTGAAAAAGTGCCAGTTAATTACAAAAATGACACCATACATTTTATAAAAAGTTTCAGTTAATTACGAAAATGACACCGTGTGTTTTTAAAACTAGTTTTTTGTACGTATTTGGAAAAACTAGTTTTTCATAAGACTTACTCATTATAATTTAAATGAAAATATTTATTATTTTTTAATAGCATATTAATAACAAATTTTATAACTTTATTAAAAATATTTAATTTTGTCTAAATATTTAGTCATATTCAAATTTATTATCGGACATCTAGACTTTGCTTGTCCATGCAACAAGAATAAATGCATGGCCCAATACTATTTTACTTAAATTTACATGTTGTCACTTTAGTCCATTAATACAAAACAATGATGAATATACCGGATTGGACCTATCTCAGTTAAGAGTATTTTCTAGTCTTATTGTTTCAGAAAAATTGCGTTTATTTTATTTATCTTAGGAAATTAAATCTATAAGAAATAGGGTTCCTTTACATAATGGGAAAATAATGCGTACTCCCTCCGTCCCAGCCCACTTAGGAAATTTTGAAATGACACGAGAATTAAGAAATATTATCATAGTATTAGGAGAGAGAATGAGTGGAAAAAGTGTTGTGAGTGTGAAAAATTAAATAAGAGAGAGAATGAGTGGAGGGAATAGTAATTATAATGGTGTTGTGAGTATTAAAATAATGTAGGAGAGAGAATGAGTGGAGAGAATAGTGATTTAAGGTTTCTATTTTGGGAATTCTTAAGTGAAATGAGACGCCCAAAATGAAAATTTTTCTTAAGTGAGGTGGGACGGAGGGAGTATATATTTACATGCAAAAGGTCCAAACCTACCAAGGAAACAGAAAATTTTACAGCCTGATCCTATAAACTATACCCAAATCACACACACACACACACACACAACCATGTCAACAACTACGTACTAGAAAGTTTATTTACAGACGGAAAATTTTGTGGGTAATCATGAAATTTCGTGGGTAATCTTAATTTATCCACGGAAATTGTTCGTAGGACATCTGTGGGTAAATTTTTGTGAGTAATACCTACGGAAAATATATGAGGGAAAAATATTATTTTCACTCCTTAAAGAAATACAATTAATACAACCCTATATATACACAATATTTCTACTTTGATTAGGATTCTATCATAACTATATATTCTACTTTCCCACTTGAAGAAAAAGTTTACCTAAATTACATATCTTACATAAGGAAAAAAGATAAGAAGGAAAAGGAAAAGATATTGACAAAATATCTTCTCAACACATTTCCTTTTTTTAAGATCGTTTTTTATTAATGAATAATTTAATTTATTATAAGAGTAACTCAACACATTTCCTTTTTTTAAGATCGTTTTTTATTAATGAATAATTTAATTTATTATAAGAGTAACTCAAGAGTGTAGTTTGTGGGACCTGAACCCTTAAATTATTTTTTACTGGAATAATTATTTTTTTCAATGGTATATAATAGCAACTTAATATTTAGTCAAATTAAGTTGCAACCTCAGCGTGGGAAGTTCGAATCTTAGCTGAAGCAGCCAATTAAATTGATGATGTAAGAGTGATGTAAGCGTCATGTAGGAGGACTCCCTTGGCCAGGAGTATAAGGGGTGCTGCCATCCTGACTACCTCGAGCATATCCCGCGGTTTATCTCCGCCAGTCACTGAGGGGGGCCGGTGGCTGGTGGTTCAGGACAAAGTCCGGCGAAGCTGAAAATCGGGGTATCAAAAAAAATAAAAATTAAGTTGCTTATATTTTCTAATATAAAGCAATGAATGAAAATTGGGAAGGGCTCATTGACGGAACCAACATGCAATTAATTAATATATTAACATGAAAGTAGTCCTCTCCTACAAGGAAACGGAAAACTGTATGCCCTATATATTATACCCGTGGACTCTTCCCTAAACCTATCCCAAATTATTTCTTCAACACACACACACACACACACAAAAAAAAAAAAACCATGTCAATGACTACAGAATCATCAGAGAAGAAGATGCTGACATTAAAAACTAACGACAACGAAGATTTTCAAATCAAAGAATCAATCGCAACTCAATCCGTGACCATAAAGAACTTGGTCAAAGATGAATGCGAATCTAGCGTGATTTCTCTTCCCAGTGTAAGTTCCAAAACCCTAACGAAAGTGATCGAGTACCTCAAAGCCCATGCAGATTCTTCTTCTGATGATGATAAGGATCTCGAGGACTTTGATAAGAAGTTTATGGATTTTGAAGGTTTTAACGATAGAGATATGCTGTTTGATTTGGTCATGGCTGCTTACGATCTTGATATTAGAGGTTTGTATGAAATAAGTTGTCGCAAAGTTGCGAATGCTGTTAAGGATATGTCTGCGGAAATTGCTCGTGATTACTTGGGAATTAAGAATGATTTTTCTCTGGAAGAAGAACAAGAAATTCGCAGCAAGTATGCATAGGCTTTCGATTAGATTCATTCATAATATCCCTAGTCGTAAAAAGATAATCTCGCTTTAATTTCAACTTGATTGGATTTTGTTAAGAAGTTATCTATCTTTATAAATTTCTAAAATTGTTCTTGATAATATTATGGTGCATTGATAACAATTTTCAAAATTTTATTATGATAGTTATTTTTTTTATAGATTATTGATTAAATTTAATCAAATTGGCCTCCAAAGATTATTATGTCGGATAGAGGGAATATACAGCTAGAATGTGTAGTAGGGCTTATTTATTTATTACTGTATGTCTTAAATTAGTAACTTTTAGTTAATTAGTTTTTCTTAAGCAAATAAGAAAAAATTTTAGCAAACGCACAAAAATTGGAGTTGGCAATCCACAAGTGACGCTCAATCCAAGTGGTGGAACTTTTGTTAACAAAATAAGCCCTAAATACAACATAGGTAATAATATTTGTCGTTCAACGAACTATAGATGCATAGAGAAAAAAAAAGAAAAACTCAGAAAAAAAATTGAGCATTAGAAGAGCACTCCATAATAGAAAACCTTTGAATCCATCTAATAATTCCGTCTATAGCTATCCCATCTAACTTTTAGTTAATTCTCGTGGTTTTCGAATTTTTGAGTAGTTTTGGATTTTCATTTAGGCTCCGTTTGTTTCGAAGTAAAATAATTTTCGAAAAACGTTTTTCAAAAAATGTTTTTCTGTAAAATATTTTCCTGTAAAATGTTTTACGGAGGTAGGGCGTAAAATGTTTTACGGAGGAAGGGTGTAAAATGTTTTCGGCTGTTTGGTAAGGAAAATGTTTTCCAGAAGGGCGTAAAATGTTTTTTTATTATTATTATTATTATTATTATTATTATTATTATTATTATTATTATTATTATTATTATTATTATTATTATTATTATTATTATTATTATTATTATTATTATTATTATTATTATTATTATTATATTTTTTATTTTTTTATTATTTATTTTTTTATTTTATTTTATATTTATTTTATTTTTTTATTATTTATGTTTTTTATTATTATTATTTTTTTATTTTTTATTTTTATTATTTTATTTTTTATTATTATTATTATTTTATTTATTATTATTATTATTATTATTATTATTATTAGTATTAATAATTTTTTATTATTATTATTTTTTATTTTTTATTATTATTATTATATGATAATTATTTTTTATTATTTATTTTTTATTTTTTATTTTCTATTATTATTATATTATTATTATTATTTCATTTATTATTATTATTATTATTATTATTATTATTATTATTATTATTTTATTAGTTTATTATTATTATTATTATTATTTATTATTATTATTATTTTATTGTTATTATAATTATTATTATTATTTTATTATTATTATTATTATTATTATTATTATTATTATTATTAGAATAAGGAAGTAGAATATTGTACCTTGTGAAATATGAGTTGTACATGAAGGGCACCATTTTCCGAAAAATGTTTACTTAGGACAAGGTCAGTAAGTCGTTTTACTGGCGTAAAATGTTTTCCGGAAAACGTTTTCTCCGTTTTTCGGAAAACAACCAAACAGCGGAAAACGAGTTATTTTCCGAAAAACATATTTCGGAGGCTCAACCAAACAACGAAAAACGAGTTATTTTACGATGAAACAAACGGGCTATATTCATAGTATTTTAAAATTTGTTTATGATCAACAATAAGAATACTATCATTAAATTTACACAAGATTTTGGGGGAAACTAGTTTCTCCTTAAGTTATAGAAAGTCCTGTTTTATAAACCGTTTCTAAATATTCACTAACTACTTGCAAATAGAAAAAAAGTGGACTTTTTATAATTTATGGAGAAACTAGTTTCTCTCAAAACTTGCTCTTAAATTTATGCATAATTTTAATTTTTTTATCTTGATGATTGGACATTATTGATTGAAAATCTAATCTTGGATACCCTCTTCAACAATAAATGAATTATTTTATTACAAGAGATGCACTTAAAAGCAGTGGCGGGTCTATATTTTTATAATCTTAATTAAATATCTAAAAATTATTAGTATTATAATCTTAATTAAATATCTAAAAATTATTAGTATTAGTATTTTCTGCAACGACCCCAAAATTCATACATAATAAAAATACTTAATTTAATAATAGAATAGCCTCCAACGGCTACTAAAATTATAATTCAAAAGTACTAACCACTATTTGAAATAACTTAAATGCTGAAAACGGTAATAATCTCTACGGCTAGTACAAACCACTAGCTCGAAATACTTAATATTCTAAAATAATTATTTCAACTCCAAAAGCCGCTAATCCATCAAACACGCAGTCAATCCTCTCCCATCATTTATTACCTGGGAGGGGAAAGAATATGAAAGGGTGAGCGAACAAAGCTCAGTAAGTTCATACGGGGTCTCTTCGGTTTCTAAGAAGAGACGACCGAAATGAACGGAGTTTAATAATATATCAATGAAAGGATAACATGTACAATAAATAGTTTTGGTACTGAGAATGTCAAAGAGGGTACTTTTTCAAATAACAAGTAGTGGCACTTTTACAAATAACAAATAGAACTTTACACACACTTGTCCGTCAATTCCAAGTACTTTTGCACCTTTCATCTAGGCGACTACGATACACCTTTTCAGGCAATCGTTGAATAAGGTTCACTTACGCTATTATCAAAGCGCCCCCTTATTCTGATGCATCATGATAATCACATCTATAGAACTAAGGTCATTTCATTCTGACTAGACCATTTCATTCTATAGTGAGGTCATTTCAATCTGACTAGACCTTAGGTCATTTCAATCTGTTTAGACCAATTTATTTAACATTGAGGCCATTTCAATCTGACTAGGCCTTAGGTCATTTCAATCTGTCTAGACCAAATACATATAGAGTCCTCATCAATTGGACAATTTAACATCATATATTCATAGTGTTCATGGTACGAGAACACATAAGTCAATTTCAATTCACATAGATACACATTGAACAAAAACGCATCAATGGTAAGATATTCCAAAAACGTTCATAACGAGGGAATACAAATGAATAACTACCGGCCACTTGGTAGTATACAAATCATCAATAGGGAATCCTATAACAAAGGAAGATACATTCAAATACTTAATGAACGTAATCCCTTACCTTAAACGCTTGCGTTTCCTTGCACTGATTTCCGGCACGAATCTACAATCATGCAAATAACATCTCTTAGGGTACAAGTAATTCCTATTTACTTTAGTTACCCAACTTATATCATCTTGTTAACTTATGCGTTATTTCTCTTTAACTCTTCTTAAGGTTAATTAGTACCCCTTTTAGGTTTCCCAAAATACCCTAAGAATTTCTAGGTTTCTAACCCATCCTTAATCCTTCATTATCATCTTTCATATACCCAAAATTACTATTCACAGCTTACCATTCACAATTACTGTTCACGGATTACTATTCACGAATTACTATTCACGAATCACTATTTACAGATTACTATTCACGAAATACTATTCACGAATCACTATTCACGAATTATTATTCACAAATTACTATTCACAAATTACTATTCACGAATTACTATTCACACCCAATACACTCACTAACCCTAATTTCGAATCTTCCATTCTTAGCATGCAATACCTTATGTTAATTCCTTTGATTACATACTCAACCCAAATCAATATTAGGTTTTCAATTAATAATCATTTATTAAAATATCATTTGATCATTCTTAATTAATCATCAATATTTATAAATAAACCCTAATTTAAATCTCAAAATTTCTAGGTTTTAAATTCAAAAACAATAATTGATACGGATCGAATACTTACCTTGTAGGCCTTATAGTCCCAAATGCCCAACAGTGATGCCTTCTTCTTTTCCTCACAGACCTTCGGCTGACTCTTCTCTTTTTCACAGCTTTTCTGCCGCCTCCCTCTCTTCTATTTTCTCTTTTAGGCTTTGAAAAAAAAACAATGAGGTCTAGGGTTTGCTAAAAAGGTATATTTATATGGGTTTCCTACTCCTAGGTTGGTTAGGTTTTCTGGCCCATTAGGTGACCTAATTAAATAATAACTCAAGCCCACATTTCAATCTTTTTTATAAAAAAAAAAAGACAAAAAAAGGTAACTCAAATAAATTATTTAAATAAAACAATTTAATTAATGAAACAATAATAAAAAAAATTTAACTTAAATAATAATAATAAAAATATTCGGGTTACTACATTCTTATCCCCTTAAAAGGGTTTGGTCCTCCAAACCAAATGCACTCAATCAGAATATAGGGCGGGATACGACTCTCGCATCTCACTCTTGAGCTCCCACGTTGCTTCTCTTTCCGTGTGATTGCTCCATTGCATTTTCACATAAAGAATAACACGCTTCCTCAAAACCTGATCCTTCCGGTCTACAATCTTCACCGGTTATTCATCATGACTCAATTCGACACGAAATCTCATCTGCCTATACTCGATCACATGACTCGGGTCAGAGAAGTACTTTCTCAACATTGAGACATGGAACGCATTATGCACACCAGTAAGCATAGGTGATAAGGCTAACTTGTAAGCCACCAACCCTACTTGCTCCAGAATCTCGAACGGTCCCACTTATCTCGGACTTAACTTTCCGCGAATGCCAAATATCCTAACTCCCTTTGTTGGTGAAATCTTCAAGAACTCTCGATCCCCCAACTGAAATTCTAGATCACGTTGTCGGCGATCTGCATATGACTTTTGTCTGCTCTGAGCGCTGAATAACCATTTTCTGATCTGTTGTACCTTATCTGCGGTTACTTGTCCAATTTCTAGTCCCGTCGGCTTCCTCTCACAAGCTTCGTCCCAACACGTAGGCGATCTGCATTTTCGTCCATACAAAGCTTGAAACGGAGCCATACCAATTCTAGCATGATAACTGTTGTCGTAAGAAAATTTCACCAATGGCAAGTGCTCGTCCCAAGTCCCTTGCCAACCTAATGATGTAGCCCTCAATAGATATCCTCAATTGCCTGAATGATCCTTTCTGACTGTCCGTCTGTCTGCGGGTGAAAAGTTGTACTCATTGTCAACTCGGTCCCCAATGCTTGTTGTAGGCTCATTCAAAACTTTGATGTAAACCTCGCATCTCGATCAGATGCTATCGACACTGGTATCCTATGCAACTTCACAATCTCCTCAATATATAACTTAGCCAACTTCTCCAATGTATTTGTCACCTTAATAGCCAAGAAATGGCAGGCTTCGTAAGTTTGTCCACTATAACCCAAATCGCGTTATGACCCTTCAACGTCTGCGGTAGTCCAACTACTAAATCCATTGTTTTATCCTCCCACTCCCATTCCGGAATTGGTAACGGCCGTAATAATTATGTCGGTTTCTGGTGTTCACTCTTCACTTGTTGATATACCAACATCTCGATGCCTTCATATTATTTCTACCAAAATGATTCCCTTAGGTTCCTATACGTCTTCGTACTCCCAGAATTGTACAGAAAACTTTTGACAGTTCACTTCCTGTACACTCTCTCTTCTTATATCATTTCCGCTAGGTACCTACATTCTCGATTGATACCTTAAAATCCCATTGTCTTCTATACGAACCTCTATTACCTTTCTCTTTACCATACTCTAATGTATCCTCACGGCTCTTTATTTATTCCTTGTGTTTCCTTAATTCGGTCTAATAGTATTGGTTGAACACCCAACTGAGCCAAATACCCTTTAACTCTCACTCCTAAACTTGAAACCTCAATGCTATTCCGTGCACTTACCCCCTTAAAAATCAACGCCGCTAAGGTTCTCAATTCTTCCTACTCAATGCATCGGCCACCTTGTTGGTCTTCCCCTGGGTGATACGAAATGGTACAATCATCATCCTTAAGTAATTCTAGCTATCTCCCTGCCTCATGTTAAGCTCCTTTTGTGAAAATATACTTAAGACTCTTATGATCCGTATAACTCTGACAAGTTACCCCATACAAGTAATGTCTCCAACTCTTCAAAGCAAAAACAACTGCTAACTCCAAATTATAGATCAGGTAATTTTTCTCATAGTTCTTCAATTGTCTTGACGCATACGCTATAACCTTATCATTCTGCATCAACATGCAACCTAATACCTCCAATGAAGTATCCTTATATATCACAAATCCGTCCGATCCTGATGGTACAGTGAGGATAGGTGCGGATACTAACCGACTCTTCAGCTCTTGAAAATTCTTTTCACATTCCTCGGACCAAACGAACTTGGCTCCTTTCTGTGTCAGTCTAGTCAACGGCCCCGATAACTTTGAAAATCCTTCGAAAAATCTCCTGTGGTATCCTGCTAGCCCCAAGAAACTTCTTATTTCACCAACAGTTGTTGGTCTCTCCCAATCCACTATAGCTTCTATTTTTGCTGGATCTATTTCAATTCCTTCCTTAGACACTACATGTCCCAAGAATGTCACTTTCTCAAACCAAAATTGTGAGGACCCCGACCCGGAACCTACACGTGTCCCGAGCTGGAGCGTCCTCAAACTAACCCAATTAAAACCTAAACTTTAAAAACTTGATTTAACTTTCAAACATAAACACAACCATTTTCAAATAACTCTACTCCTTTCCACATTGGAGGAAGAGTTGACCAACCTTGAAGGTAATAAACGGTTTTAGTTACAAAAGGTATCGAATATAAAATAGAATTAAAGTTTATGAATACAAACCCTTTAAAAGAATTATTGCAACATACACTTTCTACACCAATCTATACATAACCCGACAATTCCCAAAATACCACTTCTAAAATCCTTTCCGCCCTTACTTGGTCGGTCCACCTGTCTCGGGATCTAAAACATTAAAGGGAGAGGGGTGAGAATAAATCTCAGCAAGCTATTATGAATGCAACAATATACCATATAAGATGCAACACATAACAAGTTGCATATAACACATTGGAAAAGCTGTAAACACCTTACATTACCTTGGTTTACCTTTTCCCGTTTGAACAATAGTCGTACAACATTGGGTATAATAATACTCCAATCTTAAGTGAGCTGCTTAAGCAATACTCACATCTTATAAGACCCATTTTTCAGGGAACCAAATAAGATAGTAGCAACTCTGTAAGCCTTTTGGCTCAATACAGATGCTATACCCCAACCTGTGGCCACAGGAGGGGACGGTCACATGTATAACATAATCCGATCACATTAGGTCACACTTCCATAATTGATCGTATTACGTTATACCCCCAATATCAGCTGATTAAACACATTATCAAGCACATAATAGTTACTTGAAATATAATCCACAAAGGGGATAAGCAACATAGCCACATGGTAAAATATACTCATGCTCAACCAGCATCATAGTGCAACATTTAAGTAATACACTATGCATGACATAATCAATGAATATGTAATCAAATGAGGTAACAATACAACCGGATAATCCACACTTGGGATACAATATAATAACATGCTAAATAATCCACAAAGGGGATGAGAAATATAACAACATATCATAAACAATTCCTACGAAGTCATTACACAACCTCGGATAACCTCAATAAGAGTTCATGATCTACTTCCCAAGTTTGAACCACATTGGTGAAGTACGAATCAAGCTTAATAACCAATTTTCGGACAATATTCTGTATTACAAGGTCTCTATAGGGATTCATGCTAAATTTATCAAGTTGGAGTTACATTACTTAAGTGGCCCAAAAGCTCTACTTATATCTAGGTTGAAAAGGATTGATTCATATCCGAGTTGGATTAGGTTCTATTAATTTATAATGGTTAGGGATCATTCCACGAGGTAATTAGTAAAAATCAGCAAAAGAGGAAACGGGGGAAGGCCTGGTGACATGGGCGACCGCCCAAGAGAGTTTCAAGGGAAGCCAAGATTCTGCCTACATGGGCGGCCGCTCAAGCCCCCATGGGCGACCGCCCATGGCCATTTCCAGCACACTCGAATTTCCAACTTATTTTTACATAGTTTATTTTCCCTTTAATCTTCCTTAATTTCATGAACACCAAGAGGATTTTCTAACCTTACATACCTCATCTTAAATCATCTAAACCCAAGATAATATAGACCTAGATTATTTACCACTTAATTCCCACCCATTTCATGTTTAACCCTTCTACCCCCAATCCAACTATGTTCTTTCTCCTTTATCAACAATCACATTCTTCCATAACATAAATCAATTCCTCAACTTCCAAGAAAGTTCCCAAAGCATTAAACAATCATCATAACAACAATAACAATATCCATAGTTCATGAACATCAAATAGAAGGAAAGGTCATAACAACTCACTTAGCAAATATGGAATGGAATGAAGATCTTCTTAGCTTGATTTGATCCTCTTGATGATCCAACCTCAAAGATGCTCTTGAACTTGAAAATGGTGGAGAAATGGCTTAGTTAAAAGACTTGGAAGGGAGGGCTTTCCATGGGGTTTTCTATGGCTTTTTGGCTAGGGAAGTATGAGAAGAATGAAGGAGGGAGGAGGAAGGAGGGAGTAAGAGTAAGGAGGGTAAGGGGAGGTTGCCACTTGGAGTGCTTAGAGAGAGTAAGGCTCTATTGGCCCCCCATCCAAAAACTCTAGAGGCTTTCACCTCTTTAATTAAACCCATCCCTAATTATTTATCTACCCAATTTAACCTCCTCCTACTATTTATCTAATTTTCATTTTTATTATTTCCCCATGGTTCTTATTTAATATCAAATAAATTCTTAAAAGATTCTAAATTTACTTCTCACCCAATTTATCTAACTTAAGAAGTTAAAGACATAAATGAACACATAAAATTAACATAAATATTAAAAGCACATAATATGATATTTAAAATTAGTGCCTAGGGTTGGGGTCGTCACACTCACTCCCCCTTAAAGAAAATTCGTCCCGAATTTGATTGTCACTTACCTAAATATTCAACCCGCCTTGGTTACTTATGTATACCTCAGACTCCAATTCCCAATTAGTCTCTTCAATGATGTGATTCTTTCCCAAGATTTTTAATTCCATTAATGATACGATATTACAACTTAATGTTCCAAGAATACCATACAAATATCACTAACCCGAATTTTCACGACCTCAATAAAGATATAAATAAATAAAAGTATTACAACTTATGTCACCAAACACATTACAATTACATTAAAAACTTCAAATACTCTATAAGCTGCTCCAAGCCAGTCTATAAGTCAAATCACCAACCTTTTCCAAAACTTCAAATGGATTAACAAATTTTGGCGCCAATTTACCTTAGGCCTTGCTTCTCCAACCTCATCCCAACAAATTAGAGATCGATATTTTCCTCCCGAACAACGCCTCACGGTTTTATCTCAATGCTAGAATGATAACTGCTATTATACGCACCCAACCACTGGTAATCACACGTCCTATCGACTACTAAAATCCATTGTACATGCCCGTATCATATCCTAAATAATAAGTAATGATTCCTCAAATTTTCACATGGTTAAACTCAATAGCATTCCTATATTCCAAAATGATCTTCCCAAAAGATGTCTACCCAATCCATTCAATACTATGGGATTTATACAATCAAACTATCTCCTAAGATTTATGAGGACTTTATCAATAAATATCTCATCAAAATATATATATAATGAGTAGAAAATACAAATCATCTTTCTATAAACAAAACGACATACCCCTTTTTACTTCCAAGGTAACCCAATCACAAAATCCATCGTGATAATACTCTCAGCTCAATCTAGAACTCTAGATATTCTAATAAAGCTTCTAACGTCAGATTTCTATTTTCACATTTATGACCAAACCACCTTATGTCTTGACTCGCTTGAAACGAGTTATTTCAATTATCTCATCCTCAATTCTCATGATACAACACTAAGTAACTGCCTATGAAATGATAAATGTAAACATGCTAATAAGACCATGATTCCCATAAACGGAATACTAGTCGACTATATATCATAATTCAATGCTCTAATTATGCTCAGGTCCAGTGACAGATCAATATTCAATCAAATGGTTGGCCGCCCACAACGGAGCCGATCCAACTCCAAAACAAAAACCGAGTCTACTGCGACCGTCACATTAACAACTCCACCATTTATCAAAACATTTCTCGAATTAAATCTTTAATGTAATTAATCTCTATAGAGGAACTAGGTTGCCTTTTTACTTGCTTCTGTACGAACTATAACTTTACAATAACATATCTTTCTAAAATTTACAACATCTTTCGGAATTCCAAAGGATAATATAAAAAGAGATCTAAAGAGACCCGAATGGTTTATTTATTTAAAACCGGCCCATACCAGTTTTAATTAACTAAACCACTCACAAATTTAAAAATTTCAAAAGATTGATAAGCTAAACAAAACTAACTCGAGTGATCTAATTATCTACAACCGTCCCATACCAGCGGTAGATAATCAAATTTCTCACAGACTTTAATGTGCACAAAAACAGTTCACTGACCTTAATAAATCAAACTATCCCCGAAGGGCACAATTGCTCATACAGAAGTTCAACACACACTCCAAGTTTTTTTTTTTTAAACACATTTAAACAATTCTAACATAATATTCTTGTTTGAATTCTATTTATAGTGTAGCCACCACTCATGATATTTATACTTAGTTAAATTCTCTATAAGAAAACAAAATCTCGAAATACTAATACTATCTTCTATAAATAACACTATGACATTCATTAAGGTAATAAATTTGGTAAATCTTTCTCAATTCACTAATTCTTCAAGTTGAACTTTCAACACTTTTATTTAATTTGGGCCATCTGTTCACTACCTTTGATATTGGTATTGTACTTAGCAACAACATATTGTAAACATCTAGTTTCCGATCAAATACCATGATTTCTAAATAAGAAAATATAATTGGAACTCACATAGATCAATCATCTCCAAATTTCAATTAAACATTAACAGTATAATCTAACTTACCTCCCAATAACCATCAACAATTCAAAATCCGTATAACGACAATGTCTTCCAAGCATCACACCAATCCTTCATATGAGTCACGCAACTAAGTCGACCTATACGGTGTAATCATCCTAAAGTATCCTGCCTTCCAATAAGATTTATCCTCATTTTATATTCTCAACTAATGATAATCGTTTCTCAAAACAAACCATATATATATATATTACCAATTCCTGAAGTTGATCCTATAAGTCACCAATAACTACATCTATTATACTTCTTCACATTTACCCTATTTACCTCTCCATAACTAATACACAATCATAATTCAAACAGTCATACTAGATACAAATGTTGTCGTAAGTATATCCTTAAAACAAGTATTCACCAAAATTGTAACACCCTAAATTTCAACTAATAATCCTTGAGTATTTTACTAGTTCCTAAAATTAGTCATGCAAATCATCAACAAGTGATAACGAATACTTATTCCTTACAGTTACTAATTTGAGATCTCTATAATCTATAAATAACCATCGAGTATCATCTTTCTAAATATAGTAACAATTTATCCTTACGGAGATTCGCTAAGCTCATTATCTTCTTTATCAAAGGATTTCCCAAGTTGAATCATCAATTCCATCATCCTAATTAGTGTCCTCTATCTAGGGATCCGATTACCAAAATAGTACCTTATATCAACTCAAAGCCTCAATATCCTGGCATGATACCTGATGGGAACCCATTTTGAAACTCACATGGAAAACACCACTTAGTAAACTTATAGCACATAAGGCAAAGATATATTAGTTCCATAAGATCTCGTACTCGCGATATTTTATAACTCATATAATCCCACTTAGACTATCACTTTCAATACTAGTCTCATATATCTAGTCTCCACCACGAGACACCAATGTACAAATACTCACGCAAGTTATACAACCATAAACCACTCTTAATTAGGCCATATACCTAACCTCAACTAAGAGTTCACCAATTTATTTACCACCGGTACATGAGATAATTCAAGTGTCTTTTAAATCAAATATAACACACAACCCAAATAACCTTCACATTCCTTAGGCCATACTTTCGACATTTACGCATATATGACATAACATCAATTAATAATTTATCCGCCTCAATTACACACGGAGACAAATCAAACATAGATAAGGAGACTCGCTTCTTGCGACAGTCCTCCCCAAACACAACAACTACTTAAATAATTCAGGTTAATATAACAATAATTCACGGATTGGTATCTCTACCAGATCCACCGGCAGTCCCTGCCCACTTAATCACCATTACCATGATAATCAAGAATGATTCGAGGTACTCTCCCATAAGAGTAGAACCTCCAGCACATAAGGCAACTTTTAGGCTATTTATGTAAATCAAAGCGAAATGTAATGCCACACGAGAACGAAATGAACGGAAATTTAGAAAAGTATGAACCCTAACTCCAGAGACAGGTAATATACCTCAAATGATTGCGGAGGGATCTATCTCTCCATAATACTCACATTCCCTTGATTCTTTGGTTGGTAAATATCATTTTCTGTCATTGAACAATTTCCTGCATGAAACTCTCGACGTCAGTTATCGCACACTCTCACTCAAACTAGACTCTACCCGTGAACTCTAAACCGAGCTCTGATACCAACTGTGAGGACCCCGACCCGGAACCTACACGTGTCCCGAGCTGGAGCGTCCTCAAACTAACCCAATTAAAACCTAAACTTTAAAAACTTGATTTAACTTTCAAACATAAACACAACCATTTTCAAATAACTCTACTCCTTTCCACATTGGAGGAAGAGTTGACCAACCTTGAAGGTAATAAACGGTTTTAGTTACAAAAGGTATCGAATATAAAATAGAATTAAAGTTTATGAATACAAACCCTTTAAAAGAATTATTGCAACATACACTTTCTACACCAATCTATACATAACCCGACAATTCCCAAAATACCACTTCTAAACTCCTTTCCGCCCTTACTTGGTCGGTCCACCTGTCTCGGGATCTAAAACATTAAAGGGAGAGGGGTGAGAATAAATCTCAGCAAGCTATTATGAATGCAGCAATATGCCATATAAGATGCAACACATAACAAGTTGCATATAACACATTGGAAAAGCTGTAAACACCTTACATTACCTTGGTTTACCTTTTCCCGTCTGAACAATAGTCGTACAACATTGGGTATAATAATACTCCAATCTTAAGTGAGCTGCTTAAGCAATACTCACATCTTATAAGACCCATTTTTCAGGGAACCAAATAAGATAGTAGCAACTCTGTAAGGCTTTTGGCTCAATACAGATGCTATACCCCAACCTGTGGCCACAGGAGGGGACGGTCACATGTATAACATAATCCGATCACATTAGGTCACACTTCCATAATTGATCGTATTACGTTATACCCCCAATATCAGCTGATTAAACACATTATCAAGCACATAATAGTTACTTGAAATATAATCCACAAAGGGGATAAGCAACATAGCCACATGGTAAAATATACTCATGCTCAACCAGCATCATAGTGCAACATTTAAGTAATACACTATGCATGACATAATCAATGAATATGAAATCAAATGAGGTAACAATACAACCGGATAATCCACACTTGGGATACAATATAATAACATGCTAAATAATCCACAAAGGGGATGAGAAATATAACAACATATCATAAACAATTCCTACGAAGTCATTACACAACCTCGGATAACCTCAATAAGAGTTCATGATCTACTTCCCAAGTTCGAACCACATTGGTGAAGTACGAATCAAGCTTAATAACCAATTTTCGGACAATATTCTGTATTACAAGGTCTCTATAGGGATTCATGCTAAATTTATCAAGTTGGAGTTACATTACTTAAGTGGCCCAAAAGCTCTACTTATATCTAGGTTGAAAAGGATTGATTCATATCCGAGTTGGATTAGGTTCTATTAATTTATAATGGTTAGGGATCATTCCACGAGGTAATTAGTAAAAATCAGCAAAAGAGGAAACGGGGGAAGGCCTGGTGACATGGGCGACCGACCATGTCACTTGGGCGACCGCCCAAGAGAGTTTCAAGGGAAGCCAAGATTCTGCCTACATGGGCGGCCGCTCAAGCCCCCATGGGCGACCGCCCATGGCCATTTCCAGCACACTCGAATTTCCAACTTATTTTTACATAGTTTATTTTCCCTTTAATCTTCCTTAATTTCATGAGCACCAAGAGGATTTTCTAACCTTACATATGTTGGTGATTTTAGTGTCATCAACTTGTTTTATTGTAATGGTGATTTACTAAGAGATCAATGTGATTCGTATTAGACTCGGATACGAGTAAGGGAAAGTGTGGAGTACACACTCGTTTGAGCTAAAACGAAGTCAACCTCGATAAAGAAGTAAAAGTTAAAGGGTAGCACATTTTGCTGATGTGCTCGGCCGAGCAGAGTCCTTGACTCGGCCGAGCAGAGCATGGCAGATTGTCCAAGTTTCTGGACAGCCTTGCTCGGCCGAGGCATATGCCTTGCTCAGCCGAGCAGTATGAACAGCACGGCCGTGCAGTTCAAATGACACGGCCGTGCAGCTGGGCAAATTGTCATGGGACATCTTTGCTCGGCCGAGCGAGTCCCTTGACTCGGCCGAGCAGTTCCTGAACAGGTGCCAGTTCAAACTGAAAAGACACATCACTTGGCTAAAGTCATGTCTTTTGGTTATACCCTTTTACTGATACCTCTCCATCTGTATATATACAGAAATTGATCTCAGTTGTACATATATGAAAAACACAAGTGATACAACAATAACAAAAGCAACACAATTCTCAAGTTTTGATTTGTTCTCTTTGCCTAGAAAACAAATTGCGTGATTGTCTTATCCCAATAAAGATTTTGTGTAACCCAGGCATTAAGGGTCGAAATACTTTATTCAGAAAGTGGATTATACACGATTCAATCACATATCCGGCCATAGTATCAAGATCGAGACCATATTTCCCCTACAAACGAATAAAGTATTTGGTGATACTAATGGCTGGTGGAAGTACTTTAAAGGAGATGACGAACAAGTTTGGAAAGCTAGACAAATTTGAAGGACAAGATTTCCGGCGTTGGCAGAAGAAGATGCACTTCCTTTTAACAACATTAAAGGTGGTGTATGTTCTTTCTACCCCTATTCCGGAATTGCTTGAAGATGACAACTTGGAGGCAATCAGACGTAGATCAAAGTGGGAAAACGACGACTACATCTGCAGATGACACATATTAAACGGTATGTCTGATTCTCTCTTTGACATCTATCAAAATGAGGAGTCTGCTAAAGAGTTATGGGATTCTCTTGAATCCAAGTACAAGGCAGAGGATGCTTCTAGTAAGAAGTTCCTTGTGAGTAATTTTAATAATTACAAGATGGTCGATTCAAGACCTGTCATGGAACAGTTCAATGAACTCCTTAGAATCCTTGGACAATATACACAACATGGATTGAAGATGGATGAGTCAATATCTGTTTCAAGTGTGATTGATAAGTTGCCTCCCTCCTGGAAGGATTTCAAACACACTTTGAAACATTGTAAAGATGATCTGTCTTTGGTTCAACTTGGTAGTCACTTGCGCATAGAGGAATCTCTTAGGGCGCAAGAGGATGACAAAGGCAAGGGAAAAGAAGTTGCTGGACCCTCTGTCAATATGATTGATGTGGGTGGAAACAATAAAAACAAAGGAAAGAAACGTAGTTTCAATGACAATGGTTCTGGTTCCAACAAGAAGCCTAAATTGGCATGTTGGAAGTGTGGCAAATCTGGTCACTTTAAGAAGGATTGTCGTGTTGGAAACAACAAGAATGGCGCAAGCACAAGTGGTTCGGGAAAGGGGTCTAAGGACCATTCTCAAAACCAAGGTCAGAATTTAATACATAGTTGGAACAGTTTTATTAAAAATTCTGTTTCAATAATTTCTGAGGCATTTTATGTGCAGGATGATGCTATTGCGTGATGGATTGATTCCGGTGCCACAACTCATGTTTGTAAGGATCGTTGTTGGTTTAAGTCATACGAACCAATGGAAGACGGATCTGTCCTTTACATGGGTGATGACCATTCCGCTCCTATTCAAGGAAGAGGAAGCGTGGTGTTGGAATTCAGTTCGGGAAAAACTATTTCTTTGTTTAATGTTATATATGTACCTAAACTTCGTAAGAATTTAATTTCTGGTCCTGTCTTGAACAAATGTGGATATAAACAAGTTTATGAATCCGATAAGTATATCTTATCAAAGTTGGGTGTATTTGTAGGATTTGGTTATTATAACAATGGGATATTTATGTTGAATTTGAATAAAATTCCGGTTAACTCTAGTTCTGTTTATATGACTTCCTCTGTTGTTGTTAATTCCTCATTATGGCATGCTCGGTTAGGACATGTGCACTATAAAAGAATGCTTGAAATGTCCAAAGATGGTTTGATTCCTGTTATTGATAATAATACGGAAAGGTGTAATACTTGCATGTTAACAAAAATCACTAGGAAACCTTTTAAAAGTGTTACAAGGAATTCTGTAAAACTTGAATTGATACATAGTGATTTATGTGATTTTCATGCAACTCCATCTTTAGGCAATAAAAAGTATATTGTCACTTTTATAGATGATGCTTCTAGGTTTTGCTATATTTATTTGCTGCATGCAAAAGATGAAGCCCTAGATAAATTTAAAATTTATAAAACTGAAGTTGAACTTCAACTAAATGGCTTGATTAAAACCTTACGTACGGATAGAGGTGGTGAATATTATGATCCTAAATATTTCCAATCCGTAGGGATAATTCATGAGACTACGGCTCCTTATGTACCACAACAAAATGGTGTGGCTGAAAGGAAGAATAGAACTCTTGAAGAAATGGTTAATGCCATGTTGTCTTACTCGGGCTTGAGTGACGGGTTTTGGGGTGAAGCCATGTTAACGGCTTGTCATCTATTGAATAGAGTTCCTAATAAAAGGAACAAGATTACCCCATATGAGCTTTGGTATAAGAAACGACCAAACTTGACATTTTTGCGAGTTTGGGGATGTAGGGCCGTGGTTAGACTTCCGGACCCTAAAAGGAAAAAGTTGGGAGAAAAAGGTATTGATTGCATCTTTGTTGGATATGCTGAGCATTCCAAGGCATATAGGTTTTATGTTATAGAACCTAATGAATTCATTTCTATAAACACAATTATAGAATCAAGAGATGCAATCTTTGATGAGAATCGTTTCTCCTCAATACCTAGACCCAAGGATATTATACCAATGTCGGCTGAATCTCAAATGGATGATCATTCAATTGATGTACCAAGTGAGACACCCGAACCTCGTAAGAGTACAAGAGTAAGGAAAGCTAAATCATATGGTTCTGATTTTCAACTATATTTAGTTATGGGATCAAGAGATCAAATTGAATCTCAATACTCTTACTGTTATAGTATAGAGGAGGATCCAAGAACCTATGATGAAGCAATAAAATCTCGAGACGCTGGTTTTTGGAAAGAAGCCATCGATGATGAGATTGGTTCTATTGTGGAAAATAATACATGGGTCTTGTCTGATTTACCACCAGGCTGTAAACCTTTGGGGTGCAAATGGATCTTCAAAAAGAAGATGAAAGTCAATGGAACAATTGACAAGTTTAAAGCTCGATTGGTAATCCAAGGCTTTAGACAAAAGGAAGGGATCGATTACTTCGATACCTATGCACCGGTTGCTCGTATCACTACTATTAGATTTCTGATAGCTTTGGCAGCTATTCAGAATCTATTGATCCATCAAATGGATGTCAAAACAACATTTTTAAATGGTGATTTGGAAGAAGAAGTGTATATGAAACAACCTGAAGGATTTGTTATGCCAGATAATGAGCATAAGGTATGTAAGTTAATTAAGTCATTGTATGGGCTGAAGCAAGCACCTAAGCAGTGGCATCAAAAATTTGATGAGGTTGTTTTGTCGAATGGTTTTGTATTAAATCAGTCCGACAAATGTGTATATAGCAGATTTGATGAATCCGGTAAAGGTGTAATCATCTGTCTATATGTAGATGACATGTTGATTTTTGGCACTGACCAAAATGTAGTTGATAAAACTAAGAAGTTTTTGTCATCAAAGTTTTCTATGAAGGACATGGGAGAAGCCGATGTAATTCTTGATATAAAGATTAAACGGATGAACAAGGGAATTGCAATTTCACAATCTCATTATATTGAGAAAATTCTCAAGAGGTTTAATTGTGATAATTGTTCTAAAGTTAGTACTCCCATGGATCCTACTGAGAAACTTGTATCAAATACTGGTAAACCTGTGTCACAGCTCGAATACTCAAACGCCATTGCGCTTTATGTATGCTATGACGGGCACTCGACCTGATATTGCTTATGCAGTTGGAAGATTGAGCAGGTTCACTAGTAATCCTAGTAGACAGCATTGGCATGCTATAACAAGGGTGTTCAAGTACTTAAAAGGTACTATGGACTATGATTTGTGTTATAGTGGACATCCTTCTATATTAGAAGGTTACACAGATGCTAGTTGGATCAACCAAGAAGATTCATCTTCTACTAGTGGTTGGGTGTTCTTGCTTGGAGGAGGTGCCATTTATTGGGCTTCCAAAAAGCAGACATTTATTACACAATCTACAATGGAATCTCAGTTTGTAGCATTGGCGTCGCTAGCTGGAAAAGAAGCGGAGTGGCTTCGGAACTTGATATATGAGATTCCATTATGGCTAAAACCGATATCACCAATGTCTATCCATTGTGATAGTGCTGCCACCTTGGCTAGGGCCTATAGTCAGATTTATAATGGCAAGTCTAGACACTTGGGTGTCAGACATAGTATGATTCGGGAGTTAATCATGAATGGTGTGATATCGCTGAATTTGTTCGGTCGCAACAAAATTTGGCTGACCACTTGACGAAGGGGTTAGCCAGAGACTTGGTAAATAAGTCTGCAATGGGAATGGGATTAAAGTCCATTTAATCCTCTAATTGTGAGATACCCAATTCCCTTCTAATACAACGTTAGAAGTTTGAATTCAATGTGGAAAGCTCGCAGTTGGAGATTGAAACACATGTTATTATCTTTCCCAAGGTATGTGTTCAGACCTGCAAGTAAAGGTTAGGTTGAAGAATATCTTCTTAATAGTTCCTTTGAAAAATTGCAAATGCAGGTGCAAGATTAAAAGGAACTACCTATGTGGACATGAAGTTTTGCCGCTTCAAGAAGCTAGGACTTGGCTTCCTATATGTTCACTATTGGATATGGACACATGGCTTGTAATAGTGTCAAGATTAAACAAAGAGAATTGTACTGAACTTATGTGTATAGTATCTTCAGGTATTCATATGAGTTGACGGGTTCAATCGTTACGACACCCCGATTCTCGAGTATTTGAAATGTGTATTATACTAAGATGAAAATTCAATCGCAAGACATTTTCATTTATGCATTCGTTTGTTTCGTTATTTATAAAGTTTAGTAAATCAAAGGATTACACTAAAATGGAGGGGATTTGTTGGTGATTTTAGTGTCATCAACTTGTTTTATTGTAATGGTGATTTACTAAGAGATCAATGTGATTCGTATTAGACTCGGATACGAGTAAGGGAAAGTGTGGAGTACACACTCGTTTGAGCTAAAACGAAGTCAACCTCGATAAAGAAGTAAAAGTTAAAGGGTAGCACATTTTGCTGATGTGCTCGGCCGAGCAGAGTCCTTGACTCGGCCGAGCAGAGCATGGCAGATTGTCCAAGTTTCTGGACAGCCTTGCTCGGCCGAGGCATATGCCTTGCTCAGCCGAGCAGTATGAACAGCACGGCCGTGCAGTTCAAATGACACGGCCGTGCAACTGGGCAAATTGTCATGGGACATCTTTGCTCGGCCGAGCGAGTCCCTTGACTCGGCCGAGCAGTTCCTGAACAGGTGCCAGTTCAAACTGAAAAGACACATCACTTGGCTAAAGTCATGTCTTTTGGTTATACCCTTTTACTGATACCTCTCCATCTGTATATATACAGGAATTGATCTCAGTTGTACATATATGAAAAACACAAGTGATACAACAATAACAAAAGCAACACAATTCTCAAGTTTTGATTTGTTCTCTTTGCCTAGAAAACAAATTGCGTGATTGTCTTATCCCAATAAAGATTTTGTGTAACCCAGGCATTAAGGGTCGAAATACTTTATTCGGAAAGTGGATTATACACGATTCAATCACATATCCGGCCATAGTATCAAGATCGAGACCCTATTTCCCCTACAACATACCTCATCTTAAATCATCTAAACCCAAGATAATATAGACCTAGATTATTTACCACTTAATTCCCACCCATTTCATGTTTAACCCTTCTACCCCCAATCCAACTATGTTCTTTCTCCTTTATCAACAATCACATTCTTCCATAACATAAGTCAATTCCTCAACTTCCAAGAAAGTTCCCAAAGCATTAAACAATCATCATAACAACAATAACAATATCCATAGTTCATGAACATCAAATAGAAGGAAAGGTCATAACAACTCACTTAGCAAATATGGAATGGAATGAAGATCTTCTTAGCTTGATTTGATCCTCTTGATGATCCAACCTCAAAGATGCTCTTGAACTTGAAAATGGTGGAGAAATGGCTTAGTTACAAGACTTGGAAGGGAGGGCTTTCCATGGGGTTTTCTATGGCTTTTTGGCTAGGGAAGTATGAGAAGAATGAAGGAGGGAGGAGGAAGGAGGGAGTAAGAGTAAGGAGGGTAAGGGGAGGTTGCCACTTGGAGTGCTTAGACAGAGTAAGGCTCTATTGGCCCCCCATCCAAAAACTCTAGAGGCTTTCACCTCTTTAATTAAACCCATCCCTAATTATTTATCTACCCAATTTAACCTCCTCCTACTATTTATATAATTTTCATTTTTATTATTTCCCCATGGTTCTTATTTAATATCAAATAAATTCTTAAAAGATTCTAAATTTACTTCTCACCCAATTTATCTTAACTTAAGAAGTTAAAGACATAAATGAACACATAAAATTAACATAAATATTAAAAGCACATAATATGATATTTAAAATTAGTGCCTAGGGTTGGGGTCGTCACAAAAATTCATACTTCTTGAATTTAGCGTACAACTTTTGTCCTCACAAAACATGTAGAACTAACCTCAACTGTTCTTCATGTTCCTCCTTAGTCTTAGAGTATACCAAGATATCATCTATGAATATAATTACACATTTATCCAAAACTCCTGAAATACCCTATTCATCAATTCCATAAATGCTGTCGGTGCGTTCGTCAACCCAAACGGCATAACCAAAGCTCATAGTGACCGTACCTTGCCATAAAGGCTGTCTCCGCAACATCCTCATTCTTTACTCTCAACTGATGATATTCCGATCTCAAATCTATCTTCGAGAACTAACACGTTCCCCGAAGTTGTTCGAAT
Organism: Adenophora triphylla var. japonica; assembly: GCA_022495995.1. NCBI lineage: Eukaryota > Viridiplantae > Streptophyta > Magnoliopsida > Asterales > Campanulaceae > Adenophora > Adenophora triphylla. The sequence goes on along the minus strand of JAFEMH010001857.1, from coordinate 315,644 downwards.
AAGTCATCCCAAAGTGAAACACTCGGTCTTATCAAACCCTTATCCAATAACTCTTGCAGTTGTTCCTTCAGTCCTTAAGTTCAGTCAGCTCCATTCTGTACGATGCCTTAGATATAGGTACAGTCTCTGGTACTAAGTCTATGGAAAATTCTACCACCCTTTCTGGTGGTATTCCCGGTAAATCTTCTGGAAACACACTCTTAAATCTCTGATCACTGAAAGAGACTCTATACTTACTCCTTTCTCCAATATAGGCCATGAATCCTTCACATCCTTTTCTCAACATCTTCCGAGCCTTCATTCCCGAAATAAGACCCATTCAAATTCTCGGTTCCGAGCCTTGAAATTAAAACTCTTCTCCAGATAGCAATTTGAATTGTACTTCTTTCTTAAAATAATCTACCTTGGCATGGTAAACAGCTAACAAATCCATCCCTAGGATAATGTCAAATTCATTCATTTTCAACTCTATTAGGTCAACCTCGAGTTCTCTATCACCTATTGTCAAAGGGTACTTCTTATACATAGACAATATAGGAATCGACTCATTAGTCGGAGTGTCTATAACCAAAGGTACTTCTAACACTCCAGGTTTCAATTTAATTTTCTTCTCTTTGTACCGATACTCATTAGTCTTGTGCTTCCCTTTTACACACTTCACATTTTTCATCTGATCCTTGACCACAGACCTCGCCTTTGGTCCAAATTCTTCGATTGTTATAGTTCTTACTTGGGTACTCACTTACGGCACCATCTTCTTTACGATACTTATCAGTACTAGGAATATAAGGCACTATTGCTCACGTCTACATTAGCAATAATAACTGCTTATTACTTTTATACTATAAACATAGGCCGTCTCAACAGACTAAATATTTAATTAAGTCATATGTCAATTCACTAGACATTTGGTCTTTTCAATAGATCGGCATTACTCTCATAAGTTGTTTCAACAGACTTATTGGTCGTTTCAACAGACCAACACTATTATTACTTACACTTGCTACTCCTATAGCATTCATTTAAATTAGGTTGTCTCAATAGACTCCCATTACATCATCGGTCCATTTACTAGACCCTCAATCGCTTCAATAGATCGACATCACAGTCATAGGTCATTTCAATAGACCAAAATTACTTGCACATGTCGTTTCAATAGGCGCTATTATTCACACTTGGTCGTTCATTCAGCCGATTATCATACATTTTTGGTCAATTCACCAGACCACACTTTCATGTTCCAATTTAACACATATAATTAACATTTAGGAACACAATCACACAAATATAAATCAACTGCAACTAAACTTTATTTCGTAATTACATTTGAAGGGAAAGCAATCGTTTCATACGTTCTTTCTACTAGAACAAGAATAACTCTTACTACTACTACTCTTCTTTCTAGAATTAAAACCAAACAATTCTTCCTTCCACTTCCAATTTCACCTTCTTCCTAAAACTTCCTTTAGGTTTTCCACTAGACATTTCCTCTTCCTTATCATCTTCAATCATGATTGGGGTAGCTCCACTGCCCTCAATGTTAATATCTACTTTCCCAATTTCATCTTCAGCTACCAAACCTTCCATATTTGGTACTTTACTTCCTACAAGTGTTGTCGGTTCACACTCTCTAGCTCTAGCTTCCTTCAAAGCTTTCAGCTCATGGTACCATTGATAAGCTTCTTCTCTAGTTTCATGGTAATACTTCTCATTTCGGTTCATAGTCGCTTTTACTTCTTCCAATTTCCTGTTAGTGTCTAGTCAAGCTTTCCTATCGCGCATCCACTTCCTTACTGTAAGGTTCACTTTTGCCTTTATCAACTCATCTTGAGCATCTCTACTCTTTGCAACAAACAGAGTGCATACTTTCATCACTTTATTGAATCTTTTCTTCTCAGTTTTCGGAAATTTCTAAGCCTCAGAATCCTTGACACATACCCCTTGATAGCCTTTTCACTCGGGGGCTTACGCCTCAATTTCATCCTCAAAGCTTTACCACATCCAGCCAGATCATACTTATGCGTTAATACTTAATTAAGATTCTCTATCTTTCCTCAATAAGGTTTCATCGTGCTTATTAAGGCTAATCCTTTGCCTTTTCACAAGATCCTAAAATAGAAGTTTCCAAAAATAGAAAGTTTCTTAACATAGAAAGTTTCCAAACTTAGAAGGTTTCCTGAATTAGAAGGTTTCCATAAATAGTAGGTTTCTAGAATAGCAACTCCCAGTTATAGAAGGTTTCCAACTATAGAAGGTTTCCTAAAATAGCAACTTCTCAAAAATGCTAACTTCCCAATTACAATCTCTTAATTTCCACAATTTCATAGCTAGACTCTTAAAGAAATTTTACTCTAAAATTCTCCGTCCCAAATACTTTCTAGGTAGGCCCAATTATACTCAAGTACTACTTCTTCTAATATGCTTAATGCTCTAAAAGTCTCCCATGTGACCTAAAGCCAAAGCTTTGATACCAACTGTAACGACCCCAAAATTCATACATAATAATAATACTTAATTTAATAATAGAATAGCCTCCAACGGCTACTAAAACCATAATTCAAAAGTACTAACCACTATTTGAAATAACTTAAATGCTGAAAACGGTAATAATCTCTACGGCTAGTACAAACCACTAGCTCGAAATACTTAATATTCTAAAATAATTATTTCAACTCCAAAAGCCGCTAATCCATCAAACACGCAGCCAATCCTCTCCCATCATTTATTACCTGGGAGGGGAAAGAATATGAAAGGGTGAGCGAACAAATCTCAGTAAGTTCATACGGAGTCTCTTCGGTTTCTAAGAAGAGACGACCAGAATGAACAGAGTTTAATAATAGTTTTGGTACTGAGAATGTCAAAGAGGGTACTTTTTCAAATAACAAGTAGTGGCACTTTTACAAATAACAAATAAAACTTTACACACACTTGTCCGTCAATTCCAAGTACTTTTGCACCTTTCATCTAGGCGACTCCGATATGCCTTTTCAGGCAATCGTTGAATAAGGTTCACTTACGCTATTATCAAAGCGCCCCCTTATTCTGTTGCATCATGATAATCACATCTATAGAACTAAGGTCATTTCATTCTGACTAGACCATTTCATTCTATAGTCAGGTCATTTCAATCTGACTAGACCTTAGGTCATTTCAATCTGTTTAGACCAATTTATTTAACATTGAGGCCATTTCAATCTGACTAGGCCTTAGGTCATTTCAATCTGTCTAGACCAAATACATATAGAGTCCTCATCAATTGGACAATTTAACATCATATATTCATAGTATTCATGGTACGAGAACACATAAGTCAATTTCAATTCACATAGATATACATTGAACAAAACACATCAATGGTAAGATATTCCAAAAACGTTCATAACGAGGGAATACAAATGAATAACTACCGGCCACTTGGTAGTATACAAATCATTAATAGGGAATCCTATAACAAAGGAAGATACATTCAAATACTTAATGAACGTAATCCCTTACCTTAAACGCTTGCGTTTCCTTGCACTGATTTCCGACACGAATCTACAATCATGCAAATAACATCTCTTAGGGTACAAGTAATTCCTATTTACTTTAGTTACCCAACTTAAATCATCTTGTTAACTTATGAGTTATTCTCTTTAACTCTTCTTACACAAAATCTGGGGAGAAACGCGTTTCTCCGTCGCGTATGGAGAAACGGGGCTTAGTTTGTTGAACGACATACTTAGCCACAACAACTGGATATCCTTTCCAAAGCTTCTGAATATCCAGAAGCTTGAATATGGATATCCAGAAGCTTTGGAAAGGATATCCAGAAACCAAATATTTTTTCGGGATATCCTTTCCAAAGCTTCTGGATATCCATATTCAAGCTGGATATCGTAAGCTGGAAAGGATATCCAGAAAAAATATTTGGTTTCTGGATATCCTTTCCAAAGTTTCTGGATATCCATATTCAAGCTTCTGGATATCCAAAAGCTTTGAAAAGGATATCCAGAAACTGGCTAAGTATATCGCGCGACAAACATAGCCCCGTTTCTCCACACGCGACGGAGAAACGCGATTCTCAGCAGACCGACTCCTCTTCTTAAGGTTAATTAGTACCCCTTTTAGGTTTCCCAAAATACCCTAAGAATTTCTAGGTTTCTAACCCATCTTTAATCCTTCATTATCATCTTTCATATACCCAAAATTACTATTCACAACTTACTATTCACAATTACTATTCACAGATTATTATTCACGCATTACTATTCACGAATTACTATTCACGAATCACTATTTACAGATTACTATTCACGAATCACTATTCACGGATCACTATTCACGAATTACTATTCACAAATTACTATTCACACCCAATACACTCACTAACCCTAATTTCGAATCTTCCATTCTTATTCTTAGCATGCAATACCTTATGTTAATTTCTTTGATTACATATCCAACCCAAATCAATATTAGGTTTTCAATTAATAATCCTTTATTAAAATATCATTTGATCATTCTTAATTAATCATCAATATTTATAAATAAACCCTAATTTAAATCTCAAAATTTCTAGGTTTTAAATTCAAAAACAATAATTGATACGGATCGAATACTTACCTTGTAGGCCTTATAGTCCCAAATGCCCAACAGTGATGCCTTCTTCTTTTCCTCACAGACCTTCGGCTGACTCTTCTCTTTCTCACAGCTTTTCTGTCGCCTCCCTCTCTTCTATTTTCTCTTTTAGGCTTTGAAAAAAAAAAAACAATGAGGTCTAGGGTTTGCTAAAAAGGTATATTTATATGGGTTTCCAACTCTAGGTTGGTTAGGTTTTCTGGCCCATTAGGTGACCTAATTAAATAATAACTCAAGCCCACATTTCAATCTTTTTTACAAAAAAAAAAAATAAAAATAAACAGAAAGAAAAAAAAGGTAACTCAAATAAATTATTTAAATAAAACAATTTAATTAATGAAACAATAATAAAAAAATTAACTTAAATAATAATAATAATAAAAATATTCGGGTTACTACATTTTCAATAATATATACTCCCTCCGTCCCATAATACCTTACCCGGTTAATATGAACTCAGTTCAACCAAGTTCAACTTTGACCAAACATTAATATCAATTAATTATCATAATAAAAATCTAAAAATTGTTATCCATAAAATAACCAAATTATTTATCAATAGCAATTATTAAAATTTCATTAGAATGAATAGATTGATATTAAAGTTTGGTCAAAGTTGAATTCGGTTGACTTGCTACTGTTCATACTGGGGAAGGTATTATGGGACGGATGGAGTAAATAATAGGCTTTATAATTTTGTTGAGATAATTATTTACCTAAATTAATAATCAAATTGCCTAAAAATTATTATTGGACATCTCCGGTCTCCACTTGCTGGTACACACAATGGTTAGAGGGAATGACATTGCCCTCCCTAGCATAGCTAGACGCCTCTGTGAAGTGCATCAAGGGGGAGCGGTGAAATGTGTTGATCCCCTTCTTTTTAAAAAGAAAAAAAAAAAAAAAAACAAGAAGGATGGACCACTAATATAAACAGGCCCAATATTATTTTTCTTCAATTCGCATATTGTTACTTTAGTTCACTAATACTTCCTCAATCCCGCTACACACCATTATTACTCCGTCATTGTTGTTGTTGCTAAAGAGAGAGAGATCCAGCAAGTAGGGGTTGATATCAGATCTCATGGAAGGAGGTGGCAGAGGTGTGTGGTGGAGGACAGGGGCGGAGCCAGGAATTGGCCGAGGGGGGGGGGGCAAGATTACACGGGGGTTCGGGGGCAGCGCTCCCGAAAATTTTTTTTCGGGTCGGACAAGTAAAAAATGGGTCGGATCCATGAAATACAATGTATTTTAGTTAACAAAAATGATAAAAGTAAATAATTCAAAGAACGATTGAAATAATGTTGAAGTATTTAACGCAAACAATTTATTAAAATATATTACTCGTACAAAAAAGAAATTCAAATTTGCTAATTAAACTTGGGATAATAGGAAGAAAGACCAAAAACAAAAAAAATGAGAAAAGCCTAACGAATTAATTAAGATTGAAAAAATGTGAGGAAATTAGGAGAAAGAGAAAAACAAAACTGTTAAGAGAAAGAATAGCAAAGATGAAAGACAAATTTAATTGAAAATGTAGGTAACAGGGTTCAAACATGGATTTGAAAGGAAACACCAAAGGCTTTAACTTCACCCCTTCTACCGCTGAACCACACCACTCACTGGTGTTAATCTTGAAGTTAATTATATATATACATATATAACAAAAATATGGTGGGGGCAAAAAAAAAAAATTCCACTGCATTTCCGCCGCTGGGGGAGGGGGGGAGGGGGAGTGCCCCCACCTGCCCCCCCTGGATCCGCCCCTGGTGGAGGAAGAAGGAGGTGGCAGAGGTGTGTGGTGGGGAAGAAGGTGGATGGAATGAAATAGAGGTTTTTTTTTTTTTTTGTTAGTTTAGTTTTTCAATTTAAACTCTTTAAGTTTTAAGGAATTCTTTTATTAGTTGTAATTCACCAATTATTATTGATGCAGCTAAAAATGAGCGGTACTGGAGTACCTAATCAGTCGGGAACGCGGCGTTGGATTCCTGGACGAACGACGAACGGATCTGCAAAACAAACACCGTTAGGGCACGGGGAGTTACCCCCGCGCAAACCCTCCAGCGTGAGAATAAGCATCTGTATATGAAGATGATATAAACCGGAAGGAAAGGCGTATTATAGTATTGAGAGGGTGTTTGAATGTACCTTTTGTGTGAGGGTCAAGACCCTTATTTATAGCTTTCAAGTGGTGAGTCCTCCAAGAATAGGAGTTCCATAGTTGACTTGTATTAGGAGAGTGAATCTTCATCTGATTTAGGTTCCTTCGCCCGCTAGGAGTCCGTCCCAAATAAGACTTCTTGAGTGAGAATAAATCTTTATTGGATTAGGATTCTGTGTGCTCATTGTTTTCCTTATTTTTAAGGGTATTTGATAGGAGGAGAATTATATTCCGTTCAGTGTCCCCCAACTTCCTTGCTTGCATAGAAGTAAAAGAAGGAAGTTTAGTCTTTGTCTAAGGAGTCATACCCTGTGGTTGATTTTGACTTATCTTTGGGTGCGAGCTATGAACTCGTTGTTGAATATTTGTATGTTGAATACTCGCCAAGTGTCAAAACAATTTTGGGAAGACGAGGAAGCTTGTTCGGTCTTCAACGCTTGATAATTTTTCCAGTTTGGGTCATTAGGCCGAGGGAGATTTCTTGGTTATGACTATGTGCCGCTTTAGTCGTTTAACACCGAGGGGTATCCTTGTTAAGACGTGGGGCCTATTTTTCATCTCTATTATGACGAGGTAAGGATACTCGGCATAGGTCTTTGATGATTTTGCCGCGTTAGCCGTTTAGGCGTTGGGCTTACTTCTTTGTCACCTTTCTATGACGAGGAAGATGACTCGTACATAGGTCGTAGATGTTTTTGCCGCGTTAGCCGTTAGGAGGCATTGGGCTTACTTCTTTGTCATCTTTCTATGACGAGGAAGATGACTCGTACATAGGTCGTAGATGTTTTTGCCGCGTTAGCCGTTAGGAGGCGTTGGGCTACTTCTTTTTCATCTTTCTATGACGAGGAAGATGACTCGTCATAGGTCGTTGATGGTTTTGCCGCGTTAGCCGTTTAGAGGCGTTGGGCTACTTCTTTTTCATCTTTCTATGACGAGGAAGATGACTCGTCATAGGTCGTTGATGGTCTTGCTAGTTGTGCTCGGTCCCGTTAGGGGGACGAGGTAGAATTTGAGCTCAATCCTGTAAGTGAGATGATCTTGCTTTGTTGGGGTTGAGTATATGGGATGTCTTGCTTTGTTGGCGTCGAGCTCAACCCCGTATATGGGATATCTTGCTTTATAGTGGTCGAGCTCAACCCCGTATATGGGATGTCTTGCTTTGTTGTCGAGCTCAACCCCGTATACGGGATGTCTTGCTTTGTAGTCGAGCTCAACCCCGTATATGGGATGTCTTGCCCATTCGAAGGCCGAGGAGGGTGCCTCATCTTTTAGCCTTGATAGTTGATTTTTGTCTTTGCTAAATTTTGAATTTGAATTTCATTGACTCATTTCCACTAGTTCGTCTACGTCCCTCAGCTCTCCTTATCTTCTAGTCATAGTAGCCCAACGCCTCTAAACGGCTAACGCGGCAAAACCATCAACGACCTATGACGAGTCATCTTCCTCGTCATAGAAAGATGAAAAAGAAGTAGCCCAACGCCTCCTAACGGCTAACGCGGCAAAAACATCTACGACCTATGTACGAGTCATCTTTCTCGTCATAGAAAGATGACAAAGAAGTAAGCCCAACGCCTCCTAAAGGCTAACGCGGCAAAAACATCTACGACCTATGTACGAGTCATCTTCCTCGTCATAGAAAGGTGACAAAGAAGTAAGCCCAACGCCTAAACGGCTAACGCGGCAAAATCATCAAAGACCTATGCCGAGTATCCTTACCTCGTCATAATAGAGATGAAAAATAGGCCCCACGTCTTAACAAGGATACCCCTCGGTGTTAAACGACTAAAGCGGCACATAGTCATAACCAAGAAATCTCCCTCGGCCTAATGACCCAAACTGGAAAAATTATCAAGCGTTGAAGACCGAACAAGCTTCCTCGTCTTCCCAAAATTGTTTTGACACTTGGCGAGTATTCAACATACAAATATTCAACAACGAGTTCATAGCTCGCACCCAAAGATAAGTCAAAATCAACCACAGGGTATGACTCCTTAGACAAAGACTAAACTTCCTTCTTTTACTTCTATGCAAGCAAGGAAGTTGGGGGACACTGAACGGAATATAATTCTCCTCCTATCAAATACCCTTAAAAATAAGGAAAACAATGAGCACACAGAATCCTAATCCAATAAAGATTTATTCTCACTCAAGAAGTCTTATTTGGGACGGACTCCTAGCGGGCGAAGGAACCTAAATCAGATGAAGATTCACTCTCCTAATACAAGTCAACTATGGAACTCCTATTCTTGGAGGACTCACCACTTGAAAGCTATAAATAAGGGTCTTGACCCTCACACAAAAGGTACATTCAAACACCCTCTCAATACTATAATACGCCTTTCCTTCCGGTTTATATCATCTTCATATACAGATGCTTATTCTCACGCTGGAGGGTTTGCGCGGGGGTAACTCCCCGCGCCCTAACGGTGTTTGTTTTGCAGATCCGTTCGTCGTTCGTCCAGGAATCCAACGCCGCGTTCCCGACTGATTAGGTACCCCAGTACCGCTCATTTTTAGCTGCATCAGTTTGATTCCATTGCCGGGAACGAGAGCATCGCGAACGATCGGACGAATGACAAAGAATCTAAAAATACCCCCAAACTCTAGAGAGAGAAATACAAAAATCACTCACAGCTCTAATTAGCTTAGATTAGTTTCCAATTTCATGGCCTTAGAAGAAAGTTCTTGAGAGAGGAACGACACAAACAGTTAATCGCATCGTACAAATCAAAAAAAAAAATCCTTTGAAGAGTGTGTAGATATAATCTCAAAAGAACTATCCTCTGGCGGGTCACTCCTCTTCGGCGTTCCGCCAATTCCTTCTGGAATCAAATCCTCTCTGGTTGGATTGGTAGTTCAATTCATTATCGTCAATTGCAACAAGCTGGCCCTCCTCCTTCCTCCGTCGTCTCTGTTTTCTGTTCTCCGCCGCCTTCGGTTGTTATATGGAGAGCGCTTATAACTTCGCCGTCGACGGCAGCAAAGAGAGAATGAACGCCCTGCGATGGGCTCTCGACAATCCGGTCAATACTTCGTCCGTGAATGAATCAGCTATGGACAATGGAGAAAAGAGGCCAAACAAAATTGCTCATAGTGACAAGCAGGTCCCTTATATTACCAGGTGTCTTCTTCCTAATATTCTGCTATCTCTCAATATTATTCATCATTAATTTAAAGAAATTGCCATGGAAAGCGCATGCACAATACAGAACCCCATGATTATTTTGGTTGCCAGCCAAGTTCACTTTTGAATTCCAAAGTGAAAATTTTGACATGTTTTACAAAAGCTATGTTCATCATATATTGTTACATTAAGTAATGCCATTATCATTTATTTACAACTTTAAATGAAAAAGAGTTGAAAGGTATGACACAAAATCTATTAAGTTCTTACTTTTCTTGTCGAGGAACAATGGACGAGCTGTACAGCCGGAAGAAAGGTCCGACCAAGCCGAGCTCAAACACACCCCAACACCAGCAAAAGCAGCCAAACGGGCAGCAACAACCGAGCACCGGCACTGAGTACTACGAACTGGTCAGGATTCCCTCAAGCTACGACCTGAATCTATCTACGGCAACCACCCACTACGAGTTCGGCATAACCACTGAACTCAGCCTCATCGCCGAACAAGAGCACAAGGGAAACAAGACCGATTTCATTTTCTGTCCAACAACAACAGAAAAGGGGAATTCTAATACTACCCTTAAAACTCTCAATTGCACACATACTAAGCTCGATTAAATCTAGGCCATGTTACGATTTGATTGTTTTTACAGGACTATACCTTGATTAAACCGCACGAAGCAAGACGAGCAGCGACCCACGGGTTGCAAACCGCGGGGAGTTCGTAGCCAACGGATGAATATCAATGTTTTTCTCATGGAAAAACATATCAAGGACGTTAGAGAATGCCTATGGCCTTGTTGATTGTTGCTCAGGATGTCAAGCTCAACCGCAGTATTAAGGATGCACTTGCCTCAGAGGAGTCATTCTTCCGCAATCATCCAGTATATAACAATATTTCAGATCGCTGCGGCATCCCTCAATTAGCCAAGAAGTTGAATCAATACAATGCAATGACAAACTGTTGTTGCAGACAACTCCCTCCGTTACCAGGTGTACTCTTTACCATTGAGCAATTTAAGACCATATTTTAGCATAGCAGTTATGCGCTAGATAAATAGAGATTGCCTATACAAAAATTGTGGAAATCTCATACATATTCTCTGCTAATCAATCTCGTACATATGAGTGTCATAATATTTGCATATATATACTCATACATATATATATATATATATATATATATATATATATATATATATATATATATATATATATATATATATATATAAGTGTTAACAATGCCATGCTAATCTCTCCTAGTTTTGAATAACATGTATACATTTATTATTTTGTCACTAGCATCTCTTGGCATTTTTAGGCATGAAAAAATTAAACTACAATGCCATAGCTGTTGTCAATTAGCATGGAAGTTTCCTTTTACTTTGCGAAATTATATGCATGTACTGCTGCTGAGGCAATCCGGTCATCGCCAAGTCTCTGAATATGGCAAAGTATCAACATGTTTCGCTAGTTACCAGCAATGTTACAACGACAGGCAGCCAAAGAGGTCGAGCAATGAGATTGTGGCTGGTGTTAACGACCGCTGGGATGACGCCATATCCAGGTGTACTCTCTCCAAATTAGTCATCAATATGTGATATCTTTTGTATGCTCATTGTTATTTGCAGCAACATGCCCAACACTTACTCTAGAGAAACTTCTGTGGCATCAGATGATGCATCTCATATCGGTGATAACTATGCCTCGAGTGAATCACGTACTATAGTTACAATCGATGAAGACCTGATTACTGCTTCACATTGCTTGGATATCAATGAAGGGGCTGAAACTGAGAGCTTTAAGTCTGACACTGAACATTTAGATTACGGCAGTGATACTTTTGTTACTGCCATCGATGCTGAATTAAGCTGCTAAGTTTGACTGAGATCTTACCTTTTGATTCCGTCTACCAATCTCTGGCCATGGAAAAACCCAACAGGGTTATCGTAAATCCAATCAGAGACCTTCAGACGATGACATAGAGACCATGGATAAATCCAAGCGACTTGAGCTGCTGCAAAGATTGGATAAATCCAAATCCAAGCGACATAAGCTGCTGAGCTTTAGCGAGGATGTCTCTACTTATGAGATCTTACTCCAATTACCGATAAAATCCATTTTTTAAATTTCAAAACTGTCTCCAAACTGTGGCTTTCGATTGTCTCTTGTAACAGATTTCCCCAAGCTCATGCTCCCAACAAAGCTGAGCTGCAACGAATCTGTTCTTCCGGTATTACCTATCCTGTTTGGTCTTTGACATTTGTATCATCTTGCAATGGTTTGCAACTACTCAAATCATCAAATGAGATGTACATCATTTACAATCCCACTACACACAAAAAGAAATTCTCGGGAAGTTCGAGTTGGAGGCATTACTCATCCACAGCAAACTTGAGCAGCAACCTGCATAATTGTTTTGGAATAACCTTTGTGTATATATAATGTTTCTACAAAGAAGGAATTCTAGAGAAAATGATCAGCATATTACACGCATGCGAGCAACCTAGCAGCTCGTCAAAGCAATTGAACAACACAGCAAAATCAGTTCTGAGCCAGATCTCTGATGATACCATAGACATTCATGAAGATAACAACAATAACTCAGTTATGTCCGTCCCAGATTTAGCCCCTAGTCTCGTCATACGGCCAGAACTCGGGGGCCAGCTATGACTAGAAGATAAGGAGAGCTGAGGGACGTAGACGAACTAGTGGAAATGAGTCAATGAAATTCAAATTCAAAATTTAGCAAAGACAAAATCAACTATCAAGGCTAAAAGATGAGGCACCCTCCTCGGCCTTCGAATGGGCAAGACATCCCATATACGGGGTTGAGCTCGACTACAAAGCAAGACATCCCGTATACGGGGTTGAGCTCGACAACAAAGCAAGACATCCCATATACGGGGTTGAGCTCGACCACTTTAAAGCAAGATATCCCATATACGGGGTTGAGCTCGACGCCAACAAAGCAAGACATCCCATATACGGGGTTGAGCTCGACCCCAACAAAGCAAGATCATCTCACTTACAGGATTGAGCTCAAATTCTACCTCGTCCCCCTAACGGGACCGAGCACAACTAGCAAGACCATCAACGACCTATGACGAGTCATCTTCCTCGTCATAGAAAGATGAAAAAGAAGTAGCCCAACGCCTCTAAATGGCTAACGCGGCAAAACCATCAACGACCTATGACGAGTCATCTTCCTCGTCATAGAAAGATGAAAAAGAAGTAGCCCAACGCCTCCTAACGGCTAACGCGGCAAAAACATCTACGACCTATGTACGAGTCATCTTCCTCGTCATAGAAAGATGACAAAGAAGTAAGCCCAACGCCTCCTAACGGCTAACGCGGCAAAAACATCTACGACCTATGTACGAGTCATCTTCCTCGTCATAGAAAGGTGACAAAGAAGTAAGCCCAACGCCTAAACGGCTAACGCGGCAAAATCATCAAAGACCTATGCCGAGTATCCTTACCTCGTCATAATAGAGATGAAAAATAGGCCCCACGTCTTAACAAGGATACCCCTCGGTGTTAAACGACTAAAGCGGCACATAGTCATAACCAAGAAATCTCCCTCGGCCTAATGACCCAAACTGGAAAAATTATCAAGCGTTGAAGACCGAACAAGCTTCCTCGTCTTCCCAAAATTGTTTTGACACTTGGCGAGTATTCAACATACAAATATTCAACAACGAGTTCATAGCTCGCACCTAAAGATAAGTCAAAATCAACCACAGGGTATGACTCCTTAGACAAAGACTAAACTTCCTTCTTTTACTTCGATGCAAGCAAGGAAGTTGGGGGACACTGAACGGAATATAATTCTCCTCCTATCAAATACCCTTAAAAATAAGGAAAACAATGAGCACACAGAATCCTAATCCAATAAAGATTTATTCTCACTCAAGAAGTCTTATTTGGGACGAACTCCTAGCGGGCGAAGGAACCTAAATCAGATGAAGATTCACTCTCCTAATACAAGTCAACTATGGAACTACTATTCTTGGAGGACTCACCACTTGAAAGCTATAAATAAGGGTCTTGACCCTCACACAAAAGGTACATTCAAACACCCTCTCAATACTATAATACGCCTTTCCTTCCGGTTTATATCATCTTCATATACAGATGCTTATTCTCACGCTGGAGGGTTTGCGCGAAGGTAACTCCCCGCGCCCTAACGGTGTTTGTTTTGCAGATTCGTTCGTCGTTCGTCCAGGAATCCAACGCCGCGTTCCCGACTGATTAGGTACCCCAGTACCGCTCATTTTTAGCTGCATCAATTATTAAATTTTACATATTGAATCAGCAAAATTTGTTTTAATTTAAAAAATTATGATTTTCCTGCTTTAGCAATAAAAATTTGGCCCTGTGCCTTACACATGCTTATTTAATAATAATAAAAAAATTGAATGTCGTTGTGTTGTTATGGGGAGGTATCTTGAATACAAAAAAAATAGTTAAATTATTTGTATGCAACAAAAACAAGTTTTGGTATCAATTCAAACTAGCCCTATAGTCTGGGGAGTAACTCTCGTGAAAAACTAGTTTTTTTCAAAATATTATAAAAAGCTAGTTTTCAGAACAGTTCATCACTCTTATTAGTAAGACTTAGTGCTTTAAAACTAGTTTTTTTCTTATGTTACGAAAAAACTAGTTTTTTGCAAGATTTTGGCTAGTTTGGGTATTATTTTTTCATTTTGACTAATATTTTATATAAATTTAACAATATAATATTTTAAAATTTTATTTATATAATTGAATTAACCTCAAAATTATTGATCAAATACATTCAAAGTAACAATAAAATGATAAGAAAATCATTGTGGAATGAATGATTAATCCCTAATTGTAAGGATATTGAGAGATATTTTTAAGAAAAGAAAGTATTTAGTTACCTAAATTGATATTAAATCAACTTATGAAAGTTATCTTATAGTATTACATTTAGAATTATATTTACGATTAGAATAAGGAGATTTGTTAGAATTCTATTATAATTATGACTAATATGTTTTGAGTATAAATTTGAGTCATCTATGTTATGTAAACTTTGAGACATAAAAATACATAATATACTTTTGACTCTCCTTATTTTGTCATGATATTCCAGCAAGTTTCGATCCTGAAACCCTCTATACTTTGATTAAAAGAAAAAAAGCATCATTGTTTTTACTTAAACCTTGTTCATCTCAAATCACTTATTTGTAGAATAATGAATACTTTACCTTAAACCTCATGCATATAAATCTTACTTCTCATATTTCTATGTTTAAACATTCAGTTTAAACGCATACTAAATCAAAAAACTCATTATTTGTATGCACTAAATTGTGTTTCTATCTTTCGTTATTGTAAGTTATAATATTTTATATAATAGATTAGAAATCTATAACACTGACAAGTGTGTGTATTAACTTGAGATATGATTTACATACTTAGTCATTTGGACATGTTTTTATCAAGTATAATAAAATGTCTTTGTTATATTAGGTAATGGTATCAATCAAATAGGGTGAGATTGTTGCCTATTATGCTGGCTCATACACTCCTAAAAACTAAGTTAGATTTGATGATACCATTATCTTGGTTACTTTATGGGCTTTAGGACCCTATGTAAGAATTATTTATACTTCAATTTTTAGATAGCCCATTTCATAAAATAGGTTATGTAATAGAATCTGCACCTGTTGTTTTGAGAAGCTCTATTGAGTCAAGAAAAATTGAAACCCAACTTACAGCTGTGGAGCTCCCCTCTCACGAGCGCCCCCAGTTCCTCCTCAGCGCCCTTAAGAGTTATTATTAGCGCCTCTTGGTTCTTATGAGCTCCCCTTAGCTCATTCTTGAGCGCCCCTAGCTAATTTTATAACGCCAACTTGAGAACCCTCCTAAGTGTTCTCTATAGAACTCAAGATTCAAGTGCTCCCAATAGTTCAACTCCCAGACTTAGAATATTTCTAAAGATATGAAGATCAACAACATTGAAATCTTAACGATCCTCTTATATGAAGACACCTGTCACAAGACAACTGTTATCCTTATTCAAATACTTTGTATCTAACGGCTATATTGGACACGTGCTCCAATCAACACTCAACATCACATTGTCATTAGAGTTTATCCACAAAGATCTCCAACGGCTAGTTTTTGAACCTCACTATAAATACCCCATAACTTCAACCATTTGAAGTTGCATGAGATTTTGATTGTTATACCTACATTGAAGATTTGAAGATTACTTTTAAACTTTCCAGAAATTCAACAACACCTTCATACCTTAATACATCCAAGCCCAGATTTCATACAACGCCTTGTAACACCCAAAAATTATCAAGCTCTATATCATACAGATTCACGAAGAGATTTTGATTCCTTGATACACACACACACCCCTCTAGAAGCTTGATTAAATAGATCATTTTCAAGAGAAACACCGATTATATTTTATGATTTGTTATTCATTTAAAGTAGTTGTTAGATTTATAAGCAAGATACCTTGTAATTTCTCCAGCAAGAATCTAATACAAATTATTGTTTAGAAATTTAATACTAACCATATTGGTAGAGGACGTAGATGTTTAACGATTGAACCTTTTCAAATTACTTATTATTACTTTCTACACTTTACTTTGATGTTAATAATTGTTCTTATCATATTTACTTGTTTGATCTTAATAGGTTCAATATATTTGTTGCATTGTGTTTGTGTTGAAATTGCCTTATCTCCTCATTTTAAGTCTAACTCTTTTAAGCCAAACTAGCGACCCCTTTGTGTGTGTGCGCCCCTTTTGATTTTCAGAGCGCACATAACTTATTACGCTGTGCATTTTACTTTTTTTTAGACGATTTTCATAACAAGTTAAAAATTAGTAAGTGATGCTACAGGAATTGTGCTTATCAATCTTCCTCCACGTGGCAGGACGAATCACCTGACTCCTTGACCTGAAATCAGAACCCACGACTAGCCGGATGTGTCTCCGGGTGTAAGTGCTCCAATTTGAGCTTGTTAGTATTTTCGTTAGAAAATTAACGAAAGTTATAACATTCCTAACAATTACTAACATTTCCTAACAACCCTAACATTTCTAACAAAGTGAGGGCAAAATGGGCATTGTTATTTAAGGATAAACCAAGGAAAAGAATCAAAAAAGTGAAAGAAATGGTCAAAAACCAAAATAGAAATGGCCGGAACATAATCCGTCGTTTAATTTGAATTTTAAAAAAGATTATTCCTTGTGTCCAAAGCCCGAAGCGCATTTAATGAACAAGGCACGCGATCGATCCTATCCGCGCGGATAGGTTTGTCATTTCAGAGGGCTATAAATTGAGCCCTCCAAATACAAAAATAAGGAGGAACAAGAGCACAATTCACAGCATTTGGCGAAAATACTCGAGAAAACAGTGAGAATTCTCTAAGAATTGTCACCTTTTTCTCTTGAATCTTCCCAACTTTCACTCACTCAAATCAAACTCACTCACCATCATATTCAAAGCCTCAAACACTCATACATTCAAGCCAAAGCCCCAAAATACAAAGAAGATAGGTATAACCTCCCTCTTCTTACCCTAAATCTCTCATCCATGCATGCATCTTCAAACTACAAAATGTAGTTCATTCATCTTCTTGTCTTAGATCCAAGAATATCACCATGGAAGTTCATCTCCATGGATGATCTTCTACAAGGATCAACATTTTCTTCAAAGTGTTCTTACTTTCTTGCAAAGAGAACACATTTTCAAAACCCTAAAAACCATTTTCAAGTACCAAATCTTGATTTCAAAGGATAAAATTCCCCTTCCCAAGCAAATGAAGTGCTTAGTCCTAATGTACCCCAAGGATGGTTTGGTATAGTTGATTCACCACTAAAATGTCAAGTGATCACTAACCAAAACCTAGGGAAATGGGGACAAGCATGGATGCAAAACCCCCTTTAAAATCATATTTTCTTTCTTGAGAAGTTGCTGTCCAGTAGCAATTTTCCAAGACCCCAGTCCATTGTCTTAATTTTTGGACACAGATAAACTTGGAATTTGGTGTTGACTACAAAACACTTTTTGTAGCCAACATCAAGATCTTTCCAGAAATATTTTTATTTTATTTTTTGGGTGAGTAAAACTTCTCTTTTCAAATTTTCTTTTAGAGGCTAGTTCATCAGCTTCTGGAAATCAAGATTGCATATCTGAGATTTCCAGAAGGTTTTGACCCCTAAAATCTTCTCCAAAATGGAAAATTCCTTCGCACAAATCTTATTTAAGGTGTCTGGAACAACTTTCATTCTCTGAGTTTATCCAGATTATGAAGTTTTAAGACCCTTGAATCCATTTCAAAATCAAAGGTCCACTGCCTTTTTCATTCTGGCAGAAGTGACTCTCAACTTCAAAAGGTCTTTTGAGTACCAAATCTCAATCCAAAAATCTTTCAAAAAATCATGGGATCATTTTAAAGTCTTAAAAAGATATCCCAATTTTTACTTTTCTGAGTTTCAAATTATTTTGGCCAAAAAACACACACACACACACACAAATGATTTTCAGCTTGGAAGACTCGTTTTACGAGGCATTCCGGGTGCACACTAACGTCCTTCCCGGCGTGTAACATGACCTCCGAACCCAAATCTCTAATCTCGGGCATTTTTCAAAGTTTTGGCCCTTAAAACAAAAATGGCGTGGCGACTCCGTTCTTTTTCGATTGATTTTCAAAGAAACAAAAAATTTCAAAGCAAAACGCCTTTCGGAAAAATTTTAGGTGGGCACATCATCACAGTGGCGACTCCGCTGGGGATAATTTAAGCTTTTTCTAAAAAAAAATGATATTTGGTATATTGGTGGAAACCATTAAACTTCCCGTTATCGCCTCCTAACACGAGTCGGGGATAAATTGTGGTTTAACAATCCCACGTACCGGTATCACCGTTTTCAAAAAAAAAGAGAAAAAGCTTTTGAGGGTCAAGCTTCCGTCCCGGCTTTGAAAATCATTTGTGTGTGTGTGTTGATTTTTGCACATTTATCGTGTTGTTTTGGCCGCCTCGGAAAAAGTCAAAATTTTGACTGTCGGAATCATGTCCCTAACTGTCGAAATTTTCGTGCTTACGTGCTTATGTGTTCATTAAATTTCAAAAAAAAAAAAATTTTTTAAAAAAAAGGATTTTAAAAAAAAAAATTTTCAAAAAAAAAATCATGCATCATATTTTTAAGACACATAAAAAATTTTTCTATTTTACTCGTAAAAGAATATAGATCGCTTGCACACTACGCGCACGTGACCGTACACCGCACACTACGTCCCTAACCCGGGAAATCCTTGTCGCGGTCCGTTTGGTCTTATTACGCCTCTCGGACGAGCACAGTGACTACCCAAACATCCCATGGAGCCTCGTGTCGACCATGCACTTGTCCGTGACACACTTTGTCCGAGACCCGGTTGGTTTTTAGTCCGGTCCGTGTCATGCCCCGTCTCGTGTATAGACCTTTCCTTTCAAGCCTTTGTCGGCATACCGACTCAATATCTTTCGGGACCCTAATCAGCCGAAGTTCGCCGGTTTTCCGCCGCAGACTTTGACCAAGATATTGACCGGCGCCTTGACTTCGGCTCGATCGGCACAAATTATACACCGACTCCCAAAGCATTGACACCGAGTCATCAAGGATTAATGATTATTCCATGCCTAATTACGGCTTAACCGACGACAAGTCAAGATCAATTGTGGACGCTTATCACCCAAATCATGCCGACTTTTCGTCGAGCCCTCGGACATGATCTTGACTTTTGACGTCGCCTTTGTCCGTAATTTACATCGAATGCTCGTTAAGACTCGATTACCCGCCGACTTTTAGGATCGTTTTTCTTTCGGTCGGTGGGACCCGCTTGCCCTATAGGACCCTCGCCCGGGCCTGTCCACCCCGGGAGGTCGAAATACGTGTGGAATACGAGGGGCTTATAGACGTAGTGACGGGGCCCACCGATCCAGATCCGCAGTAGTTTGCGAAAAAGAAGAGCAATCTTTTCCAACCGATTAGGTTAATAAAACATGTTTTAAGTAAACGTGAACAAATAATCGCATGTTGCATGAGCCCAAAGCCCAAACACCTACCCTCCTTCCATTCCTGCACATCTCGAACCTTCGTGTCCTTTCCCCCGCAGCCTCCGCACAAAGGTTGGTTCCGGCACCGGTCATCGTTTGATTAGTTGGGAAGAGTCAAGCGCGTCATCGCCTTCGCCGTTTGTTCCGACTCCGGGTTTCGTAATGTCCGCATCAGCCGGTAATGATGGGGACCACGTTGCTCCGTCCTCCAAAATCCCTCGCATGCACCAAGATTGGATCCAGCTTGGTAGAACAGATGAGACTTCGACATGAGGCTCAAATTAGCGACCTTCTGGGGGTTGTCGCAACTCATGGTTTGACCATCGCCTCAATTCCGATGGTACTTTTACCGCAAAGAAGGAAGAAAGTCCTCCTCCTCTTCTTAATCGTCCCTGATACATCAAGATGCTACCCCAAGATTCCTATGTCTCCACCGCCGGACTCCCGCCCGTCGACTTACAGGCAACCGGCCCCCAAACAAAGCAGCCAAGGATGAAAGGGTTCGGCATACCGTCGCTTATCCCCTCTCAAAGTGATGATCCCGCAAATATCGCCCGGGTGATGAAGATCAGTGAAACAGCTTGAAGAAATATGGTCAGCCATCAAAGCCTTGGAAGAACGCTGCACGTACAAAGAAGCTCCGGGATTGAAGAGGCCACACGCCACTTCGGGACCTTAACAATCTCCCAACCGACCGGGCTACCTCGAAGGACAAACATATGCCTGCTCCCCGGACCTTAATATCTCTCATTATCCGGCGGAGTCCAACCACTCGCTTCCAGATGAGCCCAACAGCAGATCTCCCCTGACCAGCCCACTCAAAGTCGTTCCAAAGACCGCTCAACCCGAGGTCCCAAATCCGCCACCACCGTAGAACACATTTGGTGGGATATCTCGTGACTGTCCCGATTGCCTTGAAAGGGACTATCAGACTGGATACACGAGGACCGTCCTCCTAAGAAGAAGAAAATTTCCTCCCAAAGAAAATTGAAGGAGAGATTCGAGGCCGGTGATACCAAGCAGTGGGTACGCTCGGGAGCCATCTGGGGGATTTGATTATTATGTACTCTACTCCAGCCAGCCTTTTCCCCAAAGCAAACAGGGTAAAAGAGCGTAAAAGCCTTGCCAACGACAATTGAGACTTTCGGACGCCGAATACTGTGGACCTGGGTAACTCTACCGCCAATCAGAAATCTATCCCCCGCGGAACGGCCGTAATTCCCGCTTTGACCAGCTCCCGAGTGCACACCGACAAAGAAAGACCAACGCCAGTTTGGCGCTCCCACTCAATCAACATGTTGACCGGAGATGGTAACCGCCACAAAAGGCCTCAGTATAACCCAGGCGCTTCAGCAAAGGCTCTACCTCGCAAGAAAAAAGCACGAAGTGACCGGTTTAATGACTCTCTATCCCGAGACAAGGACCAAATCTATGATCCTCACCTATATGGCAAAGCATGGTCACCTTCGCGACGAAGATTTACCAAGAGATGTCTCCCAACACAATGAAGCTTTGTACATCACCATTAAGCTCAACACCGTATCGCTCCCCGGGAGTATTGGTGGACAACGGATCAGCCGTTAATGTCCCGCTCAAGCATGATGCGGGCCCCGCGCATCAATGAAAGGCACATGGTCCCATCTACCCGCCGGGCCAAGGCATATGATGGCACGTCCCGTCCCCATCCCGGGGACACTGACTCTGGAACTCGGTACGAAACCCAAATGGTGCCCGCAAAGTTCCATGTAATGGATATCCTCCGAGTTCGTAGCCCTACTAGGGCGCCCTTGGTTGCATCACATGAAAGCCATAGCCTCCACTCTCCACCAATGTGTCAAATTCATTAACCGACAAGGGGACCTTGAAGTCATAAGGGGCGACAGCTTCCTCATAGGGAACGAAGCCGAGACCGTTACCAAGCATGCTCTTAGCCGTACACCGGGCTACCTCCTCCGAGTCGACCAAGTGACTATCGGGGCAAGTCTCGCTGTAATCCCCTGTAATCCGGTGATGCCAACTATGTCAACGCACTCAAGCGAGCGTACTCCGAAGAAGTCCGATTCATCAAATCCAATTGTCATTTCCAACATTTGGAGGCATACTCGGAAGGAAACATTGAACACCGCCATGATACTGTGCACACAAACCCCGGTTCCTAATCGCGCCTTTGTCACCATTCTTCAAACCCACTCTCTCGACCCCCGCCAAGCCAGAAATTTTCATGATAAAGATCGACAAGCATCGTCATACTCAACTCGAATCTATGAACGTCGTGTGGGACGTCCTCCTTGCCGAACTACCCGCCAAGCCTTTCCGCCGAGTATGGGACATGAGATTTTTCTAGCAAAGACACCGAGACGCAATACGCCCTTACATCTCGGATTGAGCGGTCGATTGTGACGAGATAGAAATCCCTGCACTGAGGAAGATCCCTACATCCACATGCTCGCTTTCGACGCCAAACACAATTGATTCTCGGTTCGTACAAAGAGATGATAGCAACGACCGAGGAAGGAGGACAAACGAGACAGCCCCGAGTCATGAGGCCTCCGACAAAGAATGCCGCTAAAGAATTGGGAAACTCTCTCAGCCCGTCCGCGACCAAAGAAGAAATGATCACCAAACTTGGATTGGTCCCCCGTCCCTTTGTGTCAACCTTTGTAAAGTCCTCTCGAGTCTCTCATTGTTGAGTTTGAGTCTTCCGAATCGTCCGATGGCCTCACGCCCGAAGACCACGAAATTGTAGCCACGTCGTATTCCCTCTTATTCTCAATGAAATGACGAACCTTTCGAGTATCCCTTAATTGCCACTTTAACTAATGATGAATTAACTAATAATCTAAAAACAAGCTTAATAACGATTCACTAGATGAAGAAGCATACACATTAAATGAACAATATATCAAAGAAATCTTTAAGCGTTGTCCGGAAAGAGGAAAATCGAGCCCAAGCCGCCGAAGAGATTTTGACGAGTGTGAATCTGGGAACCGCGGAAGAGCCTAAAGAGACGCAGATTGGTAGTTTCTTCAAGGGACCGAAAGGGATGCCCTAATTGAGCCGCTAAAAGAATTTGTGGATGTGTTCGCATGGTCCTATAAAGATATGCCGTGCCTCGATCCTTCCATAGTTGAGCACCGAATACCGCTCGACCTTAAGTCAAGCCGCAGCGTAAGCTAAGAAGAATTAAGCCCGAATGGTCCCTACAAGTGAAAGAGGAGATAGAAAAGATGCTCAGTATGTGGTTCATCGTGGTCATTGAATACCCTACATGGCTTTCCAACATAGTAACGGTGACCAAGGCCAACGGAAAGATCCGGGCCGCGTAGACTTCGAGACTTGAACAAAGCCACCCAAAAGACGATTTCCCCGCCAAACATCGACATTTTGGTAGATTCCACGGCCAACCATGAAGTCAAATCCTTCGTCGACGGTTTTGCCGGCTACAACCAAATCAAAATGGCGTAAGAAGATCAACCCAAAACAGCCTTCACAACCCCTTGGGGCACATAATGCTACACGGCCATGCCATTCGGACTAAAGAATGCCGGGGCTACGTACCAAAGGGCGCTACTACTGTTCCATGACATGATCCACAAAGAAATTGAGGTCTATGTGGACGACATGATAATACATTCCAGAGGATCGATGGCCAGCACTTTGTTGATTTGAGAAAATTCTTCGGCCGCCTCCGAGACCACAAAGATGAGACTCGAATCCAGCCTAAGTGCACCTTCGGTGTAAGACGAGGTAAGGTGCTAGGATATATGGTGACGTAACGGGGAATCGAAGTAGATCCCCGTAAAATCAAGGCGATAGTTGAAATGAAGCCACCCCGACACCGACGTAAGTGAAATCCTTCATGGGAAGACCGCAATACATAAGCCGCTTTGTAAATCACCGACCTCGACCGCGAGCCGATCTTCAAGTTGATGAAGAAAATGCCTACACGTAATGGACTCCGTAATGTCGCTGCCTTTGAACAGTATCAAGGCATACCTTGTGAATCCCCCGATTCTCTCGCCCACCACATCGGCAAAAGCCACTCTTGCTATATCTAACCTGTCACGGATACAAAGAATTGGGGCTATGCTAGCTCAAGAGAAGAAAGATTCCAAGGTCGAAAACGCCATCTATTTCGTAGCGTAAAGCTCCAAGGAAGCGAACTCAATTACTCGCTTGCGAGAAGACTTGCGCAGTTTGGTCCGGGTAGTGGGAAAGTTGAAACACTACATGCGCCTCACCCGATACATCTTGTCTCAAGGATAGACCCCATCAAATATCCGTTCGACAAGCCTTCCATCTCCATGAGGTTGGCAAAATGGTCGTTCTTTTTGGCCGAATATGACATCACTTATGTTTCAAGGAAATCCGTAAAAGGACGCATAATGGCGTAACATTTGGCCGATTTCCCAAGTGATGAGTCCCGAGGACTCGAACCTCAATTTCCCGATGATGGAATCTTCGCTCTAGAAGGAGAAAATCGCCGGCAACTCTTCTTCGACGGGGCGTCAAACAAAAGGGGAACGGAATAGGAATGCTTCGGTCGATCCTACCGACGAACACACCCCCATAGCAAGAAGGTTGAACTTCAAGTCACCAACAACGCCGCCGAATATGAAGCTTGCATAGCCGGGTTGGAAGCCGCCCTTGAAAGAAATATCAAGGAATTGGAGGTGTATGGTGACTCGCCCTCATCATCAATCAGGTCTCTAACAAATGGAAGACCGTGGACCCGGCTCTACGTAAATATCACACTTACATGGAAGAGCTAGTAACCCAATTCAAGGAGATCACCATTACTTGCCCAGAGATCGCAACAGATTTGCAGATGCTCGGCAACGCTAGCCTCCTCGTTGAAATACCCGAAGGAAAGTCCGTCAAACCATTCGTAGCCTGGAGAAGAGAAAATCCCGCTATTGCTTTGAAATCGGCGTAAGCCGAACCGGCTGATCCCCGGTACACTCGCATCTATCAAGACCTTAAGAACGGAGAAGCCTCCTTCAAAATGAAGATGGGGAATATAAAGAAGGAATCAAAGCGAAAAGTCTCTCACTCAAGCGGCTCGCCTCCCATTATGTTCTTTTGGGAAATATGCTATACAAGAAGCGTTATCAAGGCCCTCCTCGCGATGCATCGGCAAACAAGAGGCTACGAAACTCATGAGAGAAATACATGGTGGTACCTCGCGGCCCCCACATGAATGCTCGAGCCCCGATGCAAATTATACCGAGAATGGGATACTTTTGGATCTCCATGGAAGCCGACCGCATCCAGCCACAAAAGCCGCGACAAATGTCGCCGATACTCAAACCTTAATCATTTGCCTCCTCACGAAGTTATACCGCATGACAACCCCTTGGCCTTTCGTCACTTGGGGAATTGATGTCATAGGCAAAATCACGCCATCAGCAAGAACGGCCACGAATTCGCCCCGGTAGCCGTGGATTATTTCACCAAGTGGGTTGAAGCCAAGTCCTACAAAATCCTCAACTCAAGGAAAGTAGCCCTCTTCATCAAAGAGAACATCATATGCAGATACGGGTTGCCACCGAAATCATCTCGTATAATGGATCCCACTTCGAAGGGGAATGCGACAGCCGCCGCGTAATTCCGACAACCCGTCACAAGTCATCTCCTTACTGTGCCCCAAACCAACGGAGCCGTCGAGGCAAAGAAACAAGACTTTGGAAAACATCATCCGAAAATGGCCGTCCAAGGCGTAGATTGGCCCGAGAAGTTACACCCGGCACTCGGGGCGTAACATCGGGCCGAACGGCAACCGGGGAAACACCGTTTGCCCTCACATACGGAATGGAAGCCGTACTCCCAATCGAGCTAGAGATCCCCTCGCTCCGTATACCGCCGGGAAAGCCGATCAACGAGGTCGAATGGCTCCAGCAGTCGCCATGATGAATTGGCCCTGCTAGATGAGCGACGATTGAAAGCCATGGAACACATCCGATCCTACCAAGGAAGAATGGCCAGAGCCTTCGACAAGAAAGTAAAGCATCGGGAGATCCGAGAAGGGGATCTCGTTTTGAAAGAAAAGCCCCCGGTCCGTGTCAACCCCCTCGGCAAATGGGAGCCTGCATGGGTCGGGCCATACGTCGTCCGTAAGATCTTCTCCTGAGGAGCCATGCAACTTGCAAACCTCGACGGAATCCCTTTGTACACCCAGTGAATGGTGACAAGCTGCGCAGATACTACGCGTAAAAACAAAAAAAAAGAAGTCAAAAGAAAAAAGAAAAAAAAAAGAGTGCTAAAAGAGTAATACCCAACTAGGTTGAAAACCCGAAAAGGGCGGCCTAGGTAAAAAACAGGGTTGCACCAAAAAAAAAAAACAACAAAAAAAAAAAACAAAAAAAAAAAACAAAAAAAAAAAAAATCAAAGTTGAACTACGAAGACCCGAGCTCCTCAAAATGAGGGGAACGTAGGCAAATGGAAACGGTTCGGTCTAAAACACAAATAAAAGTCATACTTTGACATCAATACACCGATCGACCATGAAAGCGTCTCGAAAAACTCTAAAGCAATTCAAATATTCATTACAAGTTAAAAACTTTTTGATGAGTCTAAGCCCGATTCATTCCTACAACCGGCAACCTCGCTAAAAGAAATTAAGATACATAATCAAACTAATGTGTCTCGCCATGACAAGAAAGGGATACTCGAAACCTCGTAGTCACTCCATGCCACTCGAACCGGCCTCTCCCCTCTTCTTCCCCTTCGAGTCTTCTTCTTCCGAACCGGAAAATGTCGGTCTTCCTCCTACCAAGCTCGGTATAGGAACAGGATCTATCAAACCAGCCTCTGTCGTGGCCTTAGTAGCCCTAGCGTCATCTCTCATCTCCCGTAGCCTAGCCGGTAGCATAGGAGCCCTCCTCTCGTCTCTTGACGTAAGCCTCATAGCCGGCCACGCCGTCTCCGCTCCTGTCATGAGGGTTGGCCCTCGCCTCGGCCCTCCTCCTCTCGAAACCGTCAGTCCTCCGCACCCACAATGGCCTCACGCCGCCTCAAAATAGCCATCCGAGTCTCTCCTAAATGCCTCTCGTACCAATCCAGTACCAAGTGGTCAAGAACACAGTCTCTGACGCCCGAGGATAACCCGAGGAGGAAAGGCGTCATACCTCCATGCTCGGGAAAGAAATGGAAACACCGAGGGATCATCCATAGAAACAGGAGCCACCACCCCGGTGGCTATATCATCAAAGTCCTCCAAAGGAACCCGCTCCAGCCGAACTGTCTCGTAACCAAGGACGGAATATAGAAGCCGGACCGAGAAAGCCCCGAAGCATGACCACATGAGACCCGTCCCCGAAGCACTCGCGAGTCTCCACCCGCCAACAAGGCACCGACCATCTGATATCTTCGTCCCGGCGACCAGCCATCCAACGCTCCCATGAGCCCCGATCATCGAAATCCACAAAGAACCCCTCTCCCGGCAAATGTCCAAGGCTTGATCATGTCGGGAGTTTCCCGAAGAATCCCCAAACGCTCCATCGCCCACAGGTCAAGAGGAACGGGCCGCCCCCGTGCATATACCGCTTCCCGCAGCGCGCCTATCGAGAACATGGAAAGTCTCCCCTAGGATCAAAGGAACGACATCTCTGCCCAAGCGACAATGAACGACTACATCCAGCAGAGACCGATGGCAGATCCCAAAAGAATAGACCATAAAACATGCAAAGTGCAAAGGCATCCCAATAGGCATCGTCAAGCAAGCCTAAGCCCCTAAATCTATCAGGGAGACTGGAAGTATCAAAATGTTCGGGACCACGGATCATGCCTTGCGCTTCCTCCGGGGAAAGATGAAGCAGGATGCACAATTTGTCAACGAAAGAAGCCCCTCCGGGCAAAGGAACCGCTATCTCTTCCACCTCCGGACCACCAAGCAAGGCCCGAAATTCTTCGATGGTTGGGACCATCTCGTTGTAAGAAAGGCAAAAGACATGCCTCCTAGTGTCCCAAAATGAGGAAGAAGCCCTCAAAAGACCGTAATCCGGAATCAATTCCTTGAGAGACCATAAGCACTTCACCTTATACCTTTCTTCAAAGAAGGACCTCCTCTCATGCATAATCTCCCGGGACCAAGCCTTGAATTTGTTGAAAAACGACATTTGGGATTCTTGGGACAATTTTGATGGAGCTTTTCTAAGGTTTTCCATGGATTTTCTCTCTTTGGCTGTTTGGACTGGAGGTTGAAGAGGATATTTGAATTTGAAATAAAGTGAGACCAGATCTGTAGCAAAATTAAAGGACAATGTCAGATGCAGTCCCCATCCGCGCGGATATGTTTGCTTTCCATCGAAAATCTGCAACACCAAGCCGCTACACCAAAAGAGGAATATTCCGTCCCTGCTGCTCTAAACCCGTGCAAAAACCTCCCCAAACCACCCATATACCAAACACTAACACCCTTGCCAAAAAAAAAAGAACCAAGGCTCATGCAACATTGCATTCATACTGCATTGCATCCATAAAAGAATAAAATCCTAAATTATTACATTCCAAAAATAAAGGGAGTGTGCAAAAAAAAAAAAAATCAAATAAAAAAAAAAGTAGGTAACAATAATCCTAAATTATTACATCCAAAAAAAAATGTGCATAAGCTGTACAAATCTCAATCCTACCATAAATCTCAAAATCTCGTAAAATCGTGGGGTAATCAATCGAATCCCTAGCGCCCGACGTCCGTCCCTCGGTCCCTCTTGCGACTCGGGCCCGCCTCCTCAGGAGCCCCGAAGATCTCGGGCTCGAATCGTCCTCGTCTCTGCAAAGAGGCTCGTCAGACCAACCGGCACGCTCCGATAGGGCAAGCCAAGATCTCGCGAAAAATCATATCCGAAGGTGAAGGCGTCGGACTCCCGGACGTACGAAGACGACCCACCATGCCGCCAACGTGTCCTCGCCCGTGTGGATCCCCGAGAATGACGTGATCCGAAGGCGCACCGCGCTGGGATCAATGAGAGGAGACAGAGGAGTCTCTCAAGAAGTCTCGAACGAATAGGGAAGCCTCCCGCCCGATGTGCGCCGGCCGTGGTCGCCTCGCTCTAGCTCGAGGAGCCCCGCAAGCGACCATCCTCCCGATAAATCTCTTAGCTCCGATCACTTGCTTCGCGCCTTCGACGACCACCTCCGAAACCGCACAAAAGCAAAAGCGTCGAAATGCTTGAAGCGAGAAATGATGACAGAAAGAAAAGAAAAGACAAAATTAAAAAAAAAGAAAGAGAAGCCATACCTTTCATACCCTGACGAGGCCGGAAAGCTCGTGGAAGCCGCTCAGCCGAGGGATTCGCACCCTCAATCGGACCCCATCCTGGATATATGAAAAATCCGTCCGAGGGTACCGCGGGATCCCAAGCCCCTCTCTATCCAAACCCGAGGCATCCTCAGCCTCCTCAAAACAAATACGGGTACGGCTCAATCGCCACAAATGCCGAGAAGTGCCGGCCGGCTCGGTAATCATCCCAGTCACGCATCTGTCACTGGTGCATCATATCGGCGGGAGGCTCCACCGGTGTCCTCAAAGGCGAGTTCACGCCATGCCGGCGCGTCACCCTCTCTCCTGCATAATAGGCATCGCAGTCGACCTCTCGTAATCCTCCGCCGCACAGCCCAAATCTCGCGCCCTTCGCCGCGCCACCTCGAAACGATCCTGTGGATAAAATATCATCCTCTCATCCGTCTCGCCTCCGTCAAAGGAAGGCAATCCGCGTATCCGAGAGTCGTATGCCCCCGGAGCTTATCTTCTCCCGGGCATGCTTGGACCAGAGCGCATGGCCGGATACGCCCGACGTACTCCGCCGGCCGCCGCCACATCGTGACGTGGAAAACTCCAACGCCCATACCGCGAAAGGTAAAAATCCAATCAATCCAAAGTGCAAAAGAAAAGTGTGTGCTCAAGAAAAAAGGGAAAGCAAAAGAGAGCTTATACCTCCAGTGGCAAACTCAAAGCAAGACAAGGAGCTCACAGCTCTTCCGCCGTACCTATCGAGAGCAAAGTAAAGCTCTGCAGCCAGGCTTCTCCCCAGAGACGCCTCCCCATCTCCATGTCCTCCAAGGACCTCAAAGAAGGCAAAGACCGCCGTCCCTCAAGATGTCCAAAGAGGGTGCTCGAAAAAGCAAACCATAAGAAGGCCCCGGCACTGATCGGCGCCTATCCTCTCCTCCCCAGCCTCGTAGCTCACAATGGTCTCCACAATCTTCCCGTAGACCACCGCATACTCCATCCCCATCCCCTTTTTTGGAATAGGGAAAATCCCGTAAGATCCTCAGATCCGCATTGCTGTAGCCATCCCGCCACTCAATGCTGCGTCCATTGAAGGACAAACCCGTGATCGCAGCATAGTCAGAAGGCGTAACCGTAGCCTCGCCCCAAAAGAAGTGAAACGTGTGGGTCGCATCCCACCAGTGCTGCGCCAAAGCAAACATCAGGCCCTTGCTCTTAGGGAACTTGACCAATTCCCTCAAGCACTCAACAAACTCCCAAAGCCCGGTCTCAACAACAATCTGTCTCGGACTCGGCAAAGCTCCTCGGCCCGCATTCGGAAGCCGGTCCCACAAGTCAACTACAGACTCCACCGATCCTCGAGTCTTCATCTTGTTCAGCTGCTCCGTAACGTAGTTGTTTTCGCCCTGCAATAAAACAAAAAAAATAAGAAAATGTCAAAAAAAAATTGCATTTGCATTTGCACGAAAAAAAGAGCATACATATGCATCATGAAATTTCAAAGAAAATTCGACAGCATAACAGCATACAATGAGCATAGCCCCATTTTTCTCGCACAAAAAAGACAGTTTTCAGCAAATCCCAATCAACATTCATGAAAAAAAAAATCTTTCATACAAAGAGTCAACGGAAGTAAAAACTCCGTCCCATTTTCAAAAAAAAAAAAGAAGTTCCTATGCATGCATGCATATCATTCATCATCTCAAAAAAAAGAGGCTCTACATGCATTCCTACGGAAGTAAAAACTCCGTCCCATTTTCTATAAAAAAAAAATGCATACAAGTCATTCATTCAATCAAAGGGGAACGAAAAATCCGTCCCACTTTTCATAGAAAGTCATATGCATATCATCCGTCATTTCAAAAAAATAAAGATCCTACATTCATACATTCACACAAGGATTCCTACGGAAGTAAAAACTCCGTCCCATTTTCATAGAATAACATGCATGCAAAAAATGCATTCCTACGGAAGTAAAAACTCCGTCCCGTTTTCACAAAATAACATGTATTCAATCAACGGGAGGAAAAATCCGTCCCACTTTTCAAAAAAAAATCATACATTCATATCATCATCTCATGTTGGCAAAATGCCAATTCTTTTCTCAAGCAAAATGCACATTTTGGAACACCAACAAATTCATTGCAACATGCATATCATCAAAAATCAATATTCAAATTTCAAAAAAAAAAATCACAATTTTCATCCATAATTTTTGGATACTAAAAAAAAAAAAAATGGCGAAAATGCCAATTCTTTTTCCCAAACAAAATGCACATTTTGGGTTACTCATATACTCATAACATGCAAAGCATCAAAATCAAGATTCAAAGCCAAGAACATCAATCATTCGAATTTTCAAAAAAAAAAAAATTCAAAAATCACCCAAAATTCAATCTCAAGCAAGAAATCAACAAAGGGAATGAAAAGATTCGAAGTATACCGTTCGGAGACTCGGATCAGAAGCCCAATGTTGTCAAGCATCGGGGTAGGGCTCCTCCGCAATCGATTGCGAAAGAGTATAGTGCCTCCTCATCCGGACGAGCTCAAATCGTCTCTCCGCTACCGGGCCACCTCCTTGGCCTTGAAAAACACCTTCCCCGTGTTCCATTGCTTGAAAATCGAAGAAAATCGGAAGAATTTTGGAGTTCCTAGGCTATCAATGGCGGTTTTGAGCAATTTTCTCTCTCTCTCGTAATTTTCTGTAAAAACAGACTGGGGAAGAAGAAGGGGGCGGCCCCTCATTTAAAACCCTCTGAACACGCTCCTATCCGCGCGGATAGGATTGTCAGGGTCAAAATGACCCTTTTGCCCTTTAAAAATCTGGGACTCGCAGGTTCAGTCCCTTAACTTGACAGAGTTAACCAAAGTTAACCAAAGTCAGCCCCTTGTCAAGAAAATCATCAAACGGCAGTCAAACGTAAGACCGATTTCCCCGAGAAAGATAACGGAATCCCGTATCTTTCATCAAAATTACCCCCGGCAGTCAAACGTAAGACCGATTTTCCCCGAGAAAGATAACGAGATCCCGTATCTTTCATCAAAATCATTCCCCGGCAGTCAAACGTAAGACCGATTTTCCCCGAGAAAGATAACGAGATCCCGTATCTTTCATCAAAATCATTCCCCGGCAGTCAAACGTAAGACCGATTTTCCCCGAGAAAGATAACGAGATCCCGTATCTTTCATCAAAATTACCAAAGGCAGTCAAACGTAAGACCGATTTCCCCGAGAAAGATAACGAGATCCCGTATCTTTCATCAAAATCATCAAACGGCAGTCAAACGTAAGACCGATTTCCCCGAGAAAGATAACGGAATCCCGTATCTTTCATCAAAATTACCCCCGGCAGTCAAACGTAAGACCGATTTCCCCGAGAAAGATAACGGAATCCCGTATCTTTCATCAAATTAAAATTACCCCCGGCAGTCAAACGTAAGACCGATTTCCCCGAGAAAGATAACGAAATCCCGTATCTTTCATCAAAATTACCCCCGACAGTCAAACGTAAGACCGATTTCCCCGAGAAAGATAACGAGATCCCTTATCTTTCATCAAAATCATCAAACGGCAGTCAAACGTAAGACCGATTTCCCCGAGGAAGATAACGGGATTCCGTATCTTTCATCAAAAATCATCCACGGTAGTCAAACGTAAGACCGATTTCCCCGAGAAAGATAACGAAATCCCGTATCTTTCATCAAAATTACCCCCGACAGTCAAACTTAAGACCGATTTCCCCGAGAAAGATAACGAGATCCCATATCTTTCATCAAAATCATCAACGGCAGTAAAACGTAAGACCGATTTCCCCTACAAATACGTCTGATTTCGCCCTAGCAAAGGCTAACGAAATCCCCAGCAAAGCCAACGGAATCTCGAGTAGATCTCAAACTACGAAAGGGCTTGATTTCCCGCTAGGGATATGTAGGTAGCCTATCATTAGGTCCAGCCCCTCGACCAAAACGGTCACCCTCTCCTTCGGCAGCAGACAAAGTCCACCGAAAGGCCATTTCACAATCAAGGTTCGAGGCACCTAAAACGCCATCTCTAAGGTCTGAGGCACCTAAAACGCCATCATCAAGGTCCGAGGCACCTAAAACGCCATCTCCAAGGTTCGAGGCACCTAAAACGCCATCATCAAGGTCCGAGGCACCTAAAACGCCATCTCCAAGGTTCGAGGCACCTAAAACGCCATCTCCAAGGTCCGAGGCACCTAAAACGCCATCTCCAAGGTCCGAGGCACCTAAAACGCCATCATCAAGGTCCGAGGCACCTAAAACGCCATCTCCAAGGTTCGAGGCACCTAAAATGCCATCATCAAGGTCCGAGGCACCTAAAACGCCATCTCCAAGGTTCGAGGCACCTAAAACGCCATCTCCAAGGTCCGAGGCACCTAAAACGCCATCTCCAAGGTCCGAGGCACCTAAAACGCCATCATCAAGGTCCGAGGCACCTAAAACGCCATCTCCAAGGTTCGAGGCACCTAAAACGCCATCATCAAGGTCCGAGGCACTTAAAACGCCATCTCCAAGGTTCGAGGCACCTAAAACGCCATCTCCAAGGTCCGAGGCACCTAAAACGCCATCTCCAAGGTTCGAGGCACCTAAGACGCTATCACTAGGAAAGCGATAAATCGCAATCATCCCCAGCAAGAGCAGATAGCCACCAGACCAAAAATGGTCATTCCTATCCCCAGAAGAGCGGATAGCCATCCGACCGAAAATGGTCATCTCTTACCCCCAGCAGAGTTTCTCTTCAGCAACCGACTGCAGAACTCGCTCATCAGGTTCGAGGCACCTAAAACGCCATCATCTCCAGGGTCGAAGACCCGAACTATGACCGGCTTGATTCCCATTCGGGATACGTAGGTAGCCTATCGCTAGGTTCAACCACTCGATCACCTGATCATCCCGCCAAATATGGAGCCTTACTCTTATCGACGACCCCGCTTCCTTCGAAAGCGCCGTCGCCGAGGGGCTACTGTAAGTGCTCCAATTTGAGCTTGTTAGTATTTTCGTTAGAAAATTAACGAAAGTTATAACATTCCTAACAATTACTAACATTTCCTAACAACCCTAACATTTCTAACAAAGTGAGGGCAAAATGGGCATTGTTATTTAAGGATAAACCAAGGAAAAGAATCAAAAAAGTGAAAGAAATGGTCAAAAACCAAAAATAGAAATGGCTGGAACATAATCTGGCTGTTTAATTTGAATTTTAAAAAAAAGATTATTCCTTGTGTCCAAAGCCCGAAGCAAAGATTTAATGAACAAAGGCACGCGATCGATCCTATCCGCGCGGATAGGTTTGTCATTTCAGTAGGGCTATAAATTGAGCCCTCCACTACAAAAATAAGGAGGAACAAGAGCACAATTCACAGCATTTGGCGAAAATACTCGAGAAAACAGTGAGAATTCTCTAAGAATTGTCACCTTTTTCTCTTGAATCTTCCCAACTTTCACTCACTAAAATCAAACTCACTCACCATCATATTCAAAGCCTCAAACACTCATACATTCAAGCCAAAGCCCCAAAATACAAAGAAGATAGGTATAACCTCCCTCTTCTTACCCTAAATCTCTCATCCATGCATGCATCTTCAAGCTACAAAATGTAGTTCATTCATCTTCTTGTCTTAGATCCAAGAAGATCACCATGGAAGTTCATCTCCATGGATGATCTTCTACAAGGATCAACATTTTCTTCAAAGTGTTCTTACTTTCTTGCAAAGAGAACACATTTTCAAAACCCTAAAAACCATTTTCAAGTACCAAATCTTGATTTCAAAGGATAAAATTCCCCTTCCCAAGCAAATGAAGTGCTTAGTCCTAATGTACCCCAAGGATGGTTTGGTATAGTTGATTCACCACTAAAATGTCAAGTGATCACTAACCAAAACCTAGGGAAATGGGGACAAGCATGGATGCAAAACCCCCTTTAAAATCATATTTTCTTTCTTGAGAAGTTGCTGTCCAGTAGCAATCTTCCAAGACCCCAGTCCATTGTCTTAATTTTTGGACACAGATAAACTTGGAATTTGGTGTTGACTACAAAACACTTTTTATATCCAACATCAAGAGCTTTCCAGACATATTTTTACTTTATTTTTTGGGTGAGTAAAACTTCTCTTTTCAAATTTTGTTTTAGAGGCTAGTTCATCAGCTTCTGGAAATCCAGATTGCATATCTGAGATTTCCAGAAGGTTTTGACCCCTCAAATCTTCTCCAAAATGGAAAATTCCTTCGCATAAATCTTATTTAAGGTGTCTGAAACAACTTTCGTTTTCTGAGTTTATCCATATTATGAAGTTTTAAGACCCTTGAATCCATTTCAAAATCAAAGGTCCACTGCCTTTTTCATTCTGGCAGAAGTGACTTTCAACTTCAAAAGGTCTTTTGAGTATCAAATATCAATCCAAAAATCTTCCAAAAAATCATGGGATCAGTTTAAAGTCTTAAAAAGATATCCCAATTTTTACTTTTCTGAGTTTCAAATTATTTTGGCCAAAACACACACACACACACACTCAAATGATTTTCAGCTTGGAAGACTCGTTTTACGAGGCATTCCGGGTGCACACTAACGTCCTTCCCGACGTGTAACATGACCTCCGAACCCAAATCTCTAATCTCGGGCATTTTTCAAAGTTTTGGCCCTTAAAACAAAAATGGCGTGGCGACTCCGTTCTTTTTCGATTGGTTTTCAAAGAAACAAAAAATTTCAAAGCAAAACACCTTTCGGAAAAATTTTAGGTGGGCACATCATCACACCGGCGAAGACGCTCGGGCGTGAGAGTAAGATCACAGTTGAATATTGCTCAAAATGTATTGAATAAATGAATTCCAATAGCAAAATGGCAGTTACCTTTCACCGTTTGGTAGTGATGAAGTATTTATAGACAAGAGTGGTGTATTTTTGGGGAGGCGACATGTGCTCCGAGATTGTAGCGGCAGTTACTTGGTCGTGGGAACGTGCCTATAATGGTCCCTGATTTGTAGGGATGTGGTTATGAGAATTGTTCAACCAAATACGCCGGCAAGTGTCAGGTCGTCACTTGTTGTTTAGGTCGAGGTTGCCATTCGAGGGATGGTCGACCTGACTGTCGGGTAGAGCATGGTTCGTACCCGAATTGTAATACGGATTCTGAGGTCGGACTAAGTTAGGTCGGGACCTGTTAGGTCGGTCCATGGACTTAGTCGACTGATATTTGAGATGGGCCTTGGGCCTTGCTTTTATTGGGCCAGGATTATTGAGAATGTGGGAGTCAAGGCTGTATATGATTGGGCTTTACCCACTTGGCCCAACTCGACACTTTTGGTATGTTCAGTGGCCCCCAACTTACGAGTTGACTTCGTCGACTTGGAAGTTAAGAGGATCTTTGATGAGAATTGTTTTACTCGCAGGTCGATACTCGTTCTGAGGTATAGTCGACCTTTGATGATGTGGCACAATCCTGGACGTTGGCAACGAACGGTCGGAGATGAAGGAGCGCCGTATTTTGTAATAATTTCAATTTAGACGTTTGATAATCCGTCTTAGGAACCGTTTCCACCATTAATATGGAATTTATTTTTTGAATTTTCTTTTTTCCTTTCCAATTTTGGAAAATATAAATTGCAAAATCCTTCTCCGTTTAGAACTTTTACCGTTTTCAAGTTCTCATACCTTCTTGGCGATAATCACGGAATTACAGTAGGTTTTAATCCAAGCTTTGCGTCTTCGGCTACGACTCCCCTTTCTGCAATCAATTGAGGTATTTCTCTCGTACCCTTGCTTTAGGGTTTTAATTTATGTTCTGTGTTCATTTCCGCCATGGCTAGGACCTTTAGTAGTGAACCAGGAGCTTGGTACGGTATTGCACTCGTTAACCGTAGTGGTATGTAAGCACATAAACGGTGAGTGGAGAGAGATGTCACTCGAGCGAGTGTGCCTCTATCTTGACCAGGTGGGAGTTGAATTTCAGTGAAATAGGGTTGCCCGTTGCAGGAGATATTGAAAATTTAGTGATTGACGACTCAAATGTTGTCGCTTTTCATCTATTTCACGAATTGCTCGACCATATCACCTTGTTTTTATGTTAGGGATGTTCACAAACCCTCTTTCCTTAGGAACAGAATAAGTTTTCCAGGGGAGTCTAGGTCGTCCTTAGGTAGGTCGACTGAACGTGATCATAGGATCGACTCCTATTTCCCTTCTTCTTGTACGTATATGACAACTCAAGAAGGAAATGTCAGTTTCGACTTCTTCAGCCCTGACTGTGGATGCCTTCGATGATTCAGTTGTGCTCGGGAAGAATGAGAGAGGTTATGTTCCCCAAGGGCCATTGCGTGGAAAGAAGAACTTGCCCTCCGTATATAGTGTGATCCATGAGTTTTCAGTGAGGTGAAAAAGAGGATTACAGTGGCGACCATCTATACTAAGCCGGATTTCGTGGCCAAATTCAAGTCGACCTATGCTAGAGATGCCACTAGGGTAGCTTTTTACTATGGCCAATTTGTGGCCGGCCTTAGGTTGCCACTCGACCCTTTTATCAATGAATTCTTGGAGTGCGCCAATGCCTTACCCCTTCAGCTCGGAGCTAATACCTGTAGGGTCCTGGTATGTTTTGCTATGGTTTGTAGGTTTTTAGGATATGAACCTTGCATGAG
Organism: Adenophora triphylla var. japonica; assembly: GCA_022495995.1. Lineage (NCBI taxonomy): Eukaryota > Viridiplantae > Streptophyta > Magnoliopsida > Asterales > Campanulaceae > Adenophora > Adenophora triphylla. Next base: position 277,767 of record JAFEMH010001857.1, on the reverse strand, counting down.
AGTGTTTAAGGAATTCTTCGCATCAAGTATAGTGGAGAGGAGATGACCATCGCATTCCCTCCAAACCCAATTCGCGTAAGCTTTTCACTAACCTTCCCAAGAAACATAGTGGGCCGGAACACTCATGTGGTTGTAGTAGAGAGTAGGTTTGGATGGGAATTTCCCTTCCCACCGAGGATTCGTGAGCCCTTAGATGAGAGTGATTATTGGGAGCCAATCTCGGCACTTTGAATTATACAAGAAGTTGTGTCGACTAGCGTACAAAGGCTCTTTTAGTTGGGAGAGTCTCGCTCACCACCAAATATAACTTCATCCAAGCGGGATGATGGCTGGAGAGGGTGAGGTGCAACCCTCGTGGCCATTGGGTAGGGCACGATATATCCCGACCGGGTTACCCACGCATTGGCCAAATTTGAGGACAAGTGCCAGCATTGTAGGAAAACTGCCAACTATTGCAAAGAGAATGGAGAGCACGCTGGTGGTAAGATATCCTCGTTCTGTCCTTTTTTACTCGCCCTTTATATGTTAACTTTGTATGCATGAATAGCTTGACTTGATTGTGATACTTATGCGCTAGATCTGTGGTTCGTATATGACTTGCTCGTACATAGAACTAGTGCTCGTATGTAGAACATTGCATGTAGAACATTTTGCTTTCCCATGGTTAACTCGTGATTTGTAGATAGAAAATACTTTGAATGGGGTAGACAACCTTTAGCTCGTTCATTGCTTAACTCGCATTTCTTAGCTCGTTAATTGCTGAACTCGCCATTAATAGTTTGTCACCTTGATTTTTTGTGCAGTTCTGACCCCAGAGCAAGATGCAAATATGGGTCGTATACTGGTGGTGTCAGACAGGAAGAAAGCCAAGAAAACTCACGGTGCCGCTAACGCTCGAGCTAATAGAGAAAGAGAAGTCATGAGAAGGAATGAGTTGCTATCAAAGGATAATGTTGGCATGATTCCGATGGAGATGGCTGAATCTGAGGATCCCTTGTTGAGCAGCAGTCATACCAGGGATGTGACTGAGGATGGTGATGAATCCAATAAATCCGATAAGCCCAATTTGAGCTCCGACCCAACTACTGAAGCCAATGCAGGGACTTCTGGTGCAGGAATAGTTGAAGCAAGCCCTCTGGAGATTGTAAATATTGAAGAAGATGATGTGATGGTGGATGTGGATGACCAACCCCGAATTCTAGGAAAAGATCAAGGACTCGAGAAGGGAAAGTCCGTTTCATCTAGCAAACTTCCTCCTCCGATTCCATCTCCTACTCGCCCGTAGTCTTTAGAGGATAAGATCGCAGATTGAGCGATGTGCCTCCTCTTGATGGGGTGAACAGCTTGAGTCGTCGCTACCCCGAGATGAGCCTGGGTCGTGGTGGTGGTCGGAGGCTATTGACGTCGACCTCCCGGCCCACTTTGCAGATAAGGGGATGACCCCGAGGAATTCTCGCCTCGATCTCGGGATGGCACACTGCGAGGTAATCCTTTAGTTTTCCTTTTTTGCCTTGTCGCTTGTTTCTTTAGTTCGTTAGATCGATCTTCGAGCTAATCCTTGTCTGCTTTCCATGTGTGTAGAATCTTACTATGATCGAGCAGGCTAAAAGCTCTTGGAGGGCCTCCATCGAGAGAGAGAGGCAGCCCTTAAGGACTTATCCAAGAAAACTCGTGCCTTCAATGAGCTTAAGGAGACATACAACGATTTGGACTCCTCCTATGATGCTTTGAAGCTTCGCAGACTAATACACTCGGCGGATAAGGATAAAGCCTTGGAGGATTTGAAGGCTTCGATGCTAGGGTTGCCGAAGTGACCAAGGAGAGAGACGCCGTTCGCTTGGAGCTCGATAAGGCTAAGAAAGAGCTAGCCACGCCTCCCAAATCCTCCAAGAAAGAGATTCCTTCTTGACCAAACCGAATGAAGAGCACAATGCCGCTAGGGCCATATGGAAGGAGGAGCTCTGTGTCGCCGCTAAGAGAGCTGTCGATCAATTCAAAGAGGGAGATGAATACTTTGACTCCATCATTGCCAAAGCTAGGGGATTCCTAGAGCTGGGTAAGCGTCACATGGCCCGTCGGGCTTTAGTCGACCCTGATTCTGGAGTCTCTTTGGACCAGCTTGCTCAATGGGCATATGCTCCTCAGTATGACATGGCGGCTATAGGGGGTCATTCATTGGTGCCTTACAACGAAGACGATCTAGCCCATATTGCTCGAGAAGACAAAGAAGATCACTGTGAGCCTGGGTAGCCCTGCCGCTGGCCCCCGTGACCTTTGATGTGGCCTTACAAGAGCTAGCAGATATGGAGGATCAGGATGAGATGGAGGCGGAGGGTGAGTTCGACCATCGTGTCTTCCTGAGTCGGGTAAGCCCTTGAGCCCTCAACAACCTGAACCCATGAACGAAGATCGAGCTGCTACCGACGACCACAATGTCTCCGATCAAGTTATTTGGTTTTGGATGAACTCTATGTAATGGAACAAGCCCCAAAACACTTTTGTTCTTTTGATTTCTTGAATATTTGGATGCCTTGGCCCTATTTTTTGGGAGGCAGGATACTTTTGCAAGTTTATTTTCCCAAGTCTTAGCCCGTTTTTGGGAGACTTGTTCATATTTAATCGTAGTCGACCTCTCTTTATTGCATGTAGTATGCTTTTTGAAGTAAGTATCGAGCTAGATATAGATAGGATAAATGAGTCAATTTGAGCTTAGAGGCGACTTGATCTTTATTGATTTAGTCGACCTCAAACTTGGTTAACTTTTTTCGAACGAGATTGACTATGAGTCGAACATGTTCACAATATTGAAGCTAACCCAGGGTCGAGCTAATTAGATCGAAGTCGATTAGTAATCGGACTTGTTAAATAGACAAAGCTGATTAAGAATCGAGCTTGTTAGAACGAAGCTGACTAAGAGTCGAGCTTGTTAGAATGAAGTCGATTAAGAGTCGGACTTGTTAAATAGACAAAGCTGATTAAGAATCGAGCTTGTTAGAACGAAGCTGACTAAGAGTCGAGCTTGTTAGAACGAAGCTGACTAAGAGTCGAGCTTGTTAGAACGAAGTCGACTAAGAGTCGGACTTGTTAAATAGTCAAAGCTGATTAAGAATCGAGCTTGTTAGAACGAAGCTGACTAAGAGTCGAGCTTGTTAGAACGAAGCTGACTAAGAGTCGAGCTTGTTGGGGTGAGTGTAACACTATGTTTGATCGAATGAACTGCGCTTTTCATTGAAGTAGGGAACATGCTTACATCAATTTGAAACTAGAATTAACACAAGCTTGAAATTGGGAACTGAAAACTAGAAGTAGTATTTGATGAGGTGGGTGGTGTGCCAAGGATGTTTCAACTCCTCTCCTCCAGGGTGAGCTATCATGTAGGTTCCTTCCTTGACGACTCGAGTAACCACATAGGGACCTTCCTGCCAGGAGATAGCTTATTCTCGGGTCCTTCTACCCGTTGCTTCGATCTTTCTCAACACGTGGTCCCCTACTTGGAATGACCTTGCCTCGACCTTCTTGTCGTGGTAACTTTTAGTTCGCCGCTTGTAGTTGACCATTCGAAGGTAAGCCGTATTCGCTTCGTCGACTAGATCCAAGTCGATCAATCTGTTGATGTCATTCTGCTCCTGATTGAAGAAAGTCACTCCGGGCAAGAGGGAAATCTCGAGCTCGCAGTGCCACGGCCTCGATCCATATGTGAGAGCAAAAGGGGTTTCCCCTGTAGGCCCCCGAGTGGTTGTACGAACTGCCCAAAGAGCAAGGGGGAGTTCGTCCAACCAATTGTTACGTCGACCTACGAGACCTGTCTTGAGCGAAGATAGAACAAGTTTATTTGCTGCCTCAGCTTGCCCATTTCCTTGAGGATAGGCGACAGATGATTGCCAATGCTTGATTCCAAACCGATTCATCTCTGCTTCGAAGGCTCTGGAGAACTGCAGTCCGTTGTCAGACAATATGGCTCGAGGAAACCCTAATCGATACCAAATGAAATCGTGAATGAAGTTGATAGCGTTTTCCTCTGTGATGCGAGCTAATGGTTTGGCCTCAACCCATTTAATGAAGTAATCTATGGCAACGATCACATACTTGCAATTTCCTCGGGCGGGAGGGAAGGGTCCAACAAGTCGACACCCCACATGTCGAATGGCCAAGCTGCAATTACTGGAGTCTCGCCTGGCCAGTAGGCATATGAGGTAAGTTGGCAAACCTTTGGCATTGATCACATTGTTGAACAAAATTATGAGTATCGCCTCATGTGTGGCCGTAGTACCCCAAGGTGATTAACTTGTCGCCAAGGGTCCCGGCCCCGGTGTCCGCCACAAATCCCACCGTGTACTTCATGTATCAATAGGGCGACCTTCGAGGGTGGATACACTTTAGCAATGGTCGAGTGTAGGATCTTCCGAATAGGTCGCTCCTTGAATGACGCATCTTGGAGCTTTCTTTTGATAGCTCGAGCTTTCTTCTCGCCATCGCAGCCCGCCGCTTTCTAGGTACGCCTTCATTTCCTCGATCCAACACTTCTCGTGAGTCCAATTTCTTGAGGGATCATCTATGCATTGAATTTTTACTCTTTCATAAGCTGGATTTTCGAGGAAGGATATGGGTTCATCATGTGGCTCATCTGAGGTGGCTAGTTTCAAGAGGAGGTCGGCTAGCTCGTTGTCCTCCCTTCCAATCCTCTCGAATCTCCTGTAATCCAAATCCTCTACGCCTCCTTCACTAGGTCGCAGTATTTAATCAACGTGGAGCTAAGTACCTCATATTCGCCTCGACCTGGTTAACTATCAATTGTGAATCACAATAAGCCATGATCTTAGTTGCTCCAAAACACTTGGCGTACTCTATAGCTGCTATCAGAGCTTCATATTCAGCCTGGTTGTTGGAAGCCTCGAACTTGAACCTTAGTGATTCCTCATACACGGTTCCAGACTCTGGCTCGATCAAGACAATCCCTGCTCCACTAACATTTTTGGTTGCCGATCCATCCGAGTAAACTTTCCAAAGAATCATCGGGTAGATTAGCGGCGGGCCGGAGTTCATGCTCTTTTCCTTTAACCTTTTCCTTTGGAGCTCGCGATCGCCGTCTTCCTTGGTGAACGTAAGCTCGACCAAGAAGTCTCGCTAGAGCTTAAGCCTTCAGCCTTTCGAGGTCGATACTCAATGTCAAATTCATGAAGGGCACCGACCAATTGAGCAGCCGACCCGAACTCTCCTGGCTTGTGTAATATCTTTCTCAAAGACGCATTAGTAAGAACCACAATTGGGTGAGCCAAGAAATAAGCTCATAGCTTCCTTGAAGCCACGACTAGAGCATAAGCGACCTTCTCAAAGATTATAGTATCTCGCTCTCCACATCTCGATAAGGCCTTGCCGATGTAGTATATTGGTTTTTGAAGCCCTTCATCCTCTTTAATCAAAACCGCCGCAACCGACTTGTCTCCAAATGTACGTATACACAAATAAGGTTTCACCAAAGTAGTCGGGCTACTCAGAGAGGTGGAGTAGCGAGGTAATCCTTCGCTTGTTGGAACGACGAATGACATTTGGTCGTCCATTCAAAATTTTTTGTCCCCTCAATGCCTTCAAGAAGGGGAGAGACCTCTCTCGCCGACTTAGATATGAAACGACCAAGCAGCCGCTTACTCTCCCGTTAAGTCGCCGCATTTCTTTGATATCGGTGGGGGCTTTCATGTCGACTAAAGCCTTTATTTTTCTCGGATTAGCCTCTATACCTCGTTGAGATACCATAAACCCAAGGAACTTTCCAGCAGCCTACACCAAATACACACTTGCTAGGGTTGAGCTTCATGTCGTTCGCTCTCAAATTGGCGAACGTTTCCTTTAGGTCGACCACGTGATGTCCGGTCTTTGTTTTGATGACCATAACGTCGACGTAGGCCTCCATGTTTCGGCCAATTTGAGAGGCAAAGACTTTGTTCACCATCCTTTGATAAGTCGCCCGCATTCTTTAATCCAAAGGGCATCATGTTATAGCGAGATGCCTCCATGCTTGAAATGCCGTTTTCACAATGTCATCCTCGTGCATCTTTATCTCGGTGGTACCCCGAGTAAGCATCCAGAAACCGAGAGTAGAGTGGCCAGCAATGGAATCAACAAGCTTGTCGATTCTAGGAAGAGGATAGCTATCCTTTGGGCAAGCAAGGTTTAGAGTGGTGAAGTCGACGCACATCCTCCATTTGCCATTTGACTTCTTCACCATGACAACGTTGGCCAACCAGGTTGTATGAGTGGCCTCTTTAATTATACCTGCACTCAAAAGTTTTTGTACCTCAGTTTTTATGGCCTCCTCCTTATCTCGAGCAAAACTTCTCAACTTTTGGGGTCTAGGCTTTATGGTCGGGTTGACTTCAAGTCTGTGAACAGCGACCTCTTCCTTGATTCCCCTCATGCCTTCTACTTTCCATGCGAAGACATCATTTCTCCCTTTGAGTAGCTCGATGATTTCTGCTCGCTCCTCAACTGATAGCTGCTTTCCAATCTGAATTTTTGGGTCGGGGTAGGAAGGGTTAGTGATTACTGACTCTAGTTCGTCCACAGCTTCTAGCTCTGGTCCATCCCCGAATCAGAGTCTCGATGATTATCTCCTCGACCCTTTGTCTCTCCTCGGCTCCTAAATGTGGAGCTTCTTCAGCTATCATATCATCTAACTTGTCTCGCAACCTCGCCGTGGTGGTGGTGCGGCCCCCGAGTTATTGTCGATCCGGGAGGCATAGGTTGCCTATGAGGACTTGGTCGACCATAACTACATCTGAATCGACCTCTGTGGTGTTAGAGTGACGTGTCGACTCAAGCATGACCTCCTCATTTGAGCGATAGGTCGACTCTTCCACATTGGTGATTGTAGATAGTCGAGTAGTTTTGGTGACTGATTGAGACAACTTTAAATAACCGTCTGCCGTTTCGATCTCTAGCTCTCTCTTCTTTCTTTCCCGAAGAACATGGTCCAAGTAGGCTCGAGCTGTGCCTTGTACGCAGCCTACTCCAGCAGGTGTGGGGAACTTGACTCGTTGATGAGGGATCGATGCCACCATTCCAAGAGCGACCTGACCAGGAATACCAAGTATGGCAGCGTAGTCACTATTTACATCAATCACGATAAATTGTACCTTCGACACAATCCTTTGGGGGTGATGGCCTAGGTCGACGTCGAGCTCTATCTGGCCTTTAGCATCAACTCGATGGTTGGTGAAGCCCTCCAACCTGCCATCATATCTTTCCAACTGCTCGTCATTAAGACCCATCTCTTTGAAAGTCTTGTAGAACAAGATATCCTTGCAGGCCCCCGTGTCGACTAAGAGTCTGCTCGTCGTACATCCGTCTATGAGACCTGGGATGACGAGAACTTGCTCCCTAGCCGCCATATTAGTTGCCAATTCATGAGGGTAGAAGCTGATCACTTCATCTCTTACATCTCTCCTTGGAGGTACATGTGGGGCTTTGTTGAGCTGAAAGATCTTGTGTTTGATGGCCGTGTTGCTTGCTTGTTCGATGTGACCCCCGTGTTCAATCTAGGTTGCCTCGGTCCTTGCCGTCCACCCGCCGGCCGCTTGCCCCCACCGGCTTGAGGCCTTTTTCACATAAGCGTCGAGCCTCCCTGTGTCGACCATTCTTTGGATAATACGCTTCAAACCCAAACAATCTTACGTTAGATGACCCGTGTCCTTGTGGTAATCACAATACTTGCATTGTCTCTCCTAAACTTGTTGCACGGGTTCATTGGGACGGGAGGAGCCAGCTCGACGGCATTCATAATTTCGTTCGACTCACCGTAAGGGGAGTGAAAGCCTCGGGCACCTTCTCTGTTGCCCTAGTCCTGTTCTTCCCATTTTTATTGTTTCCTCCATTCTTGTTGGGGTCTTTCTTATCATCGGTGACCTCAACCTTGGGGCTCTTACCATTCTTCTTCTCTTTCCTTTCCTCGGCCAGAGCAATGTTATACACCTTTTCGAACAACTCTGTCGAGTTGTGGTATGCTGGCTTGTGAGCTCATAATCCATGTCTTCCGCGGAAGTACCACTCCGGAAGCAATTGATCACCTCTCTGTCGGTGAGATCCTTTTCAATCTTGTCAACCATTTCTTTAAACTTGGTGAAGTAGCTCATGGAGCTTTCATTTTTGGCCTGCACCAAGTTGTTTAGATCAGTCACTGTTACTTTCCGAGCTCCAGCTGTCGAGAAGCGATCCAGGAATTTTGTTCTTAAACACGTCCAGGTGGTTATGCTGCCAGCTGCCAACCCATTAAACCACATCAAAGCTGCTCCTGTGAGGGTACTTATTAGGGATTTGCACATATTGTCGTCTTCATTGGCGACAAAGCACATCGTGGCTTCCAGGTGTGCTATGTGACTTCTTGCATTAGTGGCTCCAGAGCACTTTTCCAGTAGGGGAAGTCTGAAACTTGGAGGAGGTCGACTGTCTCTCATCTCCTTGGATAGAGGTCGAAGAGCAAAATCAACTCGTTCAACCTTTCCAGTCTTCTTTTTCTTCTCCTCCTCCCATTGTTCAAATTTCTTTTTCATCAACAACCATTCCCGAGCGTCGGGTCTTTCATCTCTCCTGGAGGGGAACAAAGATTTGACTTCCGACCTTCACTTCGGGGGAGTTACTGCCTACTCCTCCTGTCTGCGTGAGAATGAGCCCTCTCGATCGAGCGGAGATCTATACCTGTCATTTCTTTGTGGCGACTGCGCCTATCGGCACCGGATGGCGACTGCGCCGTCATTATCCCCGAGCGGCGACTGCGCCTCTCCTCTCTTATAGGCGACTGCGCCGTTCCTGTCTCTATGAGACCACGATCTATGTGTCCGTCTTTGGGAAATGCGGCATTTACATTGGCGGTTAATTGCGTTCTCAAATCGGACCGAGCCTCCTGCTCCTATTTGGTGAGGCTAGCCTGAGGTCGTGACTTGGCACATGAACGATAGTGGGGGCTCGCCGAACTATCTGTCCTCGCCATTTTGCCCCACACCTTCATTTGGCCTAGCACTCTTGGCACTGCATGCATTGGAGACTTGGGAGGGAGCAATCCTTTACGAACGAATATCGGCTGCTCTGCTTCCTCCATAGCTATCAAATCGGCAAGAATGCGAGCTCGCTCCGGCATCATTTCCTTCTTGCTCATGGGATTAGTTGAGGACCTCCTTACATTTTCCATGTTCACATGTCCAGTTGGACGCTTAGGAGGAGGTGGTACTCCTTGTCCTTCCATATGCCTTTTCCCTCTCCTTGTGTCAGGCAATCCCTGCCATCAACAACAACTGGTAGAACGCGTGGCTCTACCCGTGAGGCCGATTTGGTGGGGGAGGAGGCAAGTTCAGGTTTTCGGCGTTTGCGTTCGTGTTGTTGTTGTTTTCTTCTTCGTGCCCAAGTGAAGCCTCAGATACATGTCCGTCTGAAGTCACCATTGTTGTAGGTTGATGGAGTTTTCGAGGTCAAGCTAAAGCACGATTCCCGGCAATGAAACCAAACTGATGCTACAGGAATTGTGCTTATCAATCTTCCTCCACGTGGCAGGACGAATCACCTGACTTCTTGACCTGAAATCAGAACCCACGACTAGCCGGATGTGTCTCCGGCGAAGACGCTCAGGCGTGAGAGTAAGATCACAGATGAATATTGCTCAAAATGTATTGAATAAATGAATTCCAATAGCAAAATGGCAGTTACCTTTCACCGTTTGGTAGTGATGAAGTATTTATAGACAAGAGTGGTGTATTTTTGGGGAGGCGACATGTGCTCCGAGATTGTAGCGGCAGTTACTTGGTCGTGGGAACGTGCCTATAACGGTCCCTGATTTGTAGGGATGTGGTTATGAGAATTGTTCAACCAAATACGCCGGCAAGTGTCAGGTCGTCACTTGTTGTTTAGGTCGAGGTTGCCATTCGAGGGATGGTCGACCTGACTGTCGGGTAGAGCATGGTTCGCACCCGAATTGTAATATGGATTCTGAGGTCGGACTAAGTTAGGTCGGAACCTGTTAGGTCGGTCCATGGACTTAGTCGACTGATATTTGAGATGGGCCTTGGGCCTTGCTTTGATTGGGCCAGGATTATTGAGAATGTGGGAGTCAAGGCTGTATATGATTGGGCTTTACCCACTTGACCCAACTCGACACTTTTAGTATGTTCAGTAAGCATTTGCATTTAATCTGTAGAAGGGTTTGAAAAAGTTTCAAAAAACAGATATTCACATTCCCCTATAGATATTTTTCACACCCTTCTTTGCCCTTTTGGGACTAACAGATGGGCCTTAAGGTCTCATTGAACGAACTAACATAATCTTCCAAGAAAAAAAATGTATTTTTTTTTTTTTTTTATTATGAAACTGAACCTAAAATAAAATGGTTTTCTTTTTATAATAAAATTATACGCATATATTTACCGGTAAGGAATCCTATCCTACAACGAAACGAAATATTATACAACAACCCTACCCTATATATTATAACCTCGCCATAAGCACCCCTTCCCTAAACCTATCTCAAAATATTTCTTCAACACACAACCATGTCAACAGCTACAGAATCACTACAGAAGATGTCGATCCTAAAGACTAATGATGAAGAGGATGAGAAGAAGATTTGACCCTAAAGACTAACGATAACGAGGATTTTCAAATCGAAGAATCAATCGCAATTCAATCCAAGACCATAAAGAACATGGTAGAAGATGATTGCACATCGAGCGTAATTCCTCTTCCCAATGTAAGTTCCAAAACCCTAACGAAGGTGATGGAGTATCTCAAAGCCTATGCAGCTTCTTCTGCTGCTAATGATGAGAAGGAACTTAAGGAGTTTGATAACAAGTTTATGGATTTTGATGTTTTTAAGGATAAAGATATGTTGTTTGATTTGGTTATGGCGGCTAATTATCTTGATATTAGTGGTTTGCTTGATATTAGTTGTCAGAAGGTTGCGGATGCTATTAAGGATATGTCTGTGGAGGATGCTCGTGCTTTCTTTGGAATTGAGAGTGATTTTACTCCAAAAGAAGAACACGAGATCCGTAGCGAGAACGGATGGGTTTATGAATAGATTCATTAAATTTTGATGTGCTACTTCATCAAAAATTTATGAAATTTTAATCATTATAATAAAAATTTAAAAATTGTTATTAATATGGCTAGAATGTTTGTTAGGGTTTATTTATTATTATGTTCTATAGTATATTATTAATGTTTGTTAATTAGTTGGTAATACTTATCTTAATTTCTGTTGCTTTGATGTTTTCAAGTGGTTTTCAATCTCGACTATATATATTTATTTGGGACGGAGGAAGTATTTCATTAACAAAAACCAGTACAACTAGCTTAAAAAACGACCTTAAATGAAACTTGAAATAATTAATGGAAAAGGATATTCAAAAATCCAAGCAAGAATTTGAGCCCTTTGACTTGATTTATAAAAATAAAATAAGCATTAAGGACTTGATATATAATCATAATATACAAATAATATACTCTCTGTCGCAAAATAATTTTTCCATTTTGTTTTTATCATTATTAAGAACAAATTTTTGAGCAATAGTTTCTGATCGATTAAGTTATAGCGATGAAAATATAAAACTTGTTATTGATATTATTGTTGAGGTATATCAGAATTAAGTTTTAAATTTTAATTAGTAAAATTAAATCGACCTAAAATTGCTACTGAAAAAATTCGTTCGTATTAAAAAAAAAAAAGTGGAAATATAATTTTGGGAGGGAGAGAGTATATAATTAAACTGAAGACCATAGTTCTAGGTTGCTCTATTTGATGTCAGAGCTGGCTGCTTGAGAGTTAACTCCGGCCGCGGCAGCAGCAGGAGGTGGTGCCGGAGGTGCGTAAAAGGAAGGAAGTCGCATGGCTTGTTGTCGACCTCTAGCCCTTCCGAAAAGGTAAAAGGCGATGGCTACGATCAACAAAAACATTATCATCACCGGAACCGACACCACCACTATGTAATTCATCCTTCCGGCAAGTTTTCAACTGACTGTGTGTGAGAGAGAGAGAGAAATTGTTGGGTACGATTTGGGATGGAAATTATAGGAAAAAGAAAAAGTCTTACGTAGTAGTGATGAATTTTTGTGGTGTGGTGGCTTATATTGCAGATTTCCACGTGTCTTAGAGCATTCATAATGGAAGCTTTTTGAGAGCTTCTTATTTTTATGAAAAAGCTCTAAAAAGCTTTTTACCATTGTGAAAATGATGAAAGAGCTCCTTAGTAAGGAGTAGCTCTTTCTACAAAGAGCTAGCTTTTTAGCTTTTTATCATTAATGCTACACATTTTCTATGCAAGTGATGTCGTCGGAGATAGCAGGCAAGAGGAACGGGAGGACTTGGCAGCAAACATGGACAGCAGGCTTCGTAGGTCGCGCGACATCAACAGCCAAGAAGCACGACTCGTGCTTACCATCACGAGTCGTGATGTTGTTCTGCAAGGATGCTTGGATGGTCACGCCTCGTGTCACGACTGATCTTGGAGGGTACGACTCGTGCAGCTAGTCACGAGTCGTGACAGACGCGTTCAAAAGATTCCGAAATGTTTCCTAATTACTGTTTGACGTTTTATTTTGGGCTTTTTATTCTTTTCCTTTTCCTAAGTTTATTAGGGTTGTTTGGGTAGTATTTAAACTTGTTTTTAGTTTCTTAAAACAGTTAGTCTCTTTTATTAATTGAATTCATATTTTGCTCTTGCAAACTCTTGGTCAATTCATTGACTTGCAGAAGGATTTCTTCGAAAATTTTTGTTATCTTGGGAATTGTGATTCCTTGCAGAAGGTTTTGATTTCGATCAAGCCTTATTGTTACTATTCCGCTGCGTTACTTTACATCAGTTGGTATCAGAAATCGGACGATCCTAGGGTTCTCCGACGAGGTGATGGCAAACGATGGGAGGAACGACATCGCTGCAATCCTTGAACGCATGAAAGCAACCAATGAACGTATGCGGTTAGACGGAGAGCGTCACGATCGACAGCATGCAGAATTATTGGCGGCTTTGGTGCGCATGAGTAGGTGGTGGCGGTGATGCCAATCCACAACATCGGGCAGGTCCTCGCGGGGAAAATCTCCACCGTGATGAGCCGATGGGCGGGGAGGTTTCTGATAATGATGAAGGTGAGGCCAGGGCAGTGCCTCCACGTGACCAACGTCCTAAGATTAGGGCGGATATTCCGGCTTTTAATGGTGAGTTATCTATGGAAGATTTCTTAGATTGGCTTTCGGAAGTTGAAAAATTCTTTCGTTTGATGCGTATTGAAGAGGATAGTAAAGTCCCATATGTTGCTTACAAATTGCGGCGTGGTGCATCTGCATGGTGGGATCAATTGACTAGGCAGAGATTGCGTGAAGGGCAACCCGAAATTCGTTATTGGAACGAGATGAAGAGGGAATTACGGGATCGTTTTCTTCCACGAAATCATGATCAGGATCTCTATATGAAATTCTTATCTTGCAAGCAAGGTAGTCGTATTGGTTGGACATTTAATATGTTCATGATTTCCATCTTGCTTCAAGAGCGGCATCGATTTGTATGAGAGACAGAGTCACGTGATGATTGCTAGATTTATGTCGGGTCTACGGGTCAATATTAGACATCACATAGAGTTGTTTACTTCCTACTCTTTGAATGAAACAATCTCTAGGCCAAGAAAGGCGGAGAGACAGTTGGCTACTACGTTTCGTGCTCCGAATACATTTAGGCGATTTGGGGATGGTTCTTCTTCGAGTGGCAAGGGCCAATCGTCGGGTGTTAATGTTGATGGGGGCAAGGAGATTTCCCAAGTTACGGGCCCGAAGGTTGATGATGGCAAGAAGACTGCACCTCCGGCACCTACACAAAATCCACCGGCTCGTGAACACCAACACACAAGGTAATAATCCTTATGCAAAACATTATGGAGATAAATGTTTTAGGTGTCATCAAACCGGGCATATTTCCAATAATTGTCCACAACCACGGCGAGGAGTTAATGTGGTGGAGCGCGATGAGTATGATGACGGGGTGGATGACGAGGAGAGTGACGTGGTGCATGTAGATCCCAACGGAGATGATGAGGAGGAGGAAGAGCACGAATCTTATGTGGTCCGAAAACTTATGTTGACTACTCCTGCGGAAGAGGTCAATCCGGAGCGACACAACATTTTTCGCACCAAGGGGAAGGTTATTGATGTTGCAGTTATGATCATTATTGATAGTGGGAGCAGTGAAAACCTAGTGTCTCGTGGTTTGGTGGAGAAATTGAAGCCAAGAAGCACGACTCGTGCTTACCATCACGAGTCGTGATGTTGTTCTGCAAGGATTCTTGGATGGTCACGCCTCGTGTCACGACTGATCTTGGAGGGTACGACTCGTGCAGCTAGTCACGAGTCGTGACAGACGCGTTCAAAAGATTCCGGATTGTTTCCTAATTACTGTTTGACGTTTTATTTTGGGCTTTTTATTCTTTTCCTTTTCCTAAGTTTATTAGGGTTGTTTGGGTAGTATTTAAACTTGTTTTTAGTTTCTTAAAACAGTTAGTCTCTTTTATTAATTGAATTCATATTTTTCTCTTGCAAACTCTTGGTCAATTCATTGACTTGCAGAAGGATTTCTTCGGAAATTCTTGTTATCTTGGGAATTGCGATTCCTTGCGTAAGGTTTTGATTTCGATCAAGCCTTATTGTTACTATTCATTGCGTTACTTTACATCGCAAGTCATTCACTCTTTTTTACATATGGGACCCATAAAAAATTAAAAGAGGAGTTTTACCATTGTGAAAAAGTGCTTGAAATTTTTAAGTTTTAAATTATAATGATGTGGCTCATAAAAAATATAAAAAAAATATCTAGAGAGCTTTACCATTTGTGGATGCTCTTACCCTACTTGTACTCTAGTGTACAGAGCACAACATCGGATATTTGCCTATTATTAAAATAGTTTTTTATAATAAAATATATAACTCATTTTTACACTTTTTATCAAAAAAAAAAATCACCTTAAAAATCAATCAATTTTTGAACACAATAATTAATAAAAACATTAAATAGGGTGTTGTTATTATTAAAAGTAAAATAGCAAAAATAATGAGTGAGAGAAATAGTAATTTGATTGTTGTTTTAAATATAGCCAAAAACTTGTAAAAATGCGTTTTTGTTAACTTAACAAAAAACGTGTTTTAAAATTACTTAAAAACCCGTCTCTCTCTCACAAAACACGCTCACTACTCTCTCTCTCTACACGGGATCCTCTCTCTCTAAACGCAAAACACCCGCTCGCTCCCTAATCGTCTTCTTCCTCACCATTCGCCGGCGACCACCAGTCCTCTGTCAAAACCCAATCACCGGCGGCCCCTAATCGTCTTCTTCCTCTCTATCCAAACCCAAACAACGACCCAATTCCGAATTAGGGCCAACACCGATGGAAATTCCGATCGAACGCAATAAACAAAGAAGAAAGTCGATACCGGAGCCCTAATTGAATTGGGCGGAAATAGAATGAAAGATGTAGACGATGCTTAACGAGATGATTTGGTTTTTGAAACAGAGGAGACGGCGTTGGCAAATTCAATTACGAGATGATTTGGTTTTTTGTTTGGGAATTTGAGGATTGTTTGATTTTGAATGCCAGTGTAATTGATTTTGAATGCCAGTCCATATTTTTTTGAATGTCAGTCCATGTTTTTTGAATGCCAGCAAAAATGATTACTGATTTTGAATGCCAGTTCATGTTTTTTTGAATGCACCATATTTTTTCAATGCCGCCAAAGAAAATGATTACCAAGTGTTTTTGAGTACCAAAGGTATGTGTTTTTGAGTGCTAGGATGCATGTGTTTTTGAATGCCGCTTGCTTGTGTTTTTTAGAGCCAAAGAAAATGTTAGTGTAACAAAGTGTCGAGTGTTAGTGTAACAGAGTAGCCGGTGTGAAAAGTGTCGGTTCATGTATATAAAAGTGCCGTGTAAAAGTGCCGGTGCGTTTAACAAAGTGCTGCCGGTTTACACGGCACTTTGTTAAATTTCCAGACTATGACTTTTTTCACTGGCATTTTGTTACACATGCACTGGCACTTTATCACACTGGCACTTTATTTAACTGGCACTGGTACAAACGAAAAACACAAAACACGTTTTTTCTAAGTGCAAAAAAAAATGCGTTTTTATAAAACCAACTCTTAAATATAAAAGTAAATTAAGAGATGAAGAAATAGTGAAAATAATAGTAAATATTTTTTATTATTTTAAAATTTCCAATTTGAAATGGGTGAATGCAGGGATGGACCCACTTAGACACGAGTGGGGGCGACCGTACCCACTCAAAAACTATTGAATTTTAGTTACTATATTTTTATACTGTGAGAACAGAGCATGTAGCCATGAATGATTTCCTGTTGTTAAAGGTGTCTAAATTTTGACATTAAAGACATGGTTCAATACCCAATAGCAAAAAAAAAAAGTCTTGCATACTTCAAATAAGTGATTTATTTTTTAATAATCATAGGAAATGGCAAATGTTTTGCGTAATTGTTACATTAATAACGTTTAAATTACAATATAATTTTTAATATATTTTAATATCTTATATTATATATTATGACATTTACTTTATACATATTACTATAAAGAAAAATAAAAGTGATTGAACGGAATAAAAGTGACGGGTTAGGTCCAACGTATAAATCTCAACATTTCAAACATCACAAAGACATAATTATTGAATGGGCCAACCCAATTAATACGGCCGCAGCGACATAACAGCATTGATCAGTCGATCTATCTCATTTTCCAACCATCCTTGTTACCGAGCTATTTTCGTCCGACATACAATCATTTACTTGTACAATCCATGTCAAGCCAAGGCACGATGTCAAGTTGACCTCGACCTATAAACGCGTGTGCCTATCTACGACTCAATCTATAACCGTCTTTTACAATCATGGAGATCGTTACGCCTACATTATCTCCACAATTTAAGGGATTTCTATCAATTATAAGGCATCAAGAACAAGTAGTTGTATTCAAGATGAGGTTATCAGATGCTACATGTACGAGCTAGCTGCTAGCATGACTACGAGAGAACATATATTGGTGATCCTGGGGCTCATTGATGACTGCACATCTGGCAGGATCTTGGTCGACACGGGGGCCTGCAAAGACATCCTCTATTACAAAACCTTCCTAGACATGGGTTTGACAGATGTCAGGTTGTCGCCTTACTCAGGTCGACTGGAGGGTTTCACCAACCACAGGTCAAAGCAAAGGGTCAGATAGAGCTCGAGGTGGACATCGGACAGCATCATTTGAGGACGACAGCTAAGGTAACATTTATAGTCATTGATGTTATAAGTGATTACCATGCTATAGTGGGTATACCTGGACATGTCACACTAGGAATGGTCCCCTTCATCCCTCATTAAAGGGCCAAGTTCCCCACCATGCTGGGAGTGGGGTACGTTCTAAGCACAACAAGGAAGCATCTGGATCACGTGCTCTGTTCCAAGAAAAAGAAAAGTTGGAAATAGACATTCCAAAGGCCAATTGGAAATTTTCAAATTCTGTCACCACTACTTCCAGGCTATCTACGATCAAGTGTGTAGAAGAGGCGACCTATCCCTCACATGACCACGTCGTGACTGAGCCGACACTTCCCTCTGAAAATACCCAGGTCGCAACAGATACAGTTTTGGTCGACCAGATCATCATTGGCGACCTATGCCTCCAAGTCAACCAAAACTCAGGGGCCTCCAATGGGGAAATAGCTGCTGAGATAGATGATAGGATCGGAGTAGAAACTTCACACTTGGGTGCTGAGGAAATAAAAAGGGTCAGAGAGATCATCATTGAGACTCTACAGTTTAAAGACGACCCAGAATTAGAGCCGGTAGACGAGTTGGAGGATGTAGAAACCAATCCATCTTACCCTGAGCAAGTAATCAAGATAGGGAGACAGTTGTCACCAGAAGAACGGGTGGAGATAGTCAACCTATTAAAAGAGAGTACAGATGTTTTTGCCTGGAATGTAAAGGACATGAGGAGAGTCAAGGAGAAGGTCACAGTGCATCGCCTTGATGACAACCCCACCATGAAATTCAAAAGTCAGAAGCTAAGGATCTTTGCTCGAGACAAAGAAGTAGCCATCAAGCAGGAAGTAAACAAACTTCTTAGTGCAGGTATAATCAAGTAAGCATCCTACACAACGTGGCTAGCAAATGTAGTGATGGTTAAGAAGGCTAACGGAAAGTGGAGGATATGTGTCGACTTCACAGATTTAAATTTGGCTTGCCCGAAGGACGGCTACCCACTTCCACGAATAGAAAAGTTGGTCGACTCAATTGCTGGGCACAGAACCCTCAGTTTTCTTGATGCATACTCAGGCTACTATCAAATCAGAATGCACAAAGATGATATTGAGAAGACAGTCTTCCAAGCAGATGGAGGAGTATATTGCTACACAAAGATGTCGTTAGGGTTGAAAAATGCTAGAGTTACTTATCAGAGAATGATGAACAGAGTCTTTGCTAGTCAGATTGGCCGAAACATGGAGGCCTACATCGATGACATGGTCATCAAAACTAAGACTAGTCGTCATGTGGTCGACCTAAGGAAAACGTTCGTCAATCAACGAGCAAACGACATGAAGCTGAACCCGAGTTAGTGTGTAATTGGTGTGGCTGTAGGCAAATTTCTTGGTTTTATGGTATCACAGAGGGGTATTGAAGCCAACCCGGAGAAGATCAAGGCCTTGGTGGAGATGTAGGAACCTACTTGCATCAAAGAATTTCAACAATTTAACGGCCGAATTGCTGTATTGGGTTGCTTCATAGCCAATTCAGCAGAGAGGTCTCTCCCCTTCTTCAAAACTTTGAGGGGGGCAAAACCCTTTGAGTGGACGGCCGAATGTTCCTCGTCATTACAACAGCTAAAGGAATACCTTGCCTCCTCACCATTGCTTAGTAGCCCGATTTAAGGAGAGAGTTTGTACGTCTACCTATCAGTTGGAGATCGAGCAGTGGCTGCAGTTCTAGTCAGAGAGGTAAAGGGCGTTCAGAAACCAATTTATTATGTAAGGAAGGCTTTCTCCGACGTAGAGGGGAGGTACTTCAATACTGAGAAGGTAGCCTATGCCTTAGTTGTAGCAGCTAGAAAACTACGAGCTTACTTCTCTGCTCACCCCATTGTTGTACTGACTAATGCTCCGTTGAGGAAGATATTACATAAGCCAGAAAGCTCATGTCGACTACTTAACTGGTCTATAGAATTGATGGAATTTGACATCGAGTACATGCCTCGAAAAGCTTTACAAGCTCAACCTCTGGCTGACTTCGTGGTCGAGCTTGCGTTAACCAAAAAAGATAATGCAGAGATTGCCCCAAAAAAGAGCTTGAAGGGGAAAGAGCAATCGAGCCAACAGACAGTGAGTTTGCCTGATGATTGCTGGAAGGTTTACTCAGATGGATCTGCTGCAAATAATGTTAGTGGAGATGGGATTGTGTTGATCGAACCAGAGACTGGTAGAGCTTTTGAAGAAGCCTTAAGGTTCAAATTTCAAGCCTCCAACAACTAGACAAAGTATGAGGCCTTGATCGCATCAGTTGAGTACGCTAGATGCTTTGGGGCGACCAAAATCATAGCCTACTGTGACTCCCAATTGATCATGTATCGAGTCAAGGGAGAGTATGAAGTGATCAACCCTATTCTGATCAAGTATTGCTAGCTAGTGAAAAAGTTGGTCCAAGACTTGGAGTTTTGGGAGATACAGAGGGTAGACCATGATGAAAATGAACTAGCCGACCTACTCTCCAAGTTGGCCACTTCAGAAGAGCATCATGGACAACCAATCTCATACTTAGATCATCCAGCATACGAAAGAGTGCAGGTCCTATGCTCGGTCTACGGATCTAAGTGCTGGAATGATAAGATGAAAGCCTACATTGAAACAGGTGAGCTACCAGTTGACGAACAGAAAGCTAGAATGATAAGGAAGAAATCCCCTAGGTTCACTATACATGGAGACGCATTGTTCAGAAGATCCTTCTTGAAGCCGTTATTAAGGTGAGTTCATCCTATGGAAGTTCCTCAACTCTTGCTCGAAGTACATAGTGGAGTTTGTGGAGGACACCCGGGGGCCAGGACTTTGGCAGACAAGATACTCACTTTAGGGTACTACTGGCCCCATCTAAGAGAAGGCGCTTGTGAGTTTGTACAGAAATGTGATAAATGCCAAAGATAAGCCGACCTACCAAGACTCCCAACAACTGAGCAAACACCTATAGTTGCAGCTTGGCCGTTCGACATATGGGGGATAGATTTGATCGGACCCTTCCCACCTGCCCATGGAAATTGTAACTATGTGATCGTGTCTATTGAATACTTCACCAAGTGTATCGAGGCAAAACCTTTAGCAAATATAACAGAGGAAAATGACTCAAATTCATCCATGATTACATCTGGTGTCGCTTTGGGGTGCCACACTCAATTGTTTCTTACAACGAGATACAATTTTCAACTGCCTTTGAGATAGATATGAGAAGATTGGGGGTCAAACGCTGAAAGTCGTCAGATGCCTATCCACAAGGTAACGGGCAAGCAGAGGCGGCCAACAAATTGGTATTGACAACCCTATGTAAAGGCCTACTTGGGTGTGCAGGCAGATGGTTGGACGAACTACCCCTTGCTCTTTGGGAAGCCCGCACAACCACCCTGGGGCCTACAGAGGAAACCCCATTTGCTCTTACATTTGGGTCGGAAGCCATGGCAACCGTCGAGCTATGAATTCCTACAGCAAGGGTGGCTTTGTTTGATCAGAACCAGAATGACTCCAACAGATTGCTCGACCTGGACCTATTGGATGAGAAGCGGATGACTGCTCAGCTTAGAATGATCAACTACAAGCAGAAAACTAAAGGGTATCACGACAAGAAGGTCAGAAAGAGGTCGTCACTAGAATTGTGAAAGAAGGTACCTACATAATTGGCCATCCAGGTGGTGACGAGCTGAAACATCCGTGGCATGCTAGCCACTTAGTTAAATATTATTTCTGATTGAGCTCTCTATGTAATGATCTACATCATTAATGTGGTTACCCCCAAGAAGTCCTATTCACAAATTGTGTTATACTTGCAACATGTTCAGCTCAGGTCTGACTCTTGGTCGATCTTGAAATATTAAACAGACTCGACCAATGTCCTAAGTCAAGCTCGTTCTTAAACAGGTTCGACTGAAGACTTAGGTCAGTCTCGTTCTTTAAACAGGCTCGACCAACGTCCTAAGTCAACCTCGTTATTAAACAGGTTCGACTGGAGACTTAGGTTAGTCTCGTTCTCAAACAGACTCGACTAAAGTCCTAAGTTAACCTCGATCTTAAACAGGTTCGACTGAATATTTAGGTCAATCTCGTTCTCAAACAGACTTGACTAAAGTTCTAAGTCAACCTCGTTCTTAAATAGGTTCGACTAAATACTTAGGTCAATCTCGTTCCCAAACAGGCTCGACCGACGTACTAGGTCAACCTCATTCTTAAACAGGTTCTACTAAATACTTAGGTCGCCTCGTTCTCAAACAAGTTCGACTAAAACATTAGCTAGCTTCGTTAGTACAAACTGGTCCGACTAATACTTTGGTCGATCTCCTACTTAACCTAGTTCGACAAAAAAGACAAAAGCGTGGATCAAAGATAAATGATTCAAAAGTCAACTAGCACTAAATAATAGGTCCCCCAAAAGCGGGCTAGAACTTATCAAAATACAAATGTTATGAGTTAAAATGCCTCCCAAACCGGGCTAAGGCATTGACAACTAAAAACAAAAATGAAAATGTTTGGAACTTGTTCATTACAAAACTAAATTAAAAACAAAAGATCAATCTTCTTGATCGTCATTTGGTTGCTCCTGCTGCTGCTGCTTCTCTCTTTCCTCAACCTCGACAAAAACATGGTCATGGGTGACCTCTTCATCCTCAATATCAGCCTCCTTTAGCTCTTGGAGTATAACATTAAAATTCCTTTGCCCGACTGGAGGGGCGACCCAGGGCTCTAGCCCATCCTCTGCATCTTGTTGGACAATGACGGCCAGGTCATTGGCTAGAACGGAACTAGAGAATGACCGGCCCGAGCTTCCTCGTCGTACCTTTCAACATGGGCCCATTCGGCCAATTTCTCAACGGGCAGCTCGACAGAGGGATCTACCAGGGCTCGTCGAGCCATATGTTGGCATCCAACAACATAGAAGTCCCTAGCTTGAGACAAATGTTGTAGCACTCATCGCTGTTTTTTAACAGATCGACGACGACCTTCTCCCTAGCTTGGGCCTCCTCCTCCCACCTCAACCTAGCTGCCTGGTGGTCTTTTCTCATTAGCTCTATCCTTCTATTACGGTCTTGGACCATACCAGACAGTTGTTCGACCAGTCCCTCAGCCTTGGCCTTCTCTTGAAGGGCCAGCGCCACCTCTTCCTCTAGGGTAGCCTTATTGGGAGCCAGAGAATCGACATGGGCCTGAAGGGGAGCGAGCTGCTCCTTTGCCACCTTCAGAGCAGCCAGAGCTTCATCCCGCTCTTTCTCTGCATTAAAATGGGCCACCTAAAGAGCCCAGCACTGGGAGTCGGACTCCACTAGCTTCTCCCTAAGCTCAGCAGCCTCCCTAGCCTTTCTGGAGTATTTAGTGGAGGCTATCTGCTCCTTCTCAATAGCAGCTCTCTAGCTGCATTTTGCCTGCTCATTAAGGGTAAGAGACTGCACAACAAAAGAGGGTGGTCAACATAACAGTGATCAAAACTATGATGACCAAACAGAAAGACATGGAAAGTATAAGGAATACCTCAGAAGCAGGGAGGTCAGACCTATCACTGTACTCCTCGGGAGTAAGCCCCTCCTCCACAAATTGGGCCAACAGGTCTCTATCCGCAGCCCTTCTCACGACTATATGTCCCAAACACATCTCGGGGTAATGGCGACTCAAACTATTAATGCCCATGAAAGGAGGGACATCGCTCAACCTCTCTACTATGGCTTGCACTTCTTTGGTGCTTCTAGTAGAGGGAGCTTGAGGAGGAGGGTAGCTTGAAGTGGAGCCCACTGCCCTAGAGGTGCTAGCTTACTTAAGTCCCAGGTCGATGCGGGACCTCTTCCTAAGTCGACTAAGGGGAAGATCAGCTTCAGGCTCCTCTAGCTTAATTATCAATATCTAGCTCTATGTCAACAATGTTGTGGGGATCCGACCTAGTGGACCCCTGCCTGGGCTCTAAGCCTGACTTTATATCAGTCGACATGTCGACCTCCCCCTCACCCCCCCCCCAACTACTTGTTCTTGGGGTGCTTGCTCAATGGGCTCCACAAGCCCAGTCCCATCAACTGGGATCCTCCCCACTCCTGCCTTGGGGAGCAAGGCATTTTTATCCTCGGCCTCCTTCTACCTGCTGGCCCGAGCATTAGCCATCCCATAGGCCTTCTTGTTCCTCCTCCTATCGCCAAGGTCCACAATTCTGTTCATGATGGCCTCCTGTCCAGCTGTGAGAACTGCAAAGGCAAAGGGAAAGAAGTCAACATACAAACAAGTGAGCAAAAATATATGAATTATAAAAATCAACTCAAATACTTAACTGCCATAGTGAAAGAGCACCCTGAAATGGCCAGACTTCTTCTTGCAATAGTGTCATTGTGACTCGAACCTTTCCCTCTCATGGTTGACCCAGTCTGGGTATCTAAGGCTCAAAATGATTGGTACTAGAGGGGCGACCTCTCCATCTCTGCCCAGCATCATCCCAGTCTGAATAATGAAATCCTTATCCGACCCAAGGGTGGCCTAAATTATGGTGCTCCTCCGAGCCACCAGTGTCAACCTACGAGTAAGCTCCCAGCTCCACTCTAGGACCCAGTAATCTTCTTCCTTCATAGGTGGAGTATCAGCCTCGGGCAAAGGGAATTCCCATCCCTTCCTACTCTCCACCAATATCATGTGACTATTCCACCCGTATACCTTGTCGGGCAAGTTGATGAATAATTTTAGGGCTTTGACTTTGGCAGGCGTGCTTCTCCCAAAGGTTTTCTCATTCTGCACGACCTTAAAGAACCTCCTAAATACGTGCATACGTGATTCGTACCCTACGAACCTGCACACCATGGCGAAGCATACTAGGACCCTAACCGTGTTGACACCTAACTGCATAGGGACAGCAGCCAAACACTCCAAGAATTCACAAATGAAGGGATCAAGAGGTAGGCGTTGGCCAACCTCAAATTGGCCATAATAGAAATCTACCCTAGTCGAACTCAGGCCCCAATGCATCCAATACTGGGCCTTCCTCTTCCTCTTAGTGAAGTGGGTCAGATGGAAATCTTCACGAGGGACCTCAAGAAGTCATGAAGAATGTTGATTCGAGACTCTGCATTCTTCCTCCTTATTGCCGGCTTGGGGGCCACATATCCCCTCTCGTTGCGACCTGGGACCATGGTCAAGCAAAAATTTTCCACTACATTGCCGGAGGAGGAGCTCGATGACGAGGAGGCCTGAAATTACCCGGGATTTCGCGCGGGGCGCGAAACGCGGTTGTCTTTCGCGGAGGGGTTGGTGTCTGAGACCTCGCTTCATAGGAAGGAACAAAATGAGGAGTCGCCACGCGGTTTTTGTATTTTGAGCCCAAACGTTGAGAAACGGGTATTGTGAAAAGGTGTCGTTTTTATTGGTAGCAAAAACTTAGGAAAAGGCTTTGAAAAAAGGGATCATTTTTATTGGCAGCAAAACGCAGTAAAAACTTTTAGTACTAGAGATTGTTAGGTTCGGAGGTCAAGTTACGTTTCGGGTAGAGTATTACGAGATCGCCCGAAACGCCTCGCATGACGAGTCTTTCTACCTTTCTCGAAATCGTGTGTGTGTGTGTTTTGAAATGGGGGCTTGAATGACAAGCTTAATCTTGGTTTGAATGACAAACGTTTGATTAGGTGACTTTTGAAAAGACGAGCGTTTGAATGACAAACGTCGGTTTTGAGTTTGGAATGAGCGTTTGCGTGGCAAACGTCGATTTTGAGTTGAAAGGGAGTTCGGAGGTTGAACTCCGGTTTTTTGAACCGGTAATGTCATTGTTAACGATTTTTACGGGAAAAATGCGTATTAAATGATTTTGAGTGTCAAATGGCGGCTTTTAGTTTGAATATGAGCGTTCGGAGGCCGAACGTCATTTCGCGCGTTTTGAAAGAGAGTTCGACGGACGAACTCCGGTTTTGAACCGGGCATTACATTGTTAACGATTTTTACGGGAAAAATGCGTATTAAATGATATGCCATCAACGAATCGGGTTGCGACTCGGACTTTGAAAAGTAAATACTATCACGATCCAAACGGGTCGGACTTTGTAAATGACAGTATTTAAAGTGCGGTATCAACGAAATCAAACGATCCGGATTCGTAAATGACGATCAACGAGGCCAATCGGCTCGGATTTGTAAATGACGATCAACGAGGCCAAACGGCTCGGATTTGAAAATGACAGAAATTAAATGACGATCAACGGATCGATCGATCCGAAATTGATAAATGACAATAAAAGTAAACGGAACGGGGTCGGAACGCCGTTTTAATCCGCGATTACTTCTCTTACGGAAAGAGAAGAGGATCGAGGGGCTAAAACGTATCGGACCCCGTTAGACGGAGGCGTCTACATTTTGGTAACGACGTTCGAAACGGTTATAGCGACTGGCGCGTAAACCGAGACGGAACGGGAGATTTAGAGAGAGGGAGTTATACCTATGGCTAGGGTTGACTCCTTTGGCTCGGGAGGTGTGTACGGGACACGGAAAGTGATTCGAAAGGTTGTTTCGAAGTACACTAAAAGAAAAATAGCCTTTTGTGACTGCTTTATGTGATGGCTAAAAAAAGCAATCACCATAGACGAGATAAGGAGACAGAAATAAAAAGCAATCACGTTACCTCAAGAGGTCGCAATGGTACAACTTCCTCCAAAAAGTCCAGACCAGATATCATTGATGTCGAGTTTGAAGAGAAATGAGTGTTGTTTCGTGAATTGGCAACAAGACCACTTCATATGGATTGACGATATATAACGACCTACACAAGCTCAAAGAGAGGTTTGAGACATCTCATTGTTAAAGAATTTCACCTTCCATATTTTCTTAGCATGTATTATGTCGCTTGTATTGATAACATTGTAATATATCTTCACTGTTATTAATAAAAGTTCAAAATTTTGTCCATGGCTCTGAAGTTTTTTCATATCCTCTATGTATGTGTGTATTTTAAATCAGCTGTTTGAAATTAACCAACTGTACAACTTCTTTTGCCTCCTGTACAATATAGAGAAGACGGATGTGTAATTTGCAACTTTTCTGAAATGTTCTTCAGAGTGAGCTGTGAGTTTTTAGAAGCTTGGAAATGGTTGACACCCAGATCGTAAATTGCTTATCATCCTCGAACATTAGCTTGATGATACCTTTGTTGGTTTTCAAGCTGAGAAGTAAGTAACCCCTGTCTCGATTTGGTTCCTCTATAATGGCAGAACAATCACAATTGGGATAAGGTGATTGCATTTTCAGTTGCTTTCTCTAAGCAAAGGTGATTGCATTTTCAGTCGTCTTACACAAGCTAAGGTGATTGCATTTTCAGTCGCCTTTTCTAAGCAAAGGTGATTGCATTTCCAGTCGCCTTCTCTAAGCAAAGGTGATTGCATTTTCAGTCGCCTTACACAAGCTAACGAGATTGCATATCCAGTCGCCTTATACTAGCTAACGTGATTGCATTTGTGATTTAATTAATTAACATAAAATTAAAAAACCCTTTACGTGACGGCAAAAGCGCCACGGAAAATAAGTCTCTAAGGTGCGATCGCTTATCCCGTCGCTTTAAGCTATTGCGACAAGGGTTTACGCGACTGCCGTGGCGATTGATTTCCCAGTCGCGTTACCTTTTCGTGACTGCTTTTCGTACATATGTGACGGCTTTTAGCAGTCACAAAAAGCCTTTTTTCTTGTAGTGGTAGTAGGGTGCGTATTTGATCGAAATACGAAGGTTTCACGCGAATCGAGACAGAACGGAAGCTCGGAAAGGGTGAAAATCAGTTGGGTCGTGGGGGTGGTGAGTTTTTGGAGTAATTTTTCTGTTTTTTCAAAGCTTTGACAGCAACTTCTATTTATAGGTGAAAATTGCAGTAGGAGTCCGAACGGACTTGGACTGAATCCATGGGGGTTTTGGGTATTTTGGAAATCTGGGGGACTTGCTGGCAATTTCAGGAAAAGTGCACAGGGAGTCCGGCCGGACTAGGCTTGCAAATCAGGGGTATTTTGGTCTTTTCCCTTTGAATTTGATTGAAGGGTGACTAGAGGGAGGTGGCATGGCTGCCACGTGCCCCTCTGAGTCACCAGCCATGTGGGATTTTGTCCCCCGGTCCCGGTTTTGTCCGTTTTTTAAAATAACAGTCCGAGAAATGTCCGAAACGCCCCCGGAAAGTGCCGGAAAATGCGTTTTTCAGGGAAAGTCGTGCTTTTACGTGTGATGACATGTGTTAATTACGGTTCGACGTCGGGATGCACGGGGCAGTCCCGGGACGTCTCGTTGGCACAGCAATGGGGAGTTTAACGAGTTCCGGTTAACCTGGAGCGGGCCAGTTAACGGATTTCGGTTAACTTTCTGACGGATTTGGACGATCCGGATTTGGGTACTTACAGTTAGCCCCTCAGCGACGTCTCCTCCGAAGGAGGTGGGGTCGTTGAAAAAGATAAGGATCCAAATCGGGATGCCTTACTTTGAAAGAGACCTGGGCGGTCAGCTGGCTGGACCCTTAGCGAAAAGGATTCCTACGTATCCCGAGCGGGAATCAAGCCGGTCGTAGTTCGAAAGGGGGCAAGGGCCGCGCATGGGGACCTTGACCTCGAGCGAGACCGTTAGGAGGCGTCTAAACTCGGATGAGACCATTCGCGCGGTACACTGCACTCCGAATGGAGACTTAGGAGGCGTACGGACCTGGGACTTCGAAACCTTCGAGGGCGTGTGGTGCCTCAAACCGGAGTTGCGATGCCGACGAGGCATTCGTGCCTGGGTGCCGGGGCTTATTGCCGCGCGCTTTATCCTGCTGGGGATGAGCGTTCGGGCTTACCTTGATGGCCGAAGAGGGATTGTTATGCGGGCTTATTGCAGCTGCCGCTGAGGTGGAACGATCGGGCTTACGACTGGCGGCCGGGGAGATGAATGTTCACTTGCTGAAGTGAAAAGGTGTTCGGGCTTACGAGGATGGCCGAAGAGGGATTGTTGCGAGGCGTTCGTGCCTTGGGGTTCGGGCTTATTGCTGTTGCCGCTGAGGTGAACAGCGAAGGTCTCGATAGGAGAGTGGAGGTCGGACCGCGAAGGTCGGGATTGACCGTTTGAGATCGGACCGTGAAAGGTCGAGATGGGGGATTGAATCGGACCGTGAAAGGTCGCGATTGAGAATTGGAATCGGACCGTGAAAGGTCGCGATTAAGACTTGGAATCGGACTGTGAAAGGTCGCGATTGAGAATTGGAATCGGACCGTGAAAGGTCGCGATTGAGAATTGGAATCGGACCGTGAAAGGTCGCGATTGAGACTTTGAATCGGACCGTGAAAGGTCGCGATTAAGGATTGAAATCGGACCGTGAAAGGTCGCGGTTGAGAATTGGAATCGGACCGTGAGAGGTCGCAATTAAGGATTGAAATCGGACCGTGAAAGGTCGCGGTTGAGGATTGAAATCGGACCGTGAAAGGTCGCGATTGAGGATTGAAATCGGACCGTGAAAGGTCGCGATTGAGCCTTTGAATCGTACCGTGAAAGGTCGCGATTAAGGATTGAAATCGGACCGTGAAAGGTCGCGGCTGAGGATTGAAATCGGACCGTGAAAGGTCGCGATTGGAATCTGACCGTGAAAGGTCGCAATTAAGGATTAGATCGGACCTGAGATCGGACCGTGAAAGGTCGCGGTTGAGAATTGAGATCGGACCGTGAAAGGTCGCGATTGAGACTTTGAATCGGACCGTGAAAGGTCGCGATTAAGGATTGAGATCGGACCGTGAAAGGTCGCGGTTGAGGATTGAAATCGGACCGTGAAAGGTCGCGATTGAGAGTTGGAATCGGACCGTGAAAGGTCGCGATTGAGACTTCGAAATCGGACCGTGAAAGGTCGCGATTGAGACATTTGAAATCGGACCGTGAAAGGTCGCAATTGAGACTTTGAAATCGGACCGTGAAAGGTCGCGATTGAGACATTTGAAATCGGACCATGAAAGGTCGCAATTAAGGATTGAAATCGGACCGTGAAAGGTCGCGATTGAGACTTGGAATCGGACCGTGAAAGGTCGCGATTGAGACATTTGAAATCGGACCGTGAAAGGTCGCGATTGAGACTTTGAAATCGGACCGTGAAAGGTCGTAATTAAGGAGTGAAATCGGACCGTGAAAGGTCACGATTAAGGATTTTGAAATCGGACCGTGAAAGGTCGCGATTGAGACTTGGAATCGGACCGTGAAAGGTCGCAATTGAGACTTGGAATCGGACCGTGAAAGGTCGCAATTGAGACATTTGAAATCGGACCGTGAAAGGTCGCGATTAAGGATTTTGAAATCGGACCGTGAAAGGTCGCGATTGAGACTTGGAATCGGACCGTGAAAGGTCGCGATTGAGACATTTGAAATTGGACCGTGAAAGGTCGCAATTAAGGATTGAAATCGGACCGTGAAAGGTCGCGATTAAGGATTTTGAAATCGGACCGTGAAAGGTCGCGATTGAGACTTGGAATCGGACCGTGAAAGGTCGCGATTGAGACATTTGAAATCGGACCGTGAAAGGTCGCGGTTGAGGATTGAAATCGGACCGTGAAAGGTCGCGATTGAGAGTTGGAATCGGACCGTGAAAGGTCGCGATTGAGACTTTGAAATCGGACCGTGAAAGGTCGCGATTGAGGATTGAAATCGGACCGTGAAAGGTCGCGATTGAGAATTGGAATCGGACCGTGAAAGGTCACAATTAAGGATTGAGATCGGACCGTAAAAGGTCGCGATTGAGAATTGAGATCGGACCGTGAAAGGTCGCGATTGAGAATTGGAATCGGACCGTGAAAGGTTGCAATTAAGAATTGGAATCGGACCGTGAAAGGTCGCGATTGAGAATTGGAATCGGACCGTGAAAGGTCGCGATTGAGGATTGAAATCGGACCGTGAAAGGTCGCGATTGAGACTTTGAATCGGACCGTGAAAGGTCGCGATTAAGGATTTAAATCGGACCGTGAAAGGTCGCGGTTGAGGATTGAAATCGGACCGTGAAAGGTCGCGATTGAGAGTTGGAATCGGACCGTGAAAGGTTGCGATTAAGGATTGAAATCGGACCGTGAAAGGTCGCGATTGAGACTTTGAAATCGGACCGTGAAAGGTCGCGATTGAGGATTTTAAAATCGGACCGTGAAAGGTCGCAATTAAGGATTGGAATCGGACCGTGAAAGGTCGCGATTAAGACTTTGAAATCGGACCGTGAAAGGTCGCGATTGAGGATTGGAATCGGACCGTGAAAGGTCGCGATTAAGGATTGAAATCGGACCGTGAAAGGTCGCGATTGAGGATTGAAATCGGACCGTGAAAGGTCGCGATTGAGGATTGAAATCGGACCGTGAAAGGTCGCGATTGAGGATTTGAATCGGACCGTGAAAGGTTGCGATTAAGGATTGAAATCGGACCGTGAAAGGTTGCGATTGAGAATTGAAATCGGACCGTGAAAGGTCGCGATTGAGGATTGGAATCGGACCATGAAAGGTCGCGATTAAGGATTAAAATCGGACCGTGAAAGGTCGCGATTGGGAATTGAAATCGGACCGTGAAAGGTCGCGATTAAGGATTGAAATCTGACCGTGAAAGTCGCGATTGAGGATTGAAATCGGACCGTGAAAGGTCGCGACATGATTAAAATCGGACCGTGAAAGGTCGCGATTGAGAATTGAAATCGGACCGTGAAAGGTCGCGATTAAGAATTGAAATCGGACCGTGAAAGGTCGCGATTGAGAATTGAAATCGGACCGTGAAAGATCGCGATTGAGGATTTGAAATTGGACCGTGAAAGGTCGCGATTGAGGATTGAAGTCGGACCGTGAAAGGTCGCGATTGAGGATTGAAATCGGACCGTGAAAGGTCGCGATTGAGGATTGAAATCGTACCGTGAAAGGTCTTGATTAAGGATTGAAATCGGACCGTGAGGATGACCGCGGAGCGCCTGGCTCGAGGGTTCCTTTGGTTTGCGCTGTCAGCGACTTTGTTCCCGACTTCTGACACGTCCTGTCACTTCCCTTTGCTCGGGTCGCTGATAGACTTGGATGCCGTGAGGGGGTTTGCGTGGGGGGAGGCTGGACTGGCCGAGCTCTACCATTCCTTGGACAGGTTCTCGCGGGGAGAGGAGCACTCCTTTAGCTGCTTCACGCCTGTCTTGGATGTAAGTTCACATACTTTTTCTCTTCCTTGCCTCTTTTATGTACTCGTATGTATCTGCTTTGTAGCTGACATAACTTTCCATTCTCTTGGCAGGTCTGGTGCTACGAGGTGTTCAGTCCGCAGGCTTGGGACATCAAGGAGCCGTACCGACCCCTGTTCCCTGCCATGTTGATTTGGCAGAAGAAGGCGATGAGGGCGGTCTCGTCGAGAGTTGGCACTCGAGTGTCATATGAGGAGATATCTCTGGCACTGAACCAGGAGTTCTCTAAGAGGATCCAGCTGACCTGGTGGAGTAGGTTCGATCATGTCGCGGTGCAGATTGCCAGCGAGACTACACGGCGGCGGAAGCTCCTGGTGGGACTTCACTGCGACGCCATGTATCTGGGGGAGAGGGTGACTCGTCAGCATAGGCAAGGGTCTCTTCCCTTGGTGCCGGTGGATCCTCCTTTGTACATGCAGCACCCCCGGGAGATGCCGATGGATGAGCTGGAGGGGTATATGCAGGGCGTGTACTACACCGAGTACATCATAGCGGGGGCCGCCTATGATGTTTTCTTGAGGATGAGGCTGAGGAGCCCGCAGTACAAAGATAGAGAGGCGAGGTCCCCGGAGGTCCTCGAGATTTTCCGGTCCCACGAGCTAGGCTAGCGTACGAGGGGCCGGATGGTTCGCGTAGGCGACTTGTGATCCCGCTCCGCCGAGCCGAGACCACGATACAGGCGGACCTCAATGCTTCGGTGAGCACCTTTTTTTTTTTTTTTTGATTTTCTCGCATTTGATAGTAGCATTACGCACATGTTGCATCCGTACTTCGCTCGCTTTCGATGACTTTCCCGGTTCGCAGTATCCGGCCGTACGTACAATGACGCCTACGAGGCCGGTGGACGGGTGGTCCGCCTACGCTAGGAGGCTCGTGGAGTTCATGCGGTGCAGTTCCGGAGGAGCGTGGACGTCCGTGATCGGGGCCGTCTAGGCCGAGAGATTCGCCCGCTCCCACGGCCAGGTGGGGAGGACTTTACACGGGGTTTGGCCGGTTCGCGGGTGGAACGGCTGGATTTGGAGCTCCTTCTTCCGCGCACTCGGGCGCGAGAGGGGGAGTCCTCGAGTTCGCGTACTCGAGGAGGCCCTTCGCCTATTCCCTACCGTGGAGGAGTTCGGCGAGTTCTGTTTGCGACGGATCCGGCGGGCGGAGCAAGACGTCGAGTGTACGGATGACGAGCAGACTCGCAGTAGTCCCCTTACCGATTTCTTTCTTTATTGCTTTGTTTAGACAAAATGCATGTATTTTTCAGAACAAATTTTGACTTGAACCGTATTTGCAAAAAGGCGCCCGTGGGGCGGAACTCCGTATTCGCATATTTATTCTGTGATCACCTTCTGTTATTTTTGGCAAATAAGGAAGTAGGTTAATCAAAAATAAATAAAATGAGAAATGCATTAAAAATCGAACGGGTCAAAAATTAAGCATGTATGCACTAATTATTAATTATTTGCATCATTGCACGAGCCCGGCGTAAGGGATACTGATATTTGTTGCATGAAACCATGGGCAGTACGCAGATTTCTCAAAGGTGAACAGGGTGTGGCTTGGAAATGTTTCCAATTTAGGGGCAGCTGGCTGCAGAGTTGACCAAGTCAACTGCAGAGGGAGTCCGGCCGGACTTGAAATGAATTTCCAGATTCTTTAAATTGCAGTTTCAGCTTTGCGATTGGTGAGAAAACTGCACATTGCTTTGTTCATCTGGCTGAATTCCTTTCCATTTCTTAAGGTTCCCTTTCATTTTCTGACATGGCTCCCTTTCCCAAGTTATCGTCTCGAATGCAAGAGCGATATTTGGACAACTTTCAGTCGTGGGTACGGAACCACACGAGGCATAACAAAAGGTTTTTCGAAGGTCATTACGGGATTAAATCTGTTTGGGCTTTGAAGGAGCTCATGCCGATTGGGATCTTTGAGAGCCGCGTCTCGGTTCCGGAACGTACGGAGGAACGTGTACGGCTTTTCGTACAACGAAATCACTCCTACGTTTGAAGATTTCCGGGCCATTCCGGGAGGACCCGAGACGGAACAGCCTAGTTCTTTCGTATGTGCCGGTGGCATGGCCACTGTTGAGAAGCTAGTGTCTTTGTTGGGTATCTCTACTGGAGAAGCATACGGGATGCCGATACAGATACCGATTACGTTGACATTTCGGGACCGCCCGAAAGATTTGCCTGAGCCGAGGGGAGCATCTTTTCGTGGAACGCGTTTGCTCAGGCGCTATTGCTACTCTGTTCATATTCACGTCTTCGGGTGTGTGCCATCACAAAGGTACTCGGACCTCGGTGAGGCAGGCCGGAGTGGGGGAGACATCGTGCCATTGGGTCTTGGGCGAGACGTTCCTCGGGCATAGGCCTGGATGGCGACCGGTAGTCGATACATGTGGGGAGGGAGTCCCGCTATGCCGACCATGTGGTTGAGGGAGCAGGCCGCAGATGATGCCCGAGGTGCCAATGTCTTGTGACGCTTGGTCTTTCTCGCGACGTCCTCACGGTGATAGGGGCAATCAGTGGTTTGGAGCTCGGATGGCCAAACTTTGCACGCATCACTTGCGATGGTGAGTTCCCCATTGGAGATTCTGAGACTTGTAGGACCGCTCGGGAGGGTGCATTGATTGTCGAATGCGGGGCCGTCTCGGACGTCTTTCTATATTCCATCATTGGTTCTCAAGGGCAAGACGGCCGGAGCAAAGTGCCACCGATCGATCTCGATTTATGTTACTACCTTTGAGGTGGGATCTCATGCGGATGGAAGATCCTTCGACGCTATTGCCGATCACCGGTGGTGGCAATACACGTCCTTTCTGCCCGGGGTTCTCTTTCACCGGAGAGAGGGCATTATCCTATCGACATATACGAACCGGTACGAAGGGTGTATAGGGGAGACACGAGATGGCTATCTTGTGGAGATGGAGTGAGTCTGTTGGGTGCCGATCACTGGACAACTCGACCTTGAGGAGGACGAAGCAAGGGCTAACCACGAGAATCGTACGGGCGATGCCATGGGCGATTATGTGGCAAGTGCTGATCGGGAGGCGAATCAAAGCACCGCAATAATGGCTCAAGCGAGGTGGCTCGAGACAGAGCTAGAGAAATGGGCTGCGTTGACGGCCACGGGCTTGACGGAGGCGTCGGGAAGAGTCACCGAGCCGAGGTAGAAGGCCTACCGGAATATTTCTGCGAAGGTGAAGAACACTCGCGGGGAAAAGGGAAGGGGAAGAAGGATGAAGGACCTAGTACGGAAACTAGGTTGACCTTGCCGTCCCGCAGTATCCACCCATTGTCATTGCAGACACATTAATTGATTAATGTTTTATTGTAGTTTTGCTAGCGTGTAGCGAGTCAAGAGTTGACCGTGCTTGAACTCATCAAATAATGTTTTAACCGTTATGAATTTGTAGGTTAAATGAAAAGAGTTTTTCGAAACACAAGCAATTGATGCTTATTGTATTTTATTTTTTTAGACCGAACCAAAGATGGCTGCCTACGTTCCCCTTTTACAATTGGACTAAGGGGCTCGTGTCACCGTAGTTCGACACTTTAGGTGAATTTGAGAAAAACAAAGACAAAAGAAGTGCGACCCTGTTTTTACCCGGATCATTAGCGGGAATGTATCCGGTTGGGTATTACTCTTTTAGCACTTTAATTTACCGAGGGGGACGATGTATGGGGAAGGTGAGTTGACTCGTGCTCTTCCTCAAACGAAGTATCTGCGGAGCTTTCTTGTTCACGGGATTAACGAAAGGGTTTCCGTCCAGTCCGCTAGCTTCATGGCTCCTCCGGAGAAGATTCTTTGTACCACGAACGGTCCTATCCAGGTAGGCTCCCACTTTCCGAGGGGATTGGGTCTGCGTAGGAGGCTTTTCCTTTAGCACCAAGTCGCCTTCTCGATGTGTCGGATCTTGACTTTCTTGTCGAATGCTCGTGCCATTACGCTCCGGTAGGCTCGAGTGTGTTCCATGGCTTTCAATCTGCGCTCGTCGAGTAGAGCAAGTTCGTCGTGACGGCTCAGAGCCATTCGACTTCATTGATCCCGTTTTCCAGGAGGACTCGGAGGGATGGAATTTCCAATTCCACGGGTAACATCGCTTCCATTCCGTAGGTAAGTGCGAACGGAGTCTCCCCTGTGGCGGTTCGGCGATGTTCGGTATCCCGAGAGGGCTAGATGTAGCTTTTCGGGCCGGTCCCGACCTGCAGTGGTCATCTTTCGATTATCATGGCGTGAGTCTTGTTGTTGCCTCTCTTGCACCATTGGTTTGTGGTCCGCAAGGAGAAGATTTGTGACGTGTGACTCTGAATTCGGTCAGTAGTTGGTCACAATCTCCTTCAAAGTGGGTCCCATTGTCGGAGATGATCTCGTTGGGCACTCCGTATCGGCACATGATGTTCTCTCGGATGAACTCGGCCACCTTCTTAGAATTCAGTACCTTGTACGATCTGGCTTCTACCCATTTGGTGAAGTAGTCGACTGCGACTAAAATGAACTCATGACCATTGCTCCCTGGAGGAGTGATCTTGCCGATGACGTCGATTCCCCATGTGGCGAAAGGCCATGGCGTAGTCATGCAATAGAGTTCATGAGGAGGGATGTGATTGAGGTTGGAGAACCGTTGACATTTGTCGCAGCTTCGGACGAACTGGATGCAGTTTGTTTCCATTGATATCCAATAGTATCCCATACGGAGAATGGTCTGTGTCAATGCTCGGGCGTTCATGTGCGGACCGCAGGTTCCGTTGTGAACTTCGTTCATTAGCTCCACTACAAGAAAAATGTATTTTTGTCACATTTTATTTGTCACGGTCCGTTAACCGTGGCAAATTATTTTCTATAAACCACGGTTTTTTTAACCGTAGCAATTAATTATTTTTTGCACCGGTTTAATAGTAGACCGTGGTTTACCCGTTAATTTTTTTTATTTTTATTTTTTTTATTTTTACGTCCAAGTCCAAATCCAAAGCTCCAGCTCCGGCGTATTCTTTCCCAAAAATCCCAAATTCTTTCTTGAATCCAAATCACGCCAAAACCCCAAATTCCCCTCCCAAAATTCCCTCTCAAAATTCCGAATTCCCTCCACAAATTCCCTCTCAATCCAAATCCAAATCGGAATCTGAATTTCGATTCCTCCTAGAATTCTAAATTAATTAGGTTACCGAAATCAGTTTCCACTTCGTATCGTGTTGGCGCATAGGCGTATTGGCGCAGTTACTTCAACAACGAAACCTTCAGCGCAAACCCTAGAAATCTTCATACGCGAAAATATTCTTGAAGGTAATCGATTTGGTGTGAAAATATGGTATTAGACTTGTGATTCATTGATGGGTATATCTAAAGTTTGAATTTTTGACTAATTTTATTGGTGGGTTTAGTTTGATTTTATGTTAAAAATGAAGTATTGCTAGTGATCTGTTAATATGAGCATGTTTCTTTATGCATTTCTTTGGTGGGATTGATGGAATAATGGTTTTAAATTGATTTGTTTTGTGGATGTGTTAGATGCAAGCACTATAGAAGAAGATGCAAGATTAGAGCTCCTTGCTGTAATGAGATCTATGATTGTCGCCATTGTCACAATGAAGCTACAGTACAATAATAGATTAGTTTCTTCGCACAACAGGCAATACCTGTTACTTTACGCTTCTAATGTCCTACAAATGCATTAACATTTATTGATTAAATATTTTTATGTAGTATTTTAATCTGTGCACTCTGCCTTATGCAATTGAATTTGTTTATATCTTGTTGAATAATATATTCGATTGATGATCACCTAAACTTTACTTGCTTTAACTTGAATTGGTAGATGAAGTAGGAACTAAGTTTGAATTTGATGAACCGTATGCTATTTTGTACATTTACACTTGCGTTGGGCATATGTAATTCAGATTTTATCGGTTAATAAGTTACTGCATGATTGCAAATATAAGACTGCAAAAATGTCGGTTCTAAAAGTGTCTTTTCGTATTGATTTGAGTGATTTTAGTGAATCAAGTGTATGAAGTAAGATATATGGCTGTGTATCCATTCTGGTCGTGGTTGCAGTAGAATATCTCGATTCTCGGCCTTGAATTTTGATCATGTAAGGAGTTTAATTAATGATAAACATGAGGGAATGTGGAATAATGCCTGAGGTTAGGACTTTTAGTGAGGTTTTGAACGGGTTGATTCGAATTAGGCGGTTCGATATTGCACTGCAGTTGTTTGATAAATTTGGGTATTAAGGCGAATGTTTATATATACTCTGCGGTGATACGATGCTTGTGTGAGTTGAAGGATTTTGATAAGAGCAAAGGAAATGTTGCAGTTTGAGGGGTGTGAAGTGAACGTAGTTATGTATAATGTGTTGATTCATGGGCTGTGTAAGAGTCAGAATGCTGAGGAAGCCTTGGAAGTTAAGAATTTGTTGGGTCTCAAGGGCTTGAAAGCTGATGCGGTTACTTATTGCACTTTAATATTGAGGTTTTGCAAAGCATCAAAGTTTGAGATCGCTCGAGCTTTGATTAATGAAATGGTGGGCTTGGGATTTGTACCTAGGGAGGCGACTATGTCAAGTCTTATTGATGGGATGAGGAAGAGTGGGAATGTTGTTGGTGTTTATAGCTTAATGAAAATCCTAGGCCTAGCAGTCCACGTAGATGGTGCTTACTGAACCCAGCCTCTGCATTCTCTTGCTCCTCCCTTCCTCTCCATTCTATAGGTAAACTATCGGAACTATCACTTGGGTAAGTTACAATCATACAAATCTAATGATTCTTGTTTATCATCTGCTTAAAATATTACTAATTTTCTGCGAATTCTTCAATCAGCTTATTATTTATGAAATGGCCAAGTCCAGTAGTCAGCATGCATAGATAGCATAACCATCTAAGTTGAGCTGCATATAATTTTATTTAAATTATTAAAATTTCCCTTCAGCCATTCAAGATTAATATATGCACGGTGCTTGTGACGGGCCAAGAGGTGGAATAGAAGAGAGTGGGAAGGAGGACTCATGTTCATAACCTCACAAATGGTCGAGTCTATAGTATACTCAGAAAATCTACACGGTACAGCCTCTTGTTGTTCCTACTTGAAATTTATGGATATAGTGCGAGAATAATGGAAATAAAGAGATGAACACTGCGGATTAAAGAGGGAGAAAATAATGTGTACTTTAACCTTGGAAACATGCTGTAAAACCTTGTTCATGAGCAATACAAAGATGCATGTGATCATGGATGCCAATACAAGAAACATATCTTTTGTGGGAAACCTCTTGAATGCTAAGAGTACTACAATCATATAAGGTTATATAGGAGGACTATGTAACTTTGATACTTCAAGGTGCATTTTGTTTTATCTAGTAAGGATGCATGAGCTGCCAGCTTGTTTACTTTGAAATGTATCAAAAAACTGTTTTAACTATGAGCTTGGGGACAACCTTTCTGTTTATCCTGTATTGTAGATTGGTAGTGAACTGTTAATAAGCCATATAAAGCCTCCCTTTATCCTTGTTCATTTTCATTTCTGAAATAGACAACTGGTTACTTCTTCAAAATTCCACAAAGATAAGTATGTGCCCTTGGTACGGACTGGCTTATTTGTTGAGTTTTTTTTTTGTTCCTGTCCATTGGTTATTTTCTGTTATACTCCGTATTTGTTAAAATGGTTCCATGTTACCTCTGATCATTTACATTATGAATCTGATAGCTGCAATTTCTGTTAAATTTGTTAAAATGGTGCTATTGTGTTGGACCACCTTAGAGCATGTCACCTCTTCAATAGGGGTTATTGCTCATGGCTCCTACTTAGATAAAGGCTATTCCCTAGGTGTTCCTGGAGGGAACACTATTTATTTTAAGTATTCCATTTCTTCCCTCTTCTTTGGTCTCGTTTCTTAAAAGTTTATGCTTATGTTTTGTTAGTTACATAGTTAATGTCAACATATTTTTGGATACATTTTGGTTTTTGTCATCGCATGCCTTATTACTGCAACACTTATTCGATCAACCGGCCAGAGTCTGCGAGTGGCTTATTGTCAAAATTTGAAATCACTGGGCCTTGGCAGAACCTTAGAGAATTCAGGTTAATCAATCTTACTCTCCGAGGCCTTCAAAACTCCCATCATATTAATTTATAAGGTGTATTTCTTTGCTTTGTCCCTTGACAAGCCTGAGTACTTTTTTGTAGAGATTTTATCATCTGGAGATATCGCTGGTCTTGTGTACTTGTGGAATCCTTCCCTAGTTACAAATGGCAATTTCTTTGCTTTGTCCCTTTATGGAGCCTGTAAGAGTAAGAAGCTGGAAAATTCTTCCCTAGTTACAAATGGCAATTTTTTTTTGATCCCTTAGCTCCACCCATTTTTCATAAAAGGGAATTTTAGATATTTTGCATTTTCATGTGTCTTCTTTCTGCATATAACATTTTATTAGATAATATCATCTGCAACAACTCAATAATGTTATTAAGTAAGAAATGTGAAAATTAGTTTGAAGATTTTTGATGGCCAAGTGTTTCGTAGTCTTGTTACTCCCTTCTGAATACTTTGGATTTGATTATTACAGGATTAGCTCCATTAGCGGCTTTTGGATGGATCTTGGCCTCACATTTGTCTCTTTATCCTGCAGTCCTAGTCATACCGGTATTCAATTTCTGGTGTTTTTTTGGTTATTACATGTGATATATATGAAATGTCAATCCTTATTATTCAAGCTATCAACTTCTTATTCTATATATGTTCCCCCCTCTATCCACTGGTTCTAGGTGGTTCTTATTTTAGGCTATGGCACAGATGCACCTCCAAGGAAATTGATCCAGCAAAGCAAAGACTCCAAGGATTCAAATAGCCTACCAAGTGGCAGCTGTTCCAAGCATGCGGAACCAACAAATGAATCACCATGAATTAACTCTTTTCTCATCGAGACGGGTTGTACATTTCTTTGTGTGGTCATTGGCGTGGGCATTGTATATCCTAGCTCTGTGTAGAATTTCTCTGAAAGAGTATGGTGGTCTCGGGGACATGTTTAAGAGGTACCATTTATAGCATGTGCCTTTATTTTCCTCTCCAGGCTCAATTTTCATCAGGCATTCAATAATTTGTGTGTTATGCATAGTGGGTATTGCAAATAAATTACTGACTAAGGTTTCCAGATAAAGTAGTGCCCCTTCTTCTAATATTTTCCTGATTTTGCTAGCTCAATATTTAAAACATAGCACAGTTAGATACCATTTTTCATCTTATCATTTCTCCTACTGATCCCTGATGACTCACTATTGGTATTATTATTGTCGTTGTCCTTTTTTGGCTCAGGCGATATTTTACTGTCTATATATTCAATATATTTTACTTAAGGTATTAATCATAATTTTGATTGATATTCCCTCTTTCTTTCTTTGTAGAGAACTTTCGTGCTCTTTGTACAGTTGTCATTTCTCCTACTGATCCCTGATGACTCACTATTAGTTTCTTGGTATCGGGTTTCTAAATTTATAATTTGTTGCAGGTGTGGTGTCGATGGCAAATTCAGGGCCGGATTCTAATGGTTCACAGTTTTTTTTCACCACTGTCATGGCCAGCTGGTATGTTTTGTGCTGATAGAAATGAACAAGATCTATATGAACTTTTGTCGCATTATAATATGTCATGTCATCGATTAGTAATTATTATCCATTTGTTTTAAATCTAAATATGAAGTACTCGTGATTTTGTTTATGTTTTCAATTATCAACGATATTCATTCACTACTTATGAAGATTTGCTTTTCTGTATACGCATGACAGGATTGGAGCCTTGATGATGTCTCTTTGATCTTCAACATCAACTTCAACTTCAACTTCAAAACTTTGATGTTTTAGACAAGATTATGGCCATGATTACACTTTTGTACATGTTTTACTTCAGACAAATGCTAAATAGTAGCAAATGTTTTATAAATAGTTGTTAGGTTTGACTTCCTAGAATGAATTATTTAGGATTTTTGTTTAAGCACTTGTATCACCGTTTGTGGATTTTTATGGAAATTTATGCATTACGGTTAAAATGGTCATTTAACTCTTTTATTGCTACTAAATGTATTACAATGAATATATAGTACACTAGGTTTTATAATTAAAAAAAATCTATATATCACAGTTTTGAGTTGTGTTATAAATATGAAAAACACACATTATGGTATCATTTGCCACGTTAATTACCAATACAAATAATGATTTATATGTCGCACATAACTTCTATGACGGTTTCAAATTGTCACAAGTATTACAAATTGCACCATTTTAAAATGTCACAACAACCGTGACAAATAAAAAAAATAACATATATCACACTTATTGTGCTACGGTTTTTAACCGTGACCATAACCGTAGCAAATACTATTTGTCACGGTTTTGAAAACGTAGAACAGTATAAGCGACGCTCATAAAAGCCTCGGACGTAAAAACGTGACAAAACCGTGGTAAATACTATTAGCCACGGTTTTATCTCTATTTATCACGGTCCGACGACCGTGGCTAAAAACCCTGATTCTTGTAGTGCTCGCTGGCTTTTTCTTTGTTTACACACCGAAGGAGTGGCCCTTGGTGGCGCTTCTTGTACAATATACCCCCCAGAATGACGAAATGGGATGCCAGGCGTTTTAATGCCATCATGTTTTTGGCTTTGATCCCTTCTTTGTATTTTCCATCTTCATTTGTGAAGGAAGCTTCTCCGCTTTGGAGGTACTGGTAAATTTGATTGTACCAGGGTTCGTCGATCGTTTCTTTTTCTTTTTCGATCTCACAGCAATAGGCGGGTGTTTCCGTCCGCCTATTACGAGGGGTTTTACTGCTTTCCCATCGGGAATTTCGACAAGAGAGGCGAGGGTTGCCAGGGCGTCTGCGGCGGTTCCTCGTCTCTTGACAAATAGTGAAAAGAGATGTCCTTGAACCGAGCAATGAGTTCCTCCATGTACGCGTGGTACTTCGAAGGCCGAATCTACCGTCTTCCATTTGTTGGATACTTGATTGATGATCAATCTTTGAGTCTCCATATACATCCAGCTACGAGATGTTGCGCTCGAGGGCGGCTTCCAAACCCGCGCACGAGGCTTCGTATTCTCGCTGCATTGTTGGTCGCTTCAAAATTCACTTGATGGCTATGGGAGTATGCTCGTCCTTGGGATCGACAAGGAGCATTCCAATACCATTCCCCTTCTTGTTGGTTGCCCCATCGACGAAGAGTTGCCACCGGTTTGCGCTGGCAAGTGACAAGATTCCATCGTCCGGAAATTGCGGATCGGGACCCTTAGGTTCACTGCTCGGGAAGTCGGCAAGGCGATCTCGCGATGACTACGCCCTTTGTTGATTTTCGACCATGTACTTGATGTCGAACTCGGCCGGGGAAGAATGACCACTTGGCTAGTCGCATCGACAGAGATGGCTTATCAAAGAGATATCGGACGGGGTCCACTTTGGAGACCAGAGCACCGAATGCGACCGCATGTAGTGTTTCAGCTTTCCCGACTAGCCATACCAAGGCGGTACAAGTTTTCTCGATGCCGAGTAGCCGAGTTCACTTCCTTGAAGCTTGGAAACTACGAAGTAGATTGCATGCTCAACCTTGGAATCTTTCTGTTCTTGTGACGACATTGCTCCGATTGACGTGTACATTGTCGATACAGGAGTAGTGGCTTGTCTTCATGTGGCGGGAACGCACTGGGGGATTAACCAAGTAGGTCTTGATTTTCTCGAAAGCCGTTTGGCACTCGGAGTCCCATTTGATGTCGGCATTCTTTTTCATCGGTTTGAACATGGGCTCGCAGAGAAGATGTCAACTGGTTGATGAAGCGATCGATGTATCGAAGTCTTCCCATGAAGCTCTTCACTTATGTCGGGGTTTGAGGCGGCTTTATGTCGATGATGGCCTTGATTTTCCCGGGATCGGCTTCGATACCTCTTTACGTAACCATGTACCCCAGCACCTTGCCCCGCTTGACGCCGAAGGTGCACTTTGCCGGGTTTAGCCTCATGGAGTGCTTTCGAGTACATTGAAGAACTTTTTCAGATCTGTCATGTGCTTTGCATGTCGATCCCTTGAGTGGATGATCATGTCGTTGACATATACCTCGATTTCTTTGTGAATCATGTCATGGAAGAGGGTCATTGCGGCCCGCTAGTAAGTAGCCCCAGCGTTCTTCGGACCGAACGGCATGACCCCGTAACGATGTCCCCCATGGAGTGGTGAAGGCGATCTTGGCCCGATCCTCCTCGGACATCTTGATGCGGTTGTATCCAGCGAACCCGTCCACGAAGGACTTTACTTCGAAATTTGCCGTGGTATCGACCAGCATGTCGATGTTAGGCAGTGGGAAATCATCTTTAGGACTGGCCTTGTTGAGATCCCAGAAATCTACGCAACATCTGACCTTTCCGTTGGCCTTGGTGACCGTCACGATGTTGGAGAGCCAAGTCGGGTACTCAATCACTCTGATGAAACCAACTCGGAGCATTTTCTCAATTTCTTCTTTAACTTGCAAGGACCACTCTGGCTTGATCTTGCGCAACTTACATTTGATGTGCTTGGATTCGGGATCCAGGGGAATTCTGTGCTCTACGATTGAGGGATCGAGTCCAGGCATGTCCTGATATGACCAGGCGAACACGTCAACATACTCCCGGAGGAGGCTTATCAGGGCTTCTTTTTTTTTTTTTTTGCATCGGCGAAGAAACTGCCCACTTGTGTCTCTTTAGGCTCTTGCACTGACCCCAGGTTCACTTTGGTCATAACCTCTTCGGCAGCTTGGGCCCGGTTGTCCTCTTGGTCAACTACACGCTCGAGAACTTCTTTAATGTATTGTTCGTTTAATGTGTCTGCTTCTTTATCAATTGAATTATTAACGTCTTTTAAGTTGTTTGTTAACTTATCAGTTGTTAAAGTGGCAATGAGAGGA
Source organism: Adenophora triphylla var. japonica (assembly GCA_022495995.1). Taxonomy (NCBI): domain Eukaryota; kingdom Viridiplantae; phylum Streptophyta; class Magnoliopsida; order Asterales; family Campanulaceae; genus Adenophora; species Adenophora triphylla. The sequence continues at coordinate 233,416 of JAFEMH010001857.1, read as the reverse complement.
TACTCCGAAAGGTCAGACTTTTCATTAGACAAGAACGGGAATACATGACTGGCTACAACATTATAGTCCTCCGGCGTAAGGCCGTTGGATGACTTAGAGGACTGGACTCTGACAAGGACTGACTCAGAGGGTTTGAGACCGGGTTTAGGGAGATGTGGGTGCGGGCCCAGCTTGTCTTCCAGTTCTGCCTGGCTTGCCCTTGGTCCGGTGAAAGTTACCCAATTCTTCAGTGGCATTGCTGGATGCTTGATGAGGGTGCGGGGATCGAGAGGCTTGGCTTCTGCTGTCCCTATCATGGCGATCATGCTGTTGTCGGAGCCCCAGTCGATCAAGTTTGGCAACTCCATGACTTCTTCAAACAGACTCTGTAGAGCTGGTCCACTGAGAGCGTCTTCTATAAATTCTGGTTCCTTCTGCTTTGGACTTACTGTCTCGAATGTGGCCTCGGCGGCTGATCCGAACAACCTGTTTCCCATGGAGAGTACCTTGAGTTGCTCCTCCAAGTCCGGGATTCCCTTGAATGTGTACTCATGCTAGACTCGTGGTGGTAGTTGGTCCAGTAGAGCCGTGATGTCGAGGAACTCTCCCCTAATCGGATTAGCTTTGAGTCCTCTGAAACGCTTGAGGTCCCGTGCTAGCCGTTCCATTCTTCCCGTAGTCCCTAAGGCCGACTATCCTCGCTTCTTTCTCATCTTCATCAGCTCCACTATCGGTCCCCGCCTCGCTGTCGGTTCATTGTCGGTCCCCTCGGTCGCCCTCGCGGTTCCCTTGTTGGTCCCCTCGGTTCTGGCTGTCGGTTCCCTTGGTGAAGTAATGAGCGAGGTCAAAGCCGTAAGGTCGGAGATTGGGTGTGCCGTCGGAGGTTTCCCTTTTGCGGGCTCGCCTTGGTGCGGGCGAGCCTTTTGTCTTCCTTGATGTCGCCCGGTGTTAGCACGTAGCCAAGCCCTCGGACAGTGGTGTGGTCCTCGACTTCAATAACTTGGTGTTGGCCTTGTAGCCTTTTGCCGAGCCCCACCCCGGGATGAAGTTCATGAGTTTCATCATCCTCATGGCGGGAGGAATCTGATCGTGAGACAGTGGAAGGTCCACGTTGCATATTTGGATCTTGGAGGTCTCGAGTGAATCCAAGTTAATGGCATGTCGTCATTATGCTTGATTTCCAACACCGGAATGTCATTAGTCTTTGGTCCCCTCGGTGGTAATATCGTGCGTAGGCGTAGTTAGCTCGTTGCCTTGCATGAACTTAAGGCACCGATGAAGGGTGGATGCCACGCCATTGATTTGATGCAGTGGGGACGCCCAGATGGTCATGGAAAGTGATTGGAATGTCCAACACTTGGAATTCGGTGGGGATCACCCTTGCCGAACCGCATGTTGAGAGTAGCAACCCCGAGAACTTTACGGGAAGTAGAGTCATAGGCCTCGACAAAGTGTGGACTAAAGGCTTAAGATCTGTGGGCTTGATGTCAAGCAGTCCATCATCTTGGCGGGCAAGACATTCATTCCGGGAACCTCCGTCTACCAACACGCGGGAAGGCGACGCTCGTCTAGCTGACCGTGATGTAGAGCGGCTCATTGTGATCGGCCCCAAATTTTGGAAGGTCCAAATCTGTGAAGGTGATTATGTTGCCATAGTGGATGTTGCCAATCATCCGAATGACTTCATCTGGGGTCAAGGCCCACGGGGACCGTAGTACGGGCCGAGCTTTCCTCTAGCTTGAGCTTATGAGGATATGAAGAGGTGAGCAGAGACCAAAGGGAAATGTTCGCCCGAGTCCGCTTGAGCCGAGTGAGGATCGGGTCCTCTTTCAAGGAATTTGCGTCTTCGAGGCTGGCCGGATTGCAGTCGCAGCTCCGTCGGCTTTTGGTGGCCTTAGGTGGTAATGCATGGATTTGACCCGATCGGGTTAGAACGCCGACATCGGGTTTGGTCCCTTACGAACAGCCGCTTCCGAGTTGAGCCATAGTTAGAGGAGGATTCCTCGTAGCATAGGGCCATATGTCTTCCCTCAACTCATTGATTGTGGATGAATTCCTGGGAGCTTCGGGCACTTGACGGATTCCGTCCCAGATACCGGCTTGATGCCTCTCGCGGGGAGGTAGCCTACGCTTGACGCAGCTTGTTCGAACGTCGGTGCACAACAAAGTGGTTGCCTCGAACCGAACCGAGGCGCTGACCCTCCTGGGAGGTTGGAGAGTTCTCGGCTCAAGCGAACGGTCTCCTTAATCTCTTCACGGTATATCGCGTTCCTTTCCTTCTTGCGAGCATACTCGGGGCATTCTCGGTTGGGTGCGGCAATACTCGTGGTTTGCTAGTTTTCCTCCGCCCTGGGCCAGAATCAACCTTCTTGCGGCGGAGCTGCGTCGAGAGTTAGTGTGCTCGCGTTTCTTCCCATGTGAGAATAGCCGGTGCTTCTTTGAACTGCGTGCGGCGCCTAGGTAAACCTCCATCGGGGAGAGTTTTCTCCTCTCGCTTTATCCGAGTGGCGGGTATGTCGGAAGGTGAGTACACGGCTTCCCGAACATCGGCCCATGTGACCGGTTGCCGCCCGGTTGATCGTTTCTGTAAACGAATGCCGTAGACTGTGGAATTTCCCTGAGTAGTTGCTCAAGACGAATCTCCATCCTCCTCTTGTTTTTAAATAGACCTTCCTCCCTGAGTTGGCCTTTCAATTTGAGTGCGGAAATGATCCGTTCCCATCCTCCCAGGACCCTTGGGAGTCCGGTTTTGTTGACTTCATGCCCGGCTTGGAAGAGAATGGTTTCATCGTCTTCATCGTCGCTTTCACAGAGAACTTGCTTTCCTTGGGAAGGTAAGCGTTGGGATTCGTCCTGCTGTGTCGTTCCATCTCCTAGGTCATCGGGACCGTTGACCGCCCTTGTGTGGCAGAGGGGGTTGGATGAGAACAGACGGTAGTCCGGGAAGTTGCCATGAGCGAAACTCTTGAGGTCGAACTGGTCTAGAGTGGCCTCTAGCTTTCTGTCTGAAGCTGCCTGTGACACTTTAAGGGCTTGGTCCCTGTAGGTCTTTCGAGCTTGGTCTTCTTCCCAAAGACGACTTTCTTGAGCGGCTAGTTCCATGAGAGCTTTCCTTGCGAGAGCTAGGCAGTCCCCATAGGTGCGCATCGTCTGGCTAGTGTCCAGAACCGTGATTACACTCAAATCGCCGAATGGCGGGAACACTTGGATTACGTTGACGAAGGAAGTCGGGCTGGGACATTCCATGCGGCCTTCCTTGATCTCGGTTACCAAGAAGTTCGCCCATATTTGCTTGATTGACCCCACGGGGGTATTGAATTCCGCAATGTTGACAGTCTCGTGATCTCGTTCGATCGCCAAGTCTATCAGAGCTAGCGATCGGCGCGGGATGTACGAATCCGGGGCCGTGACGGTGGGAGTAGAATCGAACTGGAGCATGTTGATGGCCGAGGTGGTCATTTCCTATGTCGGAAGTCGACTCGCCTCGGGGAAGACTTTCGCAGATGTTTTCGAGGTGGCCGGAAGCGTTCCCGAGGTTGATCTCGACTTGTAGCAGGTGAGGAGGAGATTGGTTTCCTTCGATGTTGCCCTTGCCTCGCGGCGCTTGAAGGTATAAGCTTGACCGACGGCACGGGCCGGTTGCCACCGGGCCTGGTACTCGGAAGTAGTGATGAGCTACGAGCTCGCTTGGCCAAAGCCTCGTTTACCATGAGCGGGCATCGTCGAGGGTGACCTTGGTATTGCGTAATCCGACGATAAGGACCGGATCCTTGGTATCATCGGGGTATCCGGAATAGATGATGTTGACAAAGTCGTCGTCGATCACTTGATCGAGAGGATTCTTCGTCGTGATGACCAGCTAAGAACTTCCAAATTGTCCTGGATATTAGCCATCTTTGGACGTTGAGCTTGACAATTTCCATGGTATTGGAACCTTGGTCGTAGGTGACCCGATCGGAAGGAGTTCCGTCCTCAAAACCGAGCATGTGAATGCAGAGGTCTCGCTTGCGGGTCTGCCGCGTCCTCGACTCCGAAGAGTCCAGATTCATCGTCATCTCGACGGTTCAATCCAAACGTAGGACGTATTGCGTCCGGTTGCGTTGTTGGAGCAAATTTAGGAAAACATCATGCTCTTCGTTGGAGAAGAGGGGTGCAGTGGGTAGTTCCTCGTGGAGGACATCCCACACAACTTCCATGCATTCATCACGAGAATGACGGTGCTTGTTGACCTTTATCACGAAGATTTCTTCGCCTGGCAGGGCCAGAGAGTTTGTTTGGAGAATGCCGACGAATCTCCGATTGGAGGCTGGGGTTTATGTGCCCGCAGCATGGCGATGTTCAGCGTTTCCTTCCAATCGGCCTCCAAATGTTGGAAACGACAGTTGAACTTGATGTATCGGGCTGCGAGGTGCACGCTCGAGTACGTTTACATAGTTGGCATCTCAGGACTACGAGGATTACGATGAGATTTGCCCCGGTAGTCCCTTGGTTGATTCGAAGGAGGTACCCCGGTGCACGAGTGCGGACACGCAGCTCTTGTCTCGGCCGTTTCCTATGAGGAAACTATCCCCTCGGATGACTTCGAGATCTCCCTGCCGGTTAATGAACTTAACACACTGATGGAGAGTGGAAGCTATGGCTTTCATGTGGTGTAGCCAAGGGCGTCCCAAAAGAGCTGTGAACTCGGATGGAATGTCCATCACGTGGAATTTTCTTTGGCACCATTTGGGTTTCGAACCGAGTTCCAGAGTCACTGTCCCCGGGATGGGACGAGACGAGTTGTCGTAGGCCTTGATAGTTCGAGTTGAAGGAATCGGGTGGCTTTCATGATGCGGAGAGCTCGCATCATCCGAGAGGGAGGACATTAACGGCTGACCCGTTATCTACCAATACTCAGGGAGTGATATGGTGTTGAGTTTGAGAGTGATGTCAGAGCTTCGTTGTGCCCCGAGGCCTCTCTCGGTAGGTCTTCATCACGAACGTGATCATGCGCCATACAAACGGGAGTCGTAGATCTCGTCTCTATCCGTAGAAGGAGAGTCATCCGGCCATCCGTTTCTGTCTTCCTCTTGCGAGGTAAAGCCTTTCTTTGGAACCTCGGGAGTGTGTTGAGGCCGCTGTGGCGGTTGCCGCCCTTGGTTAGCACATTGATCGAGTGCGATTGCCAAGCCGACCTTGATCTTCCTTTATCGGTCCGAGCTCGGAAGCTGGACAAATTGAATCTTGGGCGATCCCGCGGAGGGTTAGGCTTACGGCGTGATAAGATTACCAAGATCCGAGGTATTCCGGTGTCCCAGGGCTGGATTACGGTTTCGGCGGGACTTTTCGGCTTTCCGACCCTTTGTTTGCTCTAAAGCCGCATGGCCCGGAGGCAAAGAGGACTGGCCGTGAGTACGCACGTAGTAGTCGAACCTCCCGGAGGGTTCTCCCAGTGTACCTACACTTTGGTATCTCCCGGCTTTCGTATCTTTCTCTCGATTGCTTGTTGAGAGGATTTCTTCTTTTGTTTTCTCGGAGGATTGCTCCGGACAGTTTCTCGGGACTCGTACTCCCGGGCGGGCGGAGCGATCGCAAACATCGTAGGCGATGTGGACATTAGAGGAGGATCCAGTGAAAGAGGCGGAGACAGCGGTTTTGTGGCACTCTTCTTGGGCACCCACTCAATGGAATTCACGCTGTTATTGTTCGGAAAGGGGTTCCCGATCGTATTGGGCCACGGGGCGCTCCAACTTGCCTTCTTCTATCAAGTTACGGATTTCGTATCGTAACCCCAAACAATTGTCGAGTGGTATGGCCGTGATGCGATGGAAGGCGCAGATTTGCTCTTGTCCGCATTGGCTACGGGAATTTTGGGTTTGTAATTGGCAGCGGGCTTAAGGAGACCCTCCTTGATTAACCCTTCCAGCATCTTGCTTAGTGGCATGTCCAACTTGTCGAAGTGTACGGCAGCCGCTTCGAGTAGAATTGTTGCTTTGTGGGGCGGGTTTCGTTACATTGTTGTCCACGATGGACGTAGTTGACGGACGTATCTTTCCCTTTGCCAGGGGCCGGTGCGGGATTGAATGCAGCTGTTGAGCGGTATACTGTATGGGCGTGCGGTAGCCAACTTTTCCTTGAGATCCTTCTCGAGCGTGAGCCGGCATTGACCATGGCCGGAGATGCAGGAAGAAATTGTGGCCGATGAGAGTTCGATGGACGGTCTTAGCGGGACTTGAAGATCCGCATCTGTTCGTCTTTGGAGAGGGGCTCCATGATCTCGGAGAGTTTCCGGCTCCATCTCTTGTAGAATTCCCCAACACTTTCATCCGCTTCGCTCGGTGGTGATTAAGTCCTCGCGACTTGTTTCCCGCTCTAAGTTGGATCTGTACCATTCCGGGAAGATGTTGCTGATCTGTTCCCAGTGTGGCGATCCACGAGCTTGACCCTTAGAAACCATCGTAACGCTGAACTTTTAAGCGTATCTTTGGAAGTGGTCGGCCATTTGCTTTGGAGGGTTGCTCCTTTTGCTCTCATGCCGAGAACGTAGGTGTCGACGTGCGTTTGAGGACATTCGGTTCCGTCGAATCGGTCCATCTCCGGCATTCGAACTTGGCGGGGAGAGGCGTGACCATTCCGGATACGTGGATTTGAGCGTTTCACCTTTGAGCTGCTCATGGTGGCTTTCGAGTCTTTCATTTGCTCGACCATCCAGGCTAAGGTTGGGTCCAGTGGTGGGGACTGTGAGGCTCGGCGCCGGGTGCTACCCCGTGAGCGGTAGTGATTGGAGGTGGAAGGCTTGGTATATGAGAATATACGGGAGCCTTTTCGAACTGTATCGGGGTTTGTCCCGGTGTTTAGGGATTCGTGTATAGGCAACGGGACGAACCCGGGAGGGTATTGAGGGATATTGGCATCCTGAGATGGTCAGCGGTGCTGGTGGTATTGAGTGATAGGAGTAGCACTGGGTGGCCAAAAATGGCGGGGTTGCCACGAGAGGTGGCAACATGGAGCCTAGGTCATTGTTTCCTTGGTTGGAAGGCATCCCGTAAGTTGGCGGGGGAGGAACTGATTGAAGGTTTGGTGAACTGGTTTCGGGGAATCGTCATCCTCGACTGGGACAAAAGTACCGTCGGTTGGGGGATAGGCTGCTATACCACGCTCATTCGTAAGCCGTACCACGAAATTCTGCCGATCTTCTTTACGCCTCTTGTGAACCTCACAAGCCCGGATGGCTTCTTCCAATGTCATATCTGTTACCGGTGGTGGGGGTCCTTCCCCGTCACGATTTCTCGGTGAGCTAGACATGTCGGAAATTCGGTGAGGAGCGAGGGAACCGAAGAAGCGTCCGACGTTGCCTTTACCGTGATCCTGGCAAGGCGGCGGCCGGAAATCTAAAACCACTTTACGCTCGCTGCGAGGAACGAAAGGAAGGGTTTAGGCTTCGGAAAAGGGTATTTGGCTCAAGGTTTTCGGGCTTGTGCAATGTGCAGTTACCGATTAATGTTTACTTAAAGCGCGTTTTCTCAGAGTCCTAATCGGTTGGAAAAGAGCGTGTCTTCTTTTTCGCAACTAACCCTAGAGCTCTAATCAGTGGATCTCGTCACTACGCTTATAAGCCCCTCGTTTCCATTGTAGATCATCTTTCTCAGGACGGACTATCCCGAGCGAGGTCTGATAAGGCAAGCGAGTTCCACCGACAAAGGAAAAAGTGAACTTAAGGCTAGCTGATCACGCAAACTTTCAACGTGTGTGACGTACGGGCCACGATCGAAGTCAACGTCCTTAAGTTAAGGCGGGGATCGTGCCAAAATTTGGGCATGACCTCTCCTGACTCGCTTGTGCGAGAGACCTTAGCTTTTTAGCGTTGGCCAAGTTGTGGCTGGCACGATACATACGGCGAGGTTTGGTGACGCGGCGTCACATTGAACCTCCGGGTATATTTTTCGGCAGAGCTCTGCGTCAAAGTCAAGGCTGAAAAGCTTAGGACTTCGGGTCGGGAACGACCTCCGGTCTTAAACTCTCGAGCTTGACTCGGAGCGGGGCCCGGCGTGAAAAACATACACTTAGGCTTTATGACACGAGCTAAGCCAAAAACCAACCGGGGTCTTGGACAAAGTGTGACACAAAGAGTGCATGGCTTACACGGGCTAGGATGGGATGTTTGGGACGACCCCGTGCGCCCCCGAAAGGTGTCTGGCAGACCAATCGGAGTGCAACTGATAAGGCCATCCCGGGTTAGGGGTTGTAGTGTGCAGTGTACCGAGGCAGCAAGTGCACGTGAAGTGCGGTGTTCCGAGGCAGCAAGTGCGCGTAGTGTGCGGTCACTAAAATTCTTTTTCTGAGTAAAACAGAGATTTTTCAGAATGTGTCTTAAAGCATTATGATGCGCAGTTCAAAAGACAGCAATGAAAATCAAACATGAATGGGGATGCACAAACATGGTAAGATTTTGAAAAGTCGATAATGTAATGCCTTTGAAACAAAAACCGTTCGAGGTTTAAAGGAACTCACACACACGAAAACGAGGAAGGGTAAACGAAAGTTTGACCCACGGAAGGCTTTTTAGAAAACATCGGCAGTTTTGAAAAAAGTATCTTTTCCCCAGCGGAGTCGCCAACTGAAATTACCCGGGATTTCGTTCGGGCGCGAAACGCGGTTGTCTTTCGCGGAGGGGTTGGTGTCTGAGACCTCGCTTCATGGGAAGGAACAAAATGAGGAGTCGCCACGCGGTTTTTGTATTTTGAGCCCAAACGTTGAGAAACGGCTATTGTGAAAAGGTGTCGTTTTTATTGGTAGCAAAAACTTAGGAAAAGGCTTTGAAAAAAGGGATCATTTTTATTGGCAGCAAAAACGAGTAAAAAGCTTTTAGTACCAGAGATTGTTAGGTTCGGAGGTCAAGTTACGTTTCGGGTAGAGTATTACGAGATCGCCCGAAACGCCTCGCATGACGAGTCTTTCTACCTTTCTCGAAATCGTGTGTGTGTGTGTGTGTGTCTTTTGAAATGGGGGCTTGAATGACAAGCTTAATCTTGGTTTGAATGACAAACGTTTGATTAGGTGACTTTTGAAAAGATGAGCGTTTGAATGACAAACGTCGGTTTTGAGTTTGGAATGAGCGTTTGCGTGGCAAACGTCGATTTTGAGTTGAAAGGGAGTTCGGAGGTTGAACTCCGGTTTTTTGAACCGGGAATGTCATTGTTAACGATTTTTACAGGAAAAATGCGTATTAAATGATTTTGAGTGTCAAATGGCGGCTTTTAGTTTGAATATGAGCGTTCGGAGGCCGAACGTCATTTCGCGCGTTTTGAAAGAGAGTTCGACGGACGAACTCCGGTTTTGAACCGGGCATTACATTGTTAACGATTTTTACGGGAAAAATGCGTATTAAATGATATGCGATCAACGAATCGGGTTGCGACTCGGACTTTGAAAAGTAAATACTATCACGATCCAAACGGGTCGGACTTTGTAAATGACAGTATTTAAAGTGCGGTATCAACGGAATCAAACGATCCGGATTCGTAAATGACGATCAACGAGGCCAATCGGCTCGGATTTGTAAATGACGATCAACGAGGCCAAACGGCTCGGATTTGTAAATGACAGAAATTAAATGACGATCAACGGATCGATCGATCCGGAATTGATAAATGACAATAAAAGTAAACGGAACGGGGTCGGAACGCCGTTTTAACCCGCGATTACTTCTCTTACGGAAAGAGAAGAGGATCGAGGGGCTAAAACGTATCGGACCCCGTTAGACGGAGGCGTCTACATTTTGGTAACGACGTTCGAAACGGTTATAGCGACTGGCGCATAAACCGAGACGGAACGGGAGATTTAGAGAGACGGAGTTATACCTATGGCTAGGGTCGACTCCTTTGGCTCGGGAGGTGTGTACGGGACACGGAAAGTGATTCGAAAGGTTGTTTCGAAGTAGTAGAGTGCGTATTTGATCGAAATACGAAGGTTTCACGCGAATCGAGACAGAACGGAAGCTCGGAAATGGTGAAAATCAGTTGGGCCGTGGGGGTGATGAGTTTTTGGAGTAATTTTTCTGTTTTTTCAAAGCTTTAACAGCAACTTCTATTTATAGGTGAAAATTGCAGTAGGAGTCCGGACGGACTTGGACTGAATCCAGGGGGTTTTTGGGTATTTTGGAAATACGGGGACTTGGCCGGCAATTTCGGGAAAAGTGCACAGGAGTCCTACCGGACTAGGCTTGCAAATCAGGGGTATTTTGGTCTTTTCCCTTTGAATTTGATTGAAGGGTGACTAGAGGGAGGTGGCATGGCTGCCACGTGCCCCTCTGAGTCACCAGCCATGTGGGATTTTGTCCCTCGGTTCCGGTTTTGTTCGTTTTTTAAAATAACAGTCCGGGAAATGTCCAAAACGCCCTCGGAAAGTGCCGGAAAATGCGTTTTTCAGGGAAAGCCGTGCTTTTACGTGTGATGACACGTGTTAAGTACGGTTCGACGTCGGGATGCACGGGGCAGTCCCGGGACGTCTCGTTGGCACAGCAACGGGGAGTTTAACGAGTTCCGGTTAACCTGGAGTGGGCCAGTTAACGGATTTCGGTTAACTTTCTGACGGATTTGGACGATCCGGATTTGGGTACTTACAAGGCCAAAGCCTGTTGAGTTGCCATATCTACAAAAGACACAGAAACAGGGAAATCAGACCTAGTTGAAGTATGTTCCGAGCTACCTAAGGACGACATAGATTCCCCTGGTAAGGCTAACCTCTCTCTAGGGAAGGGGGTTTATTGGACTTAATGTAGAAGATTATGAGGTGGTCTATCAGTTTATTGAAGTGACGGAAACGAATAATCCGTGGATCATCCGCCTCCAAATCCCCCATACTCTCACCAGCTGGGAACCCTACCTCGCCATAGAACAAGCTCCACCTATCTAGAATGGTGATACACTCCTCTCTGGTCAGTTCCCTCCATGGACCCTCTAACCTCTTGTAAATCCTAAGGTTTATGCAGTTATACCCATACCTAACACCTAGCTCAAAGCCAAAGGTTATGTCCATGGCAGAATATATGGGAAAGCTTAAAAAATAAACCTAAAGGAGAGAAATTGAAGGGCACCTTGTTAAATGGGGGAGAAACGAAGGACAACGATGGAACGGGAAGGTTGATTGCACCAGAAAATCAAATTCCTTGCTATTCGTTCTTGCTAGATATTCAAATATTTGGGAATGGTAAAATTTGAAAAGGAAAGGAATCCTTCCTTATATACGCCTCATTTTCCTTACCTGAAGTGGAAATGGTGGGGGACATAACCGTTCCATTGTCAGAGTTAATGTTCCACAACGGTTCCCAAGGCAATTGTCCAATCACCAGAACTGACCCATTAAAATGAAATTACGGCGCATCCAACCGTCAGAAGTCAATCATCGAGGGTGACCCACATCTACCCATTCGACCTTCCACCAGCGGGCAATGTAAGTCATCACATAAAATTTCATAACTTCCTGGTCGACAAATTAACTCAGAAAGTTGGGGGCCACTGAACGGAATAAAAGTGACGGGCCAGGTCCAACGTATAAAGCCCAACATTTCAAATATCACAAAGACACATTTATTGAATGGGACAACCCAATTAATACGGCCCCAGTGACCTAACAGCATTGATCAGTCGACCTAACTCATTGTCCGACCATCCTTGGTCCCGACCTAGCTTCGTCCGACATACGATCATTTACTTGTACAATCCATGTCAAGCCAAGGCACGAAGTCAGGTCGACCCCGAATATTCAGGCGACCTCGACCTACAAACACGTGCGCCTATCTACGACTCAATCTATAACTGTCTCCTACAATCACGGAGATCGTTACGCCTACATTATCTCCACAATTTAAGGGATTCCTATCAATCTTAAGGCACCACTATATATACCAGACAACATACAACATAAAAAGGTAATGTCATCTTGGCTATTTTGAGATTACGCCATTTCAATACATTTTATATCATCATATAACTCGACATCTCATCATCAATCCGGAGGGTCTTAGCCGGAGACTACTCCGCCAAGTCGTTTGTTCGTGGTTTCAGGTCCTAGTAGCTGGAGATCAACCTATTGCTGAACTGAGGCTGATATGGATCGTTTCCTGCGTCATCAGTGATTAATTTGAATAATGTCTTTACGCAAAATATTTTTATTTTTGGCACCCATTAAACATATTTTTTGGGTCCGTCACTAAGTGGACGATTGTCAAAAAGACCGATTTGAAATGGGACGAAGGGAGCACTCCCTTATATAAATGAGTATTTCATTACCACAAATCGAATGGGGGGGTCATCAGTCAATCAACCGTCAGCCCCTCTCGAAAATGCGATCCTTTCCCCCGCTGACAGGTTCTCATATAAATATCGAAAGGATGAATCTGAGTAGATAATCGATCGTCTTTCATTTCGATAGTGATTTTTTTTATAATAAGTCAATTCAAGAAGAATAATCGAACGGTGGATTAAAGCCGATTTTTGAGTCCTTCCTTAGGGCCTTAAGGCGCCTTTCACGCTCTGTTATGACTTCTAAATACCTAAAGCAAACCACGCATCTTCCACTTCCCCTGTTCCTTCCATAACATGTTCATAGCCCTACCATGAGTCAACACTGGTCTGACCCTACCACCTACTTGAATGAAAGCACTACGTCAAATCCTTTTTCTTATTCTTAAACACAAGGGGCACCTATCCTTTTTCTTTGGCAATGTGCAAGACGAGACCACATATAGGCTTTGGGTGGATCGCCAAGATCAATGGCTATTGGACTATCGCCCACAACTCGGCTTCTGCTGGGTCGATAGACGTTGAAAGACAAAAACTGCCAAAAGCGGAATGACATATTGTAGGTGGATCTCGAAATATATAAAAGATATCCCCGAGATTATAAAATTGTTGAGGTTTTGTTCGATAGTGAATTACTATTCTCATTAACAACATTTAACTGGCAACTATATGCTTCGATCAGCATTGAATGTCGTGCCCCTCGATAGCATTTCTTAGTAAAGAACTCAAGTTCTTCGCGGGAGACTTTCGTTCCACTCTAGGCCAAGCTCTTATTAGTTTCCTCGAGGGGGAGGGTTAAGGATTTACCTGGTGAAGAGAAACTATCCCATCCCAAATAACTTTGTAGACTACTAAGGAAAGTGTGCAAAGGGCTGATCGGGTCTTATTGTGAAAGAAAAAAACTACCATGTGGCGGTCTAAGAGTGCAGCTCTATCATATCTGCCCTTTCTAGCTAGAATAAAAATTTCAGTTCGAAGCTAAGGGCCTGTTTGGTAACCAAATTAAGATCTTAATTTGGAACACTTTAAGAGATTAAAAAATTAAGCTTGTTTGGTAAGGTAAATTTGAATTACTTAAATAATTAAGATTGTCTTAAAAAGGCTATTAATTTTAAGTGGGCAAGGAGTAGCTTAACAAGGTAAGAGGTGGAAAGAATGAGAAAAAAAGGGAATGGGTTCAAATCCACACATCAACATATTTTATTTATTTATTTATTGTTACTTCCTTTTGTTGAAATATTTTTTCTTTTCATACAAATTATATTTGACCAAGTATGAAAATATAATTTTTTTAATATTAACATTTAATAATATTTTTATTAAAGTATCATTATATTATTATTTTTTTATTATTTGTCAATATTTGTGATCATATTTACCAAACTAATCAAGATAAATATTATTATGGGATAAAGAAAGTACAAATAAAAATATTTAAATATTATAAGATTAAAATTTACTTATAATAATAATAATAATAATAATAATAATAATAATAATAATAATAATAATAATAATAATAATAATAATAATAATAATAATAATAATAATAATGTATATGTCAAAATTAATTAATTTTATTATAAAATCATAAATATTATTCATATAATATTTTAAATGTTGAGTTGAAATTCTGAAAATTCAAATGTAAGTGATTTGTCATTATCAAACAAACATAAGTCTTCAAAATTCAGCAACTTAATGATTTCAGCTCTTAATTTTCAGCTCTACATTTTCAGAGCTTAATTTTCAGTTTTACCAAACAGGCCCTAAGCCTGACGCCTTGCCTTAAAAAAGGATCTTGATTTCTTTCTTGGCCGGTGACGTAACCATGCCCAAATTTGGTTTGTGCCACACTATGGATATGCGGCCCAATATGAAATTGGGCTTGAACTAAGATATCATGGGATAATTATGTGGTAAGGATGGATTTTACGACTTAACATGAATGAGCTCAGGGCGGCGGCATACATCATATTTAAGAAAGCCAGAGGGTTGGCCCATTCAGGATCTTGCGTGAGGACAACTTGTCTTGTAAACTTGGGGGCTACAGCCCATTGAGCGACATCATGCCGGCGACATCTATAACATTTTCACCAGAATGGAGAGAGCTGAATAAGACCCAGGAGCGAGATAGAGCTCATATGTCGCCATGGGCGGCATCTTCATGGTCCAATCTAGAAACTACTAAAAAATTTATACACGTGATGTGGGGCCCACCAAATTTGTTATACTCGATAAGAATCCGTCCATAAAGTACAGTCTCCGGTAAATTTTAGTGCTTACATGAAGGCCAATACTAGTCTAACACGTGGCAATAGTCACATGCACCTCACATGATCAAGGTACTATATAAAGAACATTGCATACCCTAATTTGTAAGTCTCAAGTACACTACCTTTTCTCTCTTCTTTGTACTCTCAATATTTTCTCTTGTACTTGCTAGAATACTCATTCTCACACCGGAGGGTAATAGCCGGTGCAGTTCCAGCTTAGTTCACGGTTCTTTGTGTGTAGATTACGTCGGAGAAGAAGGCCGAGTATTCAGCCATAGACTTCAAAGCTTTAGGCCCCGCTGCCGCCATTTTCTGTGGCAGCATCGGCCGGGTATGGAAAATGTTCGTAACTGATCCTGCTAGAGAAGGACCATAGCCTTCGAAGAAGTAATTGATTCGATAAGTGTAATAAACTTTAGCCCTTGACTTTCCACCCTTCTTGCAATCCCAAAAAGAATTGGCCCTTTTATGGTAGATATTGGCGGACAGACCCGCTTTCAGACAGCTTCCCAGAGCTTCGACTCTAAGATCAGATAGAAGGGAGGAGACATCTGTTGTGATATGCCGAGATTCTTGGGAAGATTGTTGACTAATTGTTGTGAATGATTTATCTCATTCCTTATTGATAAGATGTAAATTTGGTAGGTGTATATCTTGTAGAGAAATTATAGGAATTGATTGATTAGGTTGTATATAAAACTCCCTCCTTGTACACGGAAAAAGGCAGAGAAATAATAACACAATTTCTTCCTCATTTACACGATTTCAACTTGGTATCAAAGCCAAGGATCCGAACAAATGACAATCGAAGAAAATTCTGGTAAGGGAAAGATGGTGATGGAAGAAAGGCGATCTCCTTATTTTCTCTCCTCGAGTGACAATCCAGGAATGATTCTCACTCATGTTATTTTAAAAGGAGAGAATTATGAAGAATGGGCACGAGTTTTCAAAGGATCGCTTAGAGCGAAGACGAAGACCGGGTTCATTGATGGAACAATCACGCTGCCTAGCGACAAGGACGAGGAGGAACTTTGGTGGACTGTGAATTCCATGATTGTGTCGTGGATATTCAACACAATCGAACCTAAGCTTCGTTCCACCATCACGTATGTGGAAGAAGCAAAGGTACTTTGGGATGATTTGAAGGAGCGTTTCTCGGTTGGGAATGGACCGAGAACCCAACAAATAAAGGCGGACATATCGAATTGCAGGCAAGGGAAAAATGA
The DNA here is from genome assembly GCA_022495995.1 of Adenophora triphylla var. japonica. Taxonomy (NCBI): domain Eukaryota; kingdom Viridiplantae; phylum Streptophyta; class Magnoliopsida; order Asterales; family Campanulaceae; genus Adenophora; species Adenophora triphylla. The sequence continues at coordinate 217,654 of JAFEMH010001857.1, read as the reverse complement.
AAGTGTGGCGGCCTATTATGGACGGATCAAGAAGTTGTGGGACGAACTCAACGATTTTGAGAGACTCCCGGTCTGTTCTTGTGCAGGTTGCAAGTGCAATATTGGTACAACGTTGGTCAAGAGACGTGAAGACGAACACGTGCATCAATTTGTTATGGGGTTGGAAACTCCAAAATTTGAGAACGTGAAGTCGTCCATTCTGAATACAGAGCCTTTGCCTAATATCAATAAGGCATACTCAATGGTTACTCGGGAAGAACGACTGAAGGGCGGCGTTCATGAAGAATATTCAGAACCTGTGAGTTTTGCTGTTCAGACAGTTGTGGGCACAGGTGGATCGACAGGTGGTCCAGCAGAAAGAAGGGATATGGGAAATATCACTTGTTCTAATTGTAAGAAGAAGGGACACGATGTCAATTCGTGTTATAAGCTGGTGGGCTATCCAGAATGGTGGGGAGAGCAGCGTATGAAGAACGCTAAAGCAAAAGGTGGAGGCCAATCGTTCGGAAGAGACCAAGTGAAACTCAACACGAAAGTCAATGTAGTGCAGATCAGCGATGAAGGAGCAGCTGGAATGACAGATGCACAACGGGCTAATATGCTGGGTTTCACAACGGAGCAGTGGAGCACTCTCAAGAACTATGTGCAAGCACAGGGGCAGACATCTGATCACACAACAGTCAACACAACTAGCCGTGTGAATGGTAAGAAAGATAATGAATTTTGGCTTGTCGATAGCGGAGCCAATCGACACATAACAGGGGATGTTTCTCTGCTTAGAAATGTTCATGAAATTAGGACTAATCAGATTGGATTGCCCAATGGAAGATATATTGAGGCCACAAAAGAAGGCAATGTCGAGATCGGTGGAAATCTTGTCTTGCGAAATGTTTTATATGCACCAACTTTTAATTGTAACTTGTTGTCTGTTAGTCAATTACTTCGAGATTCCAATTATTTAGTGCATTTTTCTGATAAACAATGTGTTGTACAGGACCGGGACTCGAAGATTTTGATTGGTGCGGGTGAACAAGACGGGGGGTTGTTTTACTTGAGGAGATCTCCAAGGACGCAGGCTTACAACGTTAGAGAATCCGGAAGCTTTCAGTTGTGGCATCAGCGACTCGGACATCCATCAAGTAAAGTAGTTGGTTTATTACCTTTCGTCAATCGTAGTAGTCATAATAAAACCGTTTGTGAGATTTGTTGCAAAGCTAAGCAAAGTCGGGACAAATTTTTGCTTAGTGAAAGTAATTCTGATGACATTTTTGATTTGATTCATTGTGATATTTGGGGTGATTATCGTATACCTGCTTTGTGTGGAGCTCTTTATTTTTTGACCATTGTGGATGACCGATCTCGTGGTGTGTGGGTTTACTTAGTGCGGTCTAAGAGTGATGTTTCACAAATTTTGAAAAACTTTCTTGTCATGGTCGAACGGCAATTTAATAAACGTGTCAAGAAAATTAGGAGTGACAATGGAACGGAGTTTACTTGTTTGAAGAAATACTTTATTGAAAATGGCATAGAACATCACACCACTTGTGTTCGCACGTCACAACAAAATGGCAGGGTTGAGAGAAAACATAGGCATATTTTGAATGTGTCTCGTGCTTTGATGTTTCAAGCAAAATTACCGGTCAAATTTTGGGGAGAATGTGTATTAGCAGCAGGACATTTGATTAATCGCACTCCTTCAAAACTGTTGAAAGGAAAAACTCCTTTTGAAATTCTCTTTGGAAAGTCACCCTCTTATGCGCATATTAGGGTGTTTGGATCCTTGTGTTATGTTCACTATTCTAGGAAAGATAATGATAAGTTTGCTAGTCGAAGTAGACGATGTGTGTTTTTGGGGTACCCTTTTGGAAAGAAAGGATGGTATGTGTACGATCTTGATGAAAATAAATTGCTTGTTTCCCGGGATGTAGTGTTTGTAGAAAAGGAGTTTCCTTTTGCTTCTAACAGGACCAATCAAGAGGAAGCATACACAGATTCGGATATCTTTCTTTGCAATGATGTGGATGCTTGCGTCGACGACAATGACCATGTGCCTGTACAGTTGTTTGCACAACTTCCTGCACAACAGACCGAACAGATTGCTGTTACTGAACAATTGATAACACAATTTCTTCCTCATTTACACGATTTCAACTACATCCCTAGACCTCCAATCTAGAAATGCCTCGCTGAATCAGGAAGAAATCATTATTCATCTTTTATATAAAAAAAAAAAAAAGTGCAGTTTCGAGGCCCCAGATTCCTGTATATCATGTATCAACTTACAGGCTGCAGCCTCAGGTGTAAGGAAAACTGATGTTTAAAAAATGATAAATATTTCCATAAATCATCATCCACTTTGGCAGGGAAAGGAAAATTCAAAATGAATTAACGTCTCCTTTTCCTTCTTCCATTTCATAAGTCTGAACAAGTTTTTCAACATACAAATTCCCCATTTTCAACTGCAAGAACATAACAGACCTTTGTAACCCTGATCATAAGGCCAACGCCCACGCTAAATCGGTCCAAGTCGCCAGCATTAAAAAAAAAAAAAAGAACTGTGTACAAAGCTATGAAAAAAAAAAAAACCTGTGTACAAAGTTATCTCTATTATTCTACATTAGCATCTCTCTGAACTCCCTCCCCTCTAAACAAACCTTCACCTTTCTGTGCCCACAACAAGAACAGGACATAAACCAGTGATTAAAACACCTTTTTTTTGCATTTTCAATCACTTTCCACCTTTTATCCTTTCATCCCCCCTCTGCAATTACACTTTTATCCCTACGTACAAGGAATTTCTACGCATCTAATACACGTGAAATTGAGTAGAGAGTGAGAGTTGAGCTTTTTACCCAATATCAAACACCTCAAAGATAGATCATGACCATTGAAATCGCCTAATCAACGAGCACTTTTAGCCGTGAAGGGCTGATGACGATGGAGGGTTGCGGGGCCCAGGTACGCCTTCGGGATTGCCAGATGGCTTGTTGGAGAGGCGACGTTTGTAGCGTTTAAGGACAGATGCGAGATTTTCTTTTCCTTTAGGGAAAGCCACGTCACCAGCTGCAGTGCCGGTTCGACCTTTTCTGCAAGAAATTGCAATCTCGATATCCTTGACGATCTCAAGAAGTGATGATGCAGTGGTGCTTTTACCTCTCACCTGTTTTGCGGGTGGTGGCAAGCTTCCGTTTGAAATCGGCGGCGGTGACCGTTGCTGGTGTGAGGCGGGAAGTTGGAGGCAGAAGCAGGGGTTCATTGGAGGACGGGGCTTAGAAAACGCCAGTTCAATAACTCCCTGCAAAATAATAGCATGCTTAAAAATACAAAATCAAAATGTATGATTCGCGAAGTAAATTAAAGATGGTCTTGCCAAATTGGATTATTGGGAGTCCATTAAAGAAACATAAAACCAACAAAAGAAGGATTATTTCCTCGAAATAACACATTTTGAAAAAGTATCTCCCTAATGGCACACTTGGAAACGTAATGCCCAAAATAACCTGTTTTTTTTTGTGAATTCGCTATTGGCGGTAGCAAATTTAAGTTTGAATTCCCTATTGCCAATCGTGAATTTTAATTTCCTTATACCATTTCAAGCTAGCGAAGCATAATTTCACTATTGACAATAGCAAATTGAAGCTTAAATTTGCTACTGTCAGTGTCGAATTCGCAAAAGCAGGTTAGTTTGGACAATACGTTTCCAAGTGTGTTGTTTTGGGAAATACTTTTTTTAAAATGTCACTTGGTTGAGACAAGGCTTAACACGAACATGCTGCCATCACAAAGTATGCTTCCATCACAAAGTACCTTGATGGCGCATTTTTTAAAATTTAAGAACCCAACTATTTTCCTACCATGGTTTTTTAAATTTTAATTACCACAAAAGGAATTATTATAAAAATAAAAGACGAAATAATCATATAGACAATCTCAAGGTAACTAGACCAAAACTTTTAAGATTATGGTGTTGACACGATAAAAGAAATTTACCTGAAGACGGTTGAGAACATAAGTGTATTTCCCCCACAACTCAGGCCTACTTTCCATGAGAGAAAGCTCAAGAACCCGACGAATGCACCACACACCAAAGCTTATTATCAGATCAACTTTCCAAATACATCCATCCCCACAGTTGGGAACTGAGTTAACCAAAAACTGAGACTCACCCAAGTGAACAGCCCGGTTCATCTCCTTAGTTTCAGCTTCATAGAGAAATCTCTCCCTAGCAGCCACACGATCAATAAGATCTTCATCCAGACCACCATTCTGTTTGAACAACCAATCAGACCCTTCCAGCTTTAAGAGCTTCACAATGCAATGTCTGAATGACTGAAGAAGCTTCGCTTCAAAATCCACAGGAGAATCCATTTCTTGAGGAATTATATGCTGCCTACTCCCAAGCCCTCCGTCCCCTGCAGTTCTGGCATTGCCAGCCACGCCAAACTGTTCGAAAGGTTGCCTAGACCACAAGGAATTGTTTGCTTCTTGATTGAGCCGATAAGGAACAGCCATTGATGAGAGCTCATCAACTGCAAAAGAAGTCCCAGCAGCTCTGTATGAAGTTCCTGAATATAAAGATTGATCAATGATTTTCCGACCAAGTGTCCCATATTTTGCACTGTTATTTAGTGGAGAACCCCATTCAGAAGATAATGAATCCCGGCGAGGAAGAAGTAAGGAAATGTCCGGCATACTATGAAATTTTTTCTCGTTCACCGGAGTAGACATATTCTCAGTCGGTCCAACCCCAGAGTAACGATCATATGATGTTCTTTCAGGTTGAAATGAATTATTTCTTGAAACAACGGGATCTGGAAAACCTGGTGGCTTTACCGGGGTGGTCAACCCATTTTGTGGTTTTTGCCCCGACGAATAAGTCAATGGAGTTTTGTAGTTTGTTGAGACCAATGATGGGGATTTTGGGGCTGCTAACGGTTCTATTTGATTGTTCAAATAATGAGAACCTCTTTCTTTACCAATCTGGTTGATAAGGGACTTAAACTGGTATCCGTGAATAGTAGCTGGCTGATCATCATAGCCAGTGGACGCTTGAGGAAGGCGCATTCCACCAGATGACGGTGGAAGGCGCAGACTAGAATATCGTCTCTCACTGCAGTCCAGAGCATTTCGCATGGAGTTCTGTGCATATGCATCTAACAGTTGTACCCGAGTGGACAACAATGAAGTGGGTCCCCTTTGACCCCCGTAAGATGACTCTACAGGACTCTGCATCCTTTGCTGATGTGGAGAATCGTATGAACTCGAATTGATCAAAGAATCAGTAGCTCGACCACCCATAGATGGTAGATATCCACTGAACTCCTTACCACTGATATCGGCTTTGAGTGCCACGGGTGCAGGCTTTGGGCCCACCTTTATATCCATCCCCAGCAATTCATCAAGCTTCTTTGTCTTTGCATCTTGTGTTGGTTGCCCATGGAAATCAAACAGCTGTCCCCAGAACTCATCAAGATTTGCAGCTAATTGACGTCTTGCAGCACGGCCGAGTCCGGCTAATCTTGAAAGACTTCCGGCCCCACTTCCTATATCATCACCCTTTCCACTGAGACTTTTAAATGATCCTGGACCATCTGATGTTAACGATGGGCTGGTTACAGGCGGCACTTTAGATGATGATTTTTCATGCTCCCCCCAAGTATTATCCGTCTCAGTGTCTTTCTCGGTTTGTAAATCTCCTTCAACTCTCAGTGTCTTCTCGACTAACTCCACTTGTTCGTTCTTCAAGGTCCCACGGCTGATAATTTCTCCATCGGAAACCTTACAAGGAAAAGGTGAAGCTGACCCAGGGATCATTTCCACTGTGGTTGCTGATTCCTCCGATTGACTCTCAGAAGGTCTTGAAAATGTGAGATCAGAAGAATTTTCTTGGATAGTAGTCAAATGGGGCCCATTATCAGAGTCCAAAAGAACTTCAGGCAAATTGAAATCAGGAGTCAGAACTGAGAAATCAAGATTTTTTTCGCACGGTTTCTCAAATCTCAACATGGGTTCTTGTGTTTCTTTGGATTCGTCACCTCTATATCTTGTATCATCAAACTCACTTCCGTCTCTCACTGCAATTGGATCGGCCACCAGAGCTTGTAGGTCCCAGTTCCATGCCAGAGTATCTGATCTAGTACTTGCTGATTTCAAAGGAGTCGCTGCTAGCCAAAGCATCAGACAAAGGGAGACAGAAGCCGTGATGAGAAGAACAACATAAAAAACAGGCATGTTCCACCTTAAATTACTAGCCCAATCACTGTTTCCAAATATCATCTCGATAACAAAAATAATCTCCAGGCCAAGCATCCCAATAAACGTTAAAAGGACTAAAAACTCCACAAACTGAGTAATTTTGTAAACACCCATTACTGATCTTGAGGAGGCAACTCGGAAAAGAGGGATAACGGAAGATGGAAGCAAAAGGGCGACCATTATCTGAGTAAATATTAGCAGTTGATATGAACCTTCCACTCCAGAACTCCATACGCAACAAAGGGCAGGTATAATAGCAATCAATCTGATCGTTGAATGGTGAAGCCAACCGGGAATGTCGAGTTTAAAAAAGTTTTGCAGAACTACTTGTCCACCTAGTTTCCAGGTCAGTGCTGCCGTATGATTGGAAAGCAGAAGTACAAGTATTAAAGCAAATGGTGCCATCAAACTCTTGAATACCTGCATAAATTGTTTTCAAAAAGGTCATTATTATTTGTACGAACTCAAAATTAATGAGAGAAACTTCAGATGATAAATTTGCTTTGAACCCGAACCTGATCCATGAGAGCCAAAGCGTCTTGAAAGGTGAGCAAAACAAGGCCTGTGCTGTAAAATACATTTGCTGCCGAGTTCATTAGCACGTAGTTCACCAGGAAAATGCCACTGAAGATGCATAGAATGGCAAAGAAATGGTCATTACACAAGGTTCCCTTTGAAAGAGACGTTCTTCCTTTCTCTTGCTGCAAGATTATTAACATACTCGTCAGTTCGACGAGAACAAGTTCACATTAACGTGTGAGAAATAAAACTCTTTCTTGGCAATTTAAGATTACTAAAGCACTCTGCAAGATTACTAGAATAATCTAAAAAACTAAAAACTAAAAAACTAAAAACAAGCTTGGTGTCTCATGGAATGCTACAACCACCTAAAGTTCAAGGTCGCTCTGGAACTGTAGCACTCTGACTCTGTGATAAATTGAATAGCTGGGCCCTTCTTTCCAATTTGGTTAGTCGCAAAAGAAGTCCCATTTTTAAATTTAAGCTACAAGTGTTGCACTGTTTTTCAGGACAAGTTATCTCTTCCAAAAAACATCATATTATTCTCAAGTGTCAAAAAAAGTGACATTACCGAAATTTGAGAGAAATATTTGGAAGTAAATCTGCATTATTTAAAAGTTAAGTCTTTCTTTGGGATGGCTGGCCTCACATGATTTCCACTGGTGTCAACTAGAAGTTCCCAGGTCCAACCTCTCATTACAGGACATAACTGGCTAAATTACCGAAACAGTGATACAGGTATATTCATACAAATAGGATGAAACTAGAAAATTTTGCTTCCGAACACATATATAATAGAAATATAAAAAAGAATGCACTTGCAAACATATCCATACTGGCACGAGAGAGAGAGGGGGGGACCTGGACAATTGACGAATGGAGATAAAAATTGTGAGGCATGATGCTTGATCCGAGAAGACTCATCAAAGCAAATGCACTTTCCCCACTTAGTTTTGTTAGGGTTGTCCAACCCACGGAGAGTGGTATCTCTGGTTGACTGCCAAGCACTCCAAGAAGATAAGAAAGCAGTACAAAGCTTGCCAGGCACACACACAAGAATTTTGCTCTGCTGTTTTCCTGAAACAAGTGTGGAAACATAAAGCCAAGTTCTTTGGTTGATACAAATACATATTTCCTATCAAAAAAAAAAAAAATGCTAGCAACAATGAAGTAATCAACCGTACCAGGAAGCTGGAGACGAGAGGAAACAGAAAAGCATCAATTGAGGTCAAAAAGACACAAGCAAAGAGGTCCACGCCAAACAAAAGATTAAGCCCATGCGCGGTGCCCAGGATCTATCAAAATAAGTGGATGAATCGATTACAAACTAGGATGATGTAAAATAAAATAAAAGAGTATATAAGAGTTGGGACAACAAATATGAATGAGAGATAAACAAATAAAATCTACCATTGAAAGGTCCAATGCAATCATAGATAGCTCAGCTTGTGCTCCTAGGAATATGCATGTAACCTTGTCATACTCTTCACTGCAAATCTGTCACATCGCAAAGAATGGAGAAAAATAATGTTTTAATTGACACCCAACAACGATGAGTGGAAGGAGAAGGTAAAGGGTTAAAAGGTAATATGCCAAAGACAAGGAAGTACCTTTGCAAGATCTCTTTCGGTAACCACAGCAACAGAAGCTGACAGATACTGACAAAGAATTGCAGCGAAATTGAAAATGAGCATCAGAACAATCAAATCATATCCAAAACGAGCTCCCCCTTCAACAGATGCAGCCCATTTTCCTGGATCAATATATGCAATCGCAATGAAAAGCACAGGCACGATAGCAGAAAGAAACCGCTGGTTCATGCTTGGCTGGGGGTGACCTGTAGAACGCTCAGCCTCCATCTCAAAAAAGAAGTTTAGAAATTTCACCAGTAGTTAGCCGTTCCACGTAACTGAAGATTCTTCCAGCTCTAAAAAGACGAAAATTTACACAGCAGCTTTAATCACACGTTTTCCCATTAATTTGATTGCTTTCAACTATTATTTAATATGGAACTAGCGATCCAAAGATTTACCAAACTTCGAACTAACCATTGAAAAACTAGGGCGTAATGCAATGTACTTCCCCAAATTAATATACTAGATGATCCTCGAAGAAATTTAATCACATGACAATTGTTGGTATAGCAAGATCTTGATACTGGTTGTTGTCACAATCATAACCAACTTCATAACAATTTGGGATTATATTTATGATAGATCATAACTTTTGTCCTTATCATGCCCATTGCTAGTGGAGTAACTGACCAAGTGAAAAACTTCCTCCCGAGTTTAACCTTGAATGCATACAAGAGACAATATATTTGTGATTCATGAGAATAACTCCAGAGAGATGGATATCAATCCTGATTAAAAAAAAAAAAAAAAGAGAGATGCTAAGTATAATATCAAAAACATTGCTAAAAGTAATCTTTACTTAGGAAATACGCAACGATGTTAAGGAATTATACTAGACTAGATTACGGAACAACTCCCGTACATTAAAAAAAAGCTAACCACAAGGTACAGACCAAGTCTATAATTTCACTCAATTAGACATTAAGAACGTCTACGCAAGCCAACTTAATAAATGCAACAAAAGTATAACAATTTCATTTGAAAACAGAAAAGATACCAGCAGGGGCTGATATTATCACTCATAAAGTATAATACTAGAAAACATTATGTTCAGAAATCGAAAACTTTTAAGAAAACTTTTATGCATTAGTTGACACTAAATCAAAAGAAACTACTAAAAGAACATAAATTTTCAATAAATCTACATGGCATCCTGCTTGAACCGAAAAACATAACCCCAATCTTGCTACATCCAATTACCAAATTTCCGTAGAAGCAAACAGGTACACTTCCTCTTCTGCAATTAGTCTTCAAGACGCAAACCCATAATTTTATTCTCAAAACTCATATAAAACCAATAAAACAAAGGAAACTGCAAAATTAGCAATAGTTCAAAAGAACCCAGATCTTAACCATCATCATCACAACATCAAACAGGTTGTCAGAATCTAAAACCCCAATCTCAAGAAACAGGGTACCAGTCCAAAACCCTAAAAACAAACCCATAAATTTATACCCGGATCTGATACTCAATGAACAACCAGCAGATTATATAAATTCACGAAGATTAACAAATACCCATATGACAAAATAGTCAAAAACAAGTCAAATTAGACTCTTCATTGCTGACACCCTAGGGTTTTCTTCCCAAAAACTGAAAGTTTCAGAGTAGTACCTTTGCAATACTTCTTTTCAGGAGATTTCTTTTTTGGGTCCGTGCCAATTCAATCTTCCAATACCCCTCTGCTCCTCAGAGTTAGATCAGAGGCTTTTATGAAGCCACGCGTTAATTGCTATCTCTAGAGAGAAGAGAAAGAGATTTGAGAAATGGGAGAGAGAGAAAAAGATTGTGTCTTTCAGAGCTGTGACTGTGTGTTTTTGTGTAAGAAGAGAGAAAGAGAGAGAAATATTTAATATTTATATACAGAGAGATGAATGAAGGAAGGGGTAGGGATTGGACCATCGGAGTCATGGGGACATCTTGGAGGGAGAGAAAGGCTAAGAAAGTATCAAAGGGTGTGAAAGATTTCTAAAAAAAAGTGTGTTCTTTAGAGTGAAAAATCAGAAAGGAAGAGAGATTTTTACCAATTTACATCTTGTATTTTAGACATTTATATTATTAACTCATTTCTTAATTATTATTTTTTTAATAAATGTGTAAATACTTGTAGAACTCTTGATTGGATCCGAAAAGAATAACTTATTTTATATTTTTTGAGTTATCTAACACAATATAAAATGTAACTAATATTATTATAAAATATAACTCATCTATTATAATTTAAATATTATTATTATGAGTAACTTTGGTGAAAAATTAGTTTTTTTCAAAATATTATAAAAAATTAGTTTTCAGAACAGTTTATCACTCTTATTAGTTAGACTTAGTGCTTTAAAACTATTTTTTTTTTATGTTATGAAAAAACTAATTTTTTACAAGATTTTGATTACTATTACAAAAATTCAATTGTTATACTGTTAAAGAATGTCCGGATTTGGATTTGAAGAGGAGAGAGAGGTAAAAGATACTCCCTCCGTCCCAGACCAAGGGCCCTCGAGGAGAATTTCACGCTTCTTAAGAAATTTTTTTAAAGTGGATAGAAAATTTTAGGAGAGAGAATATAAAAGTTAAATGTGTGGTAGGAAATATGAGAGAGAATGTAAAAGTTAAATGTGTGGTAGGGAATAGGAGAGAGAATGTAAAAGTTAAAAATATTTAATAGGAGAGAGAATGAATGAAGCAGAATATAACTCATTTATTAAATTTAAATATTACCATTACAAAAATTCAATTGTTATACAATTGGATGTCCGGATTTAAAGAGGAGGAGATGTAAAAGATAGTTTAACGTTTCCTTTGCCTTCTTTTCATTTATGGGCCTTTATAGATAGTACCATCATGTAGATAGGTATTCACTCCACTTTCACACACTTGCCTCTTTCTCTCTCACACACATTACAATTTTAAAACTTATATTTGGTGCATGTGAGTGAGGGTAGTAAAGTAGGGTGATCATGTGAAGCTTTTAGAGATTTTTTGTATAGATTTTTGTTTAAACTAGACATTTGTTGTTTGGGTTTGAAAGATCCTAGAGGTTTATTTTGATATGTTGGTTGCTTCGATTTGTTAAATTATTGCAAAAATTAGTTGCTATGTAAATCAAATATATTTTTAATCAATTATCGATTGAGATTAAATATGTCATATATAAGCGTATTTATCAATAGAAATATTAATTTCATGCCACAATTGCTCAAAAAATGTCTCATAAACTACACCATTGTTAGTAAAATAACAAATCTATTACAACAATTGTTCTAAGTTGGCAATTAGAGTCATATACATGGTATTATATCACAAAGATCCTAGGGCATTATATACCATTTGTAACAAACTTGAAAAATGATTTTGTATGAGCAAGTTTGATGGTAAAGGAAAATTATCTAATTAGTTTTAAAATGCATACATATAAATTGTTGAAGTAAAGCCCTTTTAAGTAAATCGTTTATCAAGTTTAACATCGGTGATTTTTGTCTCATTGTTTTAGTTATAAAATATGTGTGAAGCGGTAAGAAGGATAAGAATATCATCAAGACGTCATTCAATTCGACAAATTTAACATGTCACTTTTCTTTTTACGTTTTCGAAAAGGTTTACAAAAATTTGAGTGATCTCTAAAGCTGATTACGTTGGGTTATCCCTCCCCTTCCTCATCGGTAAAGTTTTCGGTGCCATTTGTTCGTTCCTTACGCAAAAATGTTAAGGGCATAAAAATGCATAAGCATTATTTGTGCTTGATTAGACTATCTTATTGTGATATTTTAATTTGTGGTGTATTAATAATAACTTTTATAATTTTATGGGATACTCAATTTTTGTAAATATCTATATTATAAATCACACCATTATTTTGAACAGTGGTGTGAATAATTCCATCCGCGGAAATGACCATTTTGCCCTCACTATTCACTCCCTTTCCCATTTCGTCCTTAAAAAAAAAATTATTTTTTTTTTTTTTTAAAATGTGGCCTTGGACACGGGCATATTTAAAAAAAAAATTAAATTAAAAAAAAAAAAAAAACGTGATCTTGAACACGGGCTTAGGCTAGTTTTATTAAAATCCAACCAAGATGATAAAATAAAATCAAAACATGACTCTTATTTTATAATGAAGAGATTACTTTAAAAAAAATGCCATCAAAGCAACATCAGATTCTATTAGATTGTTGTAATCAAATATTTATATATTTTGATTATTGTTATGAAATTTTGAATGTTGTAGTCAAATATTTATATATTTTGATTATTGTTATGAAATTTTGAATGTTGTAATTGATACCCTATTAAAATTTACTCCCTCCGTCTCCAACCTAAGTGCACACTTTTCATTTTGGGCGTCTCAAACCTACGTGCACATTTTCTAAAATAGAAAGGAATGTTTACTATTCCCTCCACTCATTCTCTTTCCTACATTATTTTAATACTCACAACACCATTATAATTTACTATTTTATTCACTAATTCTCTCTCCTATTTTACTTTCACACTCACAATATTTTTAATATAATACTCCCTCCTTAATTTACGTGAAAAATCAAAATGTGCTACTCTACTCATTAAGTCTTATAAATAATCATTTTTCATAGCACTAGTAAAAAAAATTGTTTTTTTATAGCATTGGAACCCAACATGCGGTTAGGTTGGGGGTTTAAATAGTCAACTAGTACGAGATTTAACTAGTAAAATAAGGCCAAATAGAAGGGTTTTTACTAGCAAGTTATGAGTTGCACCGAAGGTTCTAAAAATCGTTGGGTAGCCTCGAAGTTGGGCTTAGCGTTTAAAGTATCTAGGCGAGGTCTAAACAGAAATTAGGCGTGATCAAAAATTAGACATAATTTATAATAATATGATAAAACAGAGCTGAAAATGTCACTAGAATATCCAAATAAATAATTTTAATGTAAATAATAATAAATTTAATGCAATTTTTTCAATTGAAAATACTGAAATTAAAATTTGTAGGCGGGACCTAAACGAATTTGAAGTTAATTATGGCATTTTTATGCAAATTTAATGGATATTTTATTGTCATATTTGGCCTAAGCATATTTGATGTTGATCGCGGCATTTTATGGCCATCTAGTGCATAGGTGTCGCTTAGGCGGCCTAAGCGAACTATTTATAGAACACCGTTTTTACTTTTTACCTCGTAAATACCTCAAATTATGTTTTAAAACAACAAACAGTAAGCTAATAAGGTAAGGAATTTAACTATGAGGATTTTACAGATGTTTCTATTGTTTTAAAAAACCAATACTTGTATAATATTTTGTGTTTAGAATTTCGTTACAATATTTAAACTAATATAAATCTTTCACAAGATTCAACAATCATGGTCGTTCCAAGGGTTTCATGGGTTCGGGTCAAAGTTAAAGATAGGCCCTTAATTGAAATTCTAAAAAATATTATCAATAATATACGGATAATTTGAGAGACATAAATATTTAGTTAAAGTTCACTTGAGTTAATCATAAAAGTCAAATGTAACCAATATAAATGAAACTGAATGAGTATTGATTTTCTCGTTTTTAGTGACCGAGTAAAATATTTCATGTTTAATTATCTTATACAAACTTGTATATTTGTAATTTTGTTATATGTTATAAAAAAATCATTAAAAATGATACGTGTTGTAAATATGGGTCCCCTAATCAAAAATAAAGGAAAAAGGAAACCGCAAATAAACGATTATGTGAAAACCAAAATATGAAAAAGGTATACATAAGGCCCCTAAATTAAATTGTTGAGTACATGAGAAAAACGATGAAGATGGAGATAAAGAAACAAACTTTAGGTCACGTAATCAAATACTCCCTCCGTCCCATTAATAACTTCACTTTTTGCCATTTTGGATGTCTCATTGAAAGCTTCACCTTTCCTTTTTTGGCAAAGAATCTTTATTATTCTCTCCACTCATTCTCTCTCCTACATTATTTTAATACTCACAACACCATTATAATTTATTATTCCCTCCACTCATTCTCTCTCCTATTTTCAAATTTCTCTCTCCTATTTTCAAATTACACTCACAATATTTTTTCTTTCCACCCATTTTCTTAATTTGCGTGTTGGAGCCAAAATGGTGAAGTAAATAATGGGACGGAGGGAGTATGGAAGAAGAAAAAAACTCTAGATAAATAAAGGGTACATAGTTTATTATTATTATTTTTATTATTTTATTATTATTATTATTTTATTATTATTATTTTATTATTATTATTATTATTATTATTACTATTTTATTATTATTATCTTATTATTATTATTTTATTATTATTATTTATTATTATTATTATTTTATTATTTTATTATGTAAACTGATTTATTTAGGTTTTAAAAGAAGAGAGGGGGTATTTTGTAACTTTAAAATTTATTTTTTAGGGTCTAGTGTTTAACATTTTACGATTTCAACCCTCATTAACGGAGAAATTAACGAAAAGTGGACGAAAGGATTAACTGGAAAATTATATAGGTAGTTCAAGGACTGAAACGTTCACAAAAATATGAGAGGGATGAAATCGTAAAAAAACGCTATAAGTCAGGGATCAAATAGGTACTTAACTCGTCAGTATTAGTATAAAAAAGTGTCGAGTGTCAGTGCATGTATTATTAAGTGCAAGTGTAAAAATGATTTTTTCTTAAGTTTAGAAAAAAAAATGTGTTTTTTATAAGCAACTCATAAATATGATGTAAAAAATAAATATTAGGCATTGTATAACTTAGTTTTAACTTGTATTTAATTTTGAAATAATACAAATAATATATACTCCCTCCGTCCAGTTACATACTTCACACTTTCTATTTTGGGCGTCCAATTACATACTTCACACTTTGTCTCCTACATTATTTTAATACTCACAACACCATTATAATTTACTATTCCCTCCACCCATTCTCTCTCCTATTTTACTTTTATACTCACAACATTATATCATTATTTTTTTTCCTTAATCCACGCGTGAACAGTAACCGTGAAATATGTACTTGGACAGGGGAGTATATATATACTCCCTCCGTCCCGCTAATATTAGCACACTTTCCTTTTTGGGCGTCCCGCTAATATTCGCATACTCCCAAAAAGGAAACTTTATATTAATAAAATATTCACCCAACCCCACTCATTCTCTCTCCTACATTATTTTAATACTCACAACACTATTATAATTTATTACACCCTCCACTCATTCTCTCTCCACTCATTCTTTTACACTCACAACATTTTATTAAAATATCATATTCCTTAATTCCCGCGCAAACAGTGTTTGTGCTAATACTAATGGGACGGAGAGAGTATATATATATATATATATATATATATATATATATATATATATATATATATATATATATATATATATATATATATATATATTGAACGGAATAATCTGTGACGGACCGAGCCCAACGTTTACTACGAGCCCGGGGGCCCAATAAGCCCATCAAGAGACCAACTACAAAGAATCTGATCAAGGCCTTGGGCCATGGCCCGTCCCAACACCGGGTTGGCCGTCGTCGCCACCGAGCGACTGTGCCCATCCAAACGACGAGCCATCGACCATTAATGGGGAGGCTAACTTCCGGCCGTCGTCACACCGATTGGTGTACATCCCGCGACCGGACGAACCTTCCTTCGACCCAAACCGGCACTCATCCAAGAAGAGCGTCGTCGTCGGCCCGAACGACTCGTCGTCATTGAACGACTCGTCGCCGTTGAACGGCCGACTCTCTCTCTCGACGAGTCATATCTCAAGGAGACGACCCAACCGGACGCATGCTCCAGGGTCGTCTCCTCTATTAAGCTTCCTCAACAAGCTTGGTTAATTAGCTAATTTGGGATAATGACGGACTCCTGCGGTGCCTCGTTATATGTGCAATCATGCATTCGGTAATAACTACAAAAGGTACAGAGGTTGACTTTCCCTTATAAGGCAAACTACTTATCGGATGTCGGGTGTAGCGGTGTCCTTACATAGACGGACCAATGCCGCGCGACACGTGTACACCTAGGAGATGGAGGCCGATCCTGCAGTGGCATCAATCCAATCGGCGGTTACGGTAAAAACCCTAATACCACCTTTCCTACTATAAATAAGAGAGTAATAACGTGGAACAAGGTAATGCTTTCGCATATTTCCATACTCACGCACTCTGCCATATTTTACACCATATTTCCGAGACCATAATCTTACTCTCACGCCGGAGGCTTGCAGGAAGACCCCGGCGCGGTTTCACCCTTCATTTCTTGTCTTTGTGCAGATCCGGAGCTAGCTCAATCATTTCTTGGACACAGGAACCTGAGCTTGGCACGCTTTCTGCGCGATCAGATTGGTTCCATTGCCGGGAATCGTGTTAGTGATCTTCGGCTACGAAATACGGCCATGACAGTTTGGAAAAATGGTGTCCGATGGTCATACGGCGATAAATCAGCAGGAGATGAAGGTGTACCACCTCAGCAAGAAAATCCTAGGCCACCCTCACCACCTAGGAACCCTAACCTAAGGGTTACCAGGTCACAGGGGGTGGTTGATGGTACAGGTCTTCAAGCAACTAGAAGAAGAGAAAAGGGGCCTGCCGCGAGCGGAGGAGACCTCCACTAGAAAGGAGGCCTGAGGCACCGCGAAGGTATCCAGGAGGTCCCTCTAACCCTAATCTCGACAGAGCGGCTTTCCTCGTCGAGAGAGCTAACGCCCTCAGGGAGTTCTTGCAAATCCAGGACGAGCTGATCCATATGGCCGCTCCTCAAGCTCCCCAGGCATCACATCAAACAATCTCGTCAGGAAGGAGGAGAAGGAACCAGAGAGAAAATGCTGCTCGTCGTGAGGGGACTGCCGCTGGAAACGAGCAAGTTGTGCCCCAGCTTGATCTCAGGGAACACATCAATGAAAGACGGAGCCAAGGAGCACGATCACAACGACGAGCCGAGGCGGTGAGCCTCGTGGGAGCTCGTCGTCGAAAATCTTGAAGCGATCAGGAATCAAGTCGTCCGGGGTCGTCTACAGACTCCGTCACTAAGAAATGAACGGGCACCGAGCCAAAGAGAGAGAACTCGATCTCCACGTCATGAACGGGCTTCCAGATCTTATAGATCGTCTCCACCTCCCAGCTATAGGGAACGATCCATCTCACGACGGCCTGCCCCCACCGAGAGGCAATCTGCCTAATACCGTTAGCCCTGGGGCCCCGTCAAGATAGGATCCCCCCAGCTGGCCCGGCAGGAGGAGAAGTAGACATGAGAGAATTTTTGAGGTTGAAACGTCAAGTGGAAGAGTTGAGGAACAAGAAAAACAAAGGGGATAGCGACGACTCTGATGACGACGGCGGCACTATGAATCCCCTTGCTCCTTGGATGTTGGAAACTGGACCCCCGGAACCAGGCTTTAAACTACCCGACCTTAAGCAATACGACGGCTCCACCAGTGCCATGGACCACATACTACACCTTGAGGCACAGATGTACGTAGTGGCGAAAGCTTCCGGCCACGACGACGTCATGTGCAAGGCTCTCACGAGCACGTTGGTCGACTCTGCTTTGAGGTGGTTTAGAGGCCTGCCAAAGGGGAGCATTGAATCTTGGAAACAGATGAGAAAAAAGTTTTTAGGAAGGTTTGCTACGGCGGGAGAGCGTCGTAAGACAGTCAACGACCTCAGCAATATATCCCAAGGAGCTACCGAGAGCTCAATGAACTACTTCAAAAGGTTTAAGAAATTGGTAGATCAAATTGATGAGGATCTAACCGATAGGGAAATAATAAACTGCTTCAGACATGGCATCCTTTCCTCTACCCTGGACTACGAGCTCCAAGTCCACCCAGCCAAATCTCGCAAAGACCTCTATGCCAAGGCGTACGCCGTCGCCGAGGCCGAAGAAAGAAAGTTACAAAGAGAGGGAAAGTCTGTGGACGAGGCTGAGGCAACGAAGTCGAAAAAGGATAAGGGCGGAGAAAAAGGAAAGAACAAGGCAAAAGCGGAAAAAGTTCCAGAGTCGTACACTCCACTCACCGTTTCCAGAGCGGAAATTTTGAGCAACGTTGATTTCGGACCAGCACCGAAGATGAACCCTAACGGGAAGGGAAAGAAGAACATGAACAAGTATTGTGAATACCACAGGGACAAGGGGCACGACACCGAGGAATGTTTCAGTTTGAAAAAGATCATTCAAAGATGGATAGACGCCGGGCGGCCCCGGAGGAATATGTAAGGAAGGACCATCAGCCGGCCACAACCGGACTACTAACGACGAGGCGCGCCCAAAGGAACCCAAGAATGGTCCTGGTGATCTACGAGGAGACGAGCAAGAACCAGATTAAGAGCGCCATCTATCATTTGAAGAAGGCCCGCACGTCCCCGAAGCGAAGTTCCAAACGACGTCATAAGTTTCTTTCCCTACGAGCTTCCGGCCCAACCCACTAGCTTCGTCAACAAACCTTAGTCATACCTGGTTTCATTGATAATTGTGAGTCACGGAGAATCTTGATTGACACGGGAGCAGCCAAGGATATCTTATTTTACAATGTCTACCAACGAATGGGTCTACCTGACAGTCGCCTAAGTCCATACTTAGGCCGTCTGGAGGGATTCACCAATCATCGGGTAGATGCGAAAGGCCAAATTAGCCTCTCAGTTGATATCGGGGAATACCCCTTGAGAACAATCAAGACCGTAACCTTCATTGTGATCGACGTCGTCAGTGATTATCATGCCATCCTTGGCCAGCCGGGTCAGTCGGCTTTGGGGATCGTCGCCTCAATTCCCCACCAACGGGTTAAATTTCCTACACGTGCCGGAGTCGGATGTGTGTTGGGGACGACCCCAGAATTCCTGGAGCACGTGCTAAAGGCGAAACGGACTATCGAAATCGACGACCCAAATCACAATGTGAAGCTCTCAAAATCCATCAAAGAAACGACGACCTCGTACGCTAATGTCTCAACGATCAAGTGCGTCGAAGATAAAGAAACTTTGGACGAGGTATTCTTGAACGACAAAGCTGCAGAAGCACAACCTTTGGCCGCCCAAGAATCGGGGGCCGACCTGGACAAGCTAATTGACGACGAGGTTCCGGATCTGTCACCGGAAGCGAGAAGAAAAATTAGGAAGATCGTCATTGAGTCCATGGATTTCAGGGACGACGCCCCCGAAATGAAGCCAGCAGACGAGCTACTCGAACTAGTCATCCACCCAGAGTATCCCGAAGCGTAAAATAAACCGGGGTCTCAGTTGTGCACTGAGGAGAGGGAAGAGATAATCTCCCTACTCAAACAAAACCTCGACGTTTTCGCTTGGAGGGTAGAAGATATGAAAGGCATTAGAGAAGACGTGGCAGTTCACAGGCTGGGGGTGAATCCTACTATGAAATTCAAGGAACAGAGGTGTCGTGTTTTTTCAACTGAGAAGGAGGTTGCCATAAAGCAAGAGATCGAGAAATTGCTAAGCGCTGGAATAATCGTGAACGCTGGGTTCACAACCTGGTTGGCCAATGTAGTTCTCGTGAAGAAACCTAATGGGAAGTGGAGATTGTGCGTTGACTTCACTGATCTGAACAGGGCGTGTCCCAAAGACAGTTATCCCCTGCCAAGAATTGACAAGCTCGTCGATTCTGTGGCCGGCCATACTACCCTAAGCTTTCTTGATGCCTACTCCGGCTATCACCAAATCAAGATGGCCGAGGAGGACATTCCGAAAACAGCTTTTCAGGCGGCGGGGGGAACTTACGTGTACACAAAGGTGTTCAAAGACCAGATCGGTGATAATCTGGAAGCGTACGTCGATGATATGGTCGTCAAGTCAAAAAAGAGGAAGCACGTCGACGACCTAGAACAGACATTCACCAACCTACGAGCCAACGACATGGTACTCAACCCGGCCAAATGCGTTTTCGGAGTCGCTGCGGGCAAGTTCCTAGGATTTATGCTATCTCAGCGGGGGATTGAAGCCAACCCTGAGAAAATTAAGGCTTTGATGGATATGGGCGAGCCTACGAGCGTCGAAAGAAGTTCGGCGTCTAAATGGACGAGTAGCGGCCTCTGGGACGTTTATCGCCAAATCTCGGCGAGAAATCACTCCCGTTTTTAAAGCTCTCCGAGGTGCGAAAGACTTCCAATGGACGGACGAGTGTTCCGGTCGTTCAAACGGTTGAAAGAATACCTTGGCTCCCCACCACTCCTCCAAAGCCCCGTGGCAGGGGAAGACCTCTATGTTTATCTTTCGGCGAGTGACAAGAAATCCGTCGCCGCCGTATTGGTGAGGAGGAGGGAGGAACACGAGAGGCCGGTCTATTACGTCGGCAAAGCTTTGTCGGATGTGGAAACCCGTTACTTTAATGCGGAAAAGATAGCTTACGCTCTCGTCATTACGGCACGAAAGCTACGAGCATACTTCTCAGCTCATCCCATCGTCGTATATCAAATGCCCCAGCTGCGCAAAATCTTGCACCGATCCCGAAAGCTACGGTCGTCTTCTCAACTGGAGTATCGGCGACGAGTTTGATATAGAGTATAGGACGAGGAAGACCACTGCAAGCTCAATCATTGGCGGACTTCCTGGTTGAAACATCATTCACCCTCGACGACGATCAAAGGAGGTCGCGGCCATCGAGCGAGGGGAAGGAGGTCATTGAACGACAAACGGAGTTAGTTACGCAGTAGGATGTTGGAAAATCTTTTCCGACGGGTCGCCACCAAGAGTACGAGCGGAGCGAGGATCGTTCTTGTCGAGCGAGAAAGTGGGACGGTTTTTGAAGAGGTTACGAGGTTCAAGTTTCAAGCATCAAACAACCGAGGCCGAGTACGAGGCACTCATAGCGGCCATTGAGTATGCAAAGTGTTTTGGAGCCACAAAAATTTGCGGCTTATTGTGATTCTCAATTGATCGTGAACCAAGTAAGAGGAGATTATCGGGTCGTCGATTCCACCCTACGAAGTATCACCTATTGGTCGGAGAATTGATACAAGGTTTAGAATTTTGGGCCATTCGGAGAATCGCTCGAGAAAACAACGAGCACGCCGACCTACTTTCAAAGCTAGCTACGGACCAACTCCACGAGGACGAGCACGGCCATCACTTGGCCTATTTGGATCGGCCGACTTATGAACGGGTGAAAATCCTTTGCATAGGAGACGGCCCAAAATGTTGGATCGACGAATTAAAGGCGTTCATTGAACGGGAGGAGTTGCCTGACGGACGAGGTCTTGGCAAGACAAGTAAAGAGGAAGTCGGCAAAGATTTACTTGGCCGTCGAAGGAGAGCTCATACGAGACGATCCATTACCCGGCCATTGTTAAAGTGCGTTCATCCAGACAAGGTCGTTCGATTCTTTGTTCGAAGTGCATCAAGGAGAATGTGGAGGCCACCACGGGGCCCGTACAATCGGGCCGATAAAATCATAACCATGGGATACTCTTTTGGCCCACCTTCGTGAAGACGCTAAACAGTTTGTGAAAAAGTGTGACACCTCGCCAACGATTCGCCGATCTTCCCACCGCCTACTGCGGCGAGCAAACCCCTGTCTTGGCCGCTGGCCGTTTGATATGTGGGGTGTTGATTTGATCGGGCCTTTTCCGCCGACGAGGAGGAGTCAAATATATGATCGTAGCGGTTGATTACTTTTCAAAGTGGGTGGAGGCGAAGGCCTTGAACAAGATTACGGAAAACAACGCCTAAGCTTCATTCATGACTCAATTTGGTGTCGCCGGAATCCCAAGGGTGATCGTTTCGGATAACGGCTTACGGTTTTCAAGAAAATTTGAGCGGGAATTGAACGGGATGGGCGTCAAACACTCCAAGTCGTCCGTCGCCTACCCCCAAGGCAACGGGCAGGCGAAGCGCCAATAAGCTCGTCTTATACGCCTTGTGCAAAAATGCGGAGGGAAGAGATACGAGATGGTTGGACGGACTACCCTCGGCTCTACGGGCATCCGCACAACCACCGGGGGCCTACGGAAACCCCATTTGCCTTGGCTTATGGCTCGAAGCCGTGGCTCCCGCCGAACTCCAGTGCCGACGGACCGAGTTGCTTTGTACGAGGTAGAAAAGAACATCCTTGGCCACAACCGACAGGTCGACCTGGACCTCGTAGACGAACGGAGATTGGATGCCCAATTGAGGATGGAGAACTACAAGAAGAAAACCAAAGCTTATCACGACAAGAAGGTGAAGAGAAGGTTCTTTAAGGTCGGTGACCATGTACTAAGAAAGATTGAAGCAACGGGACTCAAAGCCCGTCAAAACAAACTCTCCCCCAATTGGGAAGGACCATACATTGTCACAAGTGTGGTCAGAGAGGGAACTTATCGCCTTGCAAAGCCGAACGGTGAAAGTCTCAAACATCCATGGCACGCCAACCACCTAATGAAATACTACTTTTGAGGTCGTCGACGACATCTAGCTCCCTTAAGGCGCCTACCTTGTGTTTCCTTATGTAATTTTGTGAAAATTTGAAGTTTTTGAGAAAGCGTAAGGGATACCTATAAATCCGTAGCTCGTTGTTTACCATAAAGTTATTTATGAAAGATCGTCGCTTTGTTGATTTTCTACTACACAAACTCTAGCACTTTAACCAAGTATAAAGGTTAGATGAAGCCAGACTTCGTCGAATACATCTACTTTAACCAAGTATAAAGGTTAGACGAAGCCAGACTTCGTCAAGTACATCTACTTTAACCAAGTATAAAGGTTAGACGTAGCCAGACTTCGTCGATCGCTATAACGGTATAGATGACTCGTCTATAGAATTTTGTCTACGAACAAAAATCTATTAGCCTTCATACTATTCCTACGAGCCATTGAGAAGTTGAGAAAACACAAGTTTGAACAAAGGTCGACCATATTAGGACGACCCACATTCTGGTCGTCACTAACGACGACCAATCATACTTGTCCTCAAACTTACTCGTCCAATAGGTTATCACATGCTATCTATGTTAACAAAGATTAACAAACAGAAAACGAAGGCATTAAATAACTTAAACATAAAACAAACATTGTACGACCCCCTCTAAACAACGAGGAAACAGGTCAAGCTAATACATTGCGAAAATTAAAAATTGTTTTGAGACAATGTTTGGAATCACCACAAACAGAAAACGAAGGCATTAAATAACTTAGAGTCGGCCTCAGCTTTGGTCTTCCCTTCCTTCAAGGCATCCATCTCCTTGAGAAGGTTATCTTTTTCATTGACCAAAAGCTCATGGGCAAGAGTGAGCTCCCCAACATTGGTCTCTGCCTCCTTCAATTTTTGTTAATTGCCCCCTTATCGCCGACGGCCTTCATTAGTTGTTCATTGCCTCGAATCTCGGCGTCCGGGCACTCCCCTATAACCCAGCCGTCATGGCGTCCATCATCGACGATAGCCTGCAACGGTTAAAGTTATTAGCACGAAGTATAAAGAGACGGAGAAAAATTACACCTTTAATATGAAGTACCTCAGTTTGGATTAGCCCTAGACGGGCATGAAAGGTTTCAGGACTGAGATTAGCCTCTTTCATCCTACGGGTCAGCTCAACGTCCCGTCCGCGCCTCGTCAGAGCCGGCCCCAACAAGAGCGCATTGCCGTTCCTCTGCAGGTAGGGGATCCCAGTTATGTGAGAGGCCTTGGCAATGGAGGTCGCCATCTCTTTGGCCTTGGCCTTAGATAAGACCGCCGTAGAAGAGCTCGGAGCATCAGCCTTTGGAGTGGATGGGTCCGGCCTTGTGGGAGGAGAATTCGGCGAAATGACTTTTCCTCTTTTTAGAGGACCGAGCGTCGGTCTCACGGAGCTCGGGGTTGGAGTCGGTGCTCTCAACTTCAAT
Organism: Adenophora triphylla var. japonica; assembly: GCA_022495995.1. Lineage (NCBI taxonomy): Eukaryota > Viridiplantae > Streptophyta > Magnoliopsida > Asterales > Campanulaceae > Adenophora > Adenophora triphylla. The sequence continues at coordinate 193,459 of JAFEMH010001857.1, read as the reverse complement.
ACGCTCGGCCTCATCGGCTACGGCCATCGAGCCCCAACCGTTTCCACACTTGGAGGATCAATCTTCGTACCAATTGCCCTCTCGGGTGCATCAACGACGGCCTGACGGCCTCAGGTGTTCAATCCTTCAACTTAGGGCTCCACTTTCAATCATGGGGATAGCACCGGAAGGGTCATTGGGAAGTTGCTCGTTCCTCGTAAATGCGCTTCTCTTGACGATCGAGAATAGCGCGTGTGGCAGCCCTCTCCTTCTTCTTGGTCCCCGATTAAGCTGCTACGATGGCTCAAGTCCATGATCTTTGCTTCAATTCTATCTACGTCCCACTTGGGTAAGTCTTTATGAAAACAACCAAGGAAAAATAGATTAGTCTTTACTAACGACGAGACAAACAAAGAGCAAAATTAAAAAGATAGCAGGAGCCCAACCCCCATTCATCTCAAGATTTTCACAACTTTCTTCAAGACGACCAGTCCGTGCCGTCGCACAATTCAAACAGTTGTCTTTAAAAACAAACTCCTGGTGGACGACCCAGTCAGGATAGCGGGCATCCAAATCAATCTGCACTAAAGGATCAGGCCCTATAGACGGCTTGGACATCATGCCAGCCCGGATGTATCTCCATTGTGAGGCCTCTATATCTTTGTATGAGACCCATCCAAGGTCTAACAAGTTGTCAATCTTTCCCTTCAGCTCGTCGGCCCACGGAGCTTGGAAGATATGCCTATCACTGACTGGGTGGTTGCCCTCTGGGAATGGAAACTGCCACCCTACTCGCTCTCCACCAATATCAAGTGGTTCTCCCATCCATACACCTTACTCGGAATATCCAGGAAGAAATTCCGTGCGTTCCTGACCGAGGACACACTAACCGTCGTCTTCCCTTTGGCGGTATTCCGGACCGTCCTATAGTATCGACGGAACACTTTGTTGCACGGCTCGTAGCCAAGAAATCTGCAGACGATGGCAAACCCAGATAAAATTCTGACGGTGTTGGCGCTGACCTCCATGGGCACACAAGCGGAGTCCTCCAGGAATTCGTTGATGAAGGGGTCTAGAGGCGCCTTAGGCCGAGCTCAAGCTGTTTGTAAAAGAAGCCGACCTTCTCCTTGCCGGTCACTTATGGAGTGGCGACGGGGTTCATACTCTGTCAAGCCGAGATGTTCTAACTTGTAGGTCGAAGCTCGAACCACTAAATGAGCCTCGTAGGGCGTCGATCATTTGCTTTCAGAAGCGTCACATTTTCGAGAGCTCAATTTTGGGCACGGCCCATCTTCCCTTGCTCCGCCTCCAAACTCACCGTCGTTCGATCCAACTTGTACAAATGTGTGGTAAGCCTTGACCATCTGTTTCGCCAGCACTTGTGCTCGGCTCGTTGGCTTACGGGGCCGAACATTCGGGGCGCCCGTCGTGATCCATCTCTACAAAACAAGGGGGTAAAAGTGGGGAATCGATCCCTAACGTTCATAGGCGACGACCTACCTAGTGACGACCTAGATTCCCTACAACCAAGGCCCTAATTGAATCACGACGGGACAAGGAATAGTGGGTTACGATGTGGGTGGGCAAGTCGTTCATTGACACGAAAGGAGTTACCATTGGGTCACCGTCCTCAAAATCCCCTAGGATTTCTCCTGCGGGAACCCCAAGGGCTCATCCTCAAAGTTAAACTTCCCCAGGGATTGAAGAACACGCTCGACAAGGGAATTTCCTCCAAATCCCCCTTAGCACACTTATAAACCCTCTCGATTCAACCCAAAGCCAAACTTGACACCTCTCTCGAAACCGATGGTCCTTGGTCCCATTTGATTAACCTCTACAAACCCAATGAAAAAACCCGAAAATGAAGAGCAGATGAAGAAATTACTGTTTCGGGCTTGAGGATGGTTTTTCCGATGAGTTCGCCGGTGGAAGGTCGAAGAAACTCCTAATCAGTTTGCCGGATTATTTAACGGTGGTGAAGCCAGGACACTGCAATATCGCCGGAAAGCGTGTGCACGGTGGTCGGAAATCGCCTCTCTTGTGTTGTTCTCACTGATCAAAGTTTGGAAAGTTTGAAATGAGGAAAAAAGAAGGCTTTTATATTGGGGGAATATGAACGGTTCATTCCTGGGGAAACCAAACGGCGCAATGAGTAGGGGCATTAAATACCCTCTGCAACTTCCGAGGCACTTGTCCCATCAGAGGACACGTGGCAATTGAAGAAGAGATCTCCGCCGCCCACGTCACCCATGCTGACGTCACCGTAATTCAAAATTCAAATTGACGGTCGTACGGGTTACTCACGGAGGGAAAATAACAACTCTGGCTCGTCGAGACGACCGTGAGTTGGGGGCCACTGAACGGAATAATGCGCGACGGGCCGAGCCCAACGTTTACTACGAGCCCGGGGGCCCAATAAGCCCGTCGAGACCAACTACAAAGAATCGATCAAGGCCTTGGGCCGTGGCCCGTCTAAGCATTTGGTTGGCCGTCGTCGCCACCGAGCGACAGGGCCCGTCCAAACGGCGAGCCATCGACCATTAATGGGGAGGCTAACTTCGGCCCGTCGTCACACCAATTGGTGTACATCCTGCGGCTGGACGAACCTTCCTTCGACCCCAATGGCACTCATCCAAGAAAGTGGCGTATTTGAACGACTCGTCGTCATTGAACGACTCGTCGCCATTGAACGGCCGACTCTCTCTCTCGACGAGTCATATCTCAAGGAGACGACCCAACCGGACGTACGGCTCTGGGTCGTCTCCTCTATTAAGCTTCCTCAACAAGCTTGGTTAATTAGCTAATTTGGGATAATGACGGACTGTGCGGTGCCTCGTTATATGTGCGATCATGCATTCGTAATAACTACAAAAGGTACAGAGGTTGACTTTCCACTTATAAGGCAAACTACTTATCGATGTCGGGTGTAGCGGTGTCCTTACATAGACGGACGATGCCGGCGCGACACGTGTACACCTAGGAGATGGAGCCGATCCTACGGTACCGGCATCAATCCAATCAGCGGTTACGGTAAAAACCCTAATACCACCTTTCCTACTATAAATAAGAGAGTAATAACGTGGAACAAGGTAATGCTTTTCTGCATATTTCCATACTCACGCACTCTGCCATATTTTACACCATATTTCCAGACCATAATCTTACTCTCACGCCGGAGGGGCTTGCCGGAAGACCCCCGGCGCAGTTTCACCCTTCATTTCTTGTGCTGTGCAGATCCGGAGCTAGCTCAATCATTTGCTGGACACAAGAACTGAGCTTGGCACGCTTTCCTGCGCGATCATATATATTATAGTCTGAATGTTTTTGAAGAAGATATCTTAATTTTATTGATATTGTAAGACCATATTTATACATAACAGAAAAAAAAAAAGTAAATAAGGTAATAACAAGTACTCTAATATGACAAGGATTCTAAAACAGACTTGCTGAAGAATTGCTGAAGTATTATGAAATCAAAGACTAAATCTAGAAGAATTATAGTCAGAGTTGATTTAAGAAACAATGACTAAAGTTGATTTAGGAAACAATAAATTATAATGCAATTTATGTAGAAGAAGGAGTATGTTAGAAAGTATAGTTAACACGGTCGTTCCCTTGTCTTGTCGTCTTGAGTCCCAGGCGAAGTCCCTTGTCGTCGAGTCCCAGGCGAATGCCCCACCTGGCCCCCTTTGGGCCGACCTTGTTGACAATCAAAATGTGTTTATTTTTCACAAGCAAATGGATATCTTTTTCTTTGCATATCATCAATATGTATTCATGCATTATAATTTTAGTCTTATCTTTCCCTATTTATGATGTGATTAATGTGTAGACCCACTCTTCCAAACTAGTACTTAATTAGTTCACACTAAATAATTAATTAGCAGTACTAATAATAAGAAGAGCTAGCCTATCAATTGGTTTATGGCTATTAAGTGACAAAATGGAGATTAAGTGGCAAGTGGAGACCACCAAAAAGTACTTTTATATAAATAATTAGATAGCAAATGGAATATTGTAAGCTTTACTAAAAAGGTCATACTAATAAATTGTTAAATGGACTAAAATGTCATGTTTTCAAAGAATTCAAGTTACATTTTGATTAAATTAGGTCTTTTGGCAACTACAAGTTTGAACGTTCCAAGCTTGGGTTAGTATTTCACATTAAACTAGTGAGATCAAATTTTATGTACCCTTTTTATAAGGACAAGACTAATAATTCATACAGTTGAATTACTAGTTATACACAAAATTTTGGAAAAAAATGTGTTCTTTCATAAGATTTAAAAAATGTGTTTTTAAACCATGTGTAATAACATTTTTGTAATTAACTTGCATTTTTCAAAAAACGTGCGTATTGACATTTTCGTAAATACCGAAGGTTATCAACTGAAGCTATCAGTCGTTAACTCTAGCACTGACACTGCTAACAGACACTGTCATTCTTTAATACATATGTTGGCACTCTTTAACACATGTCCTGACACTCATCAAAATACATGCTCTATTACTCAATAACAAAATTTACAAAAACTTCAAACGCCTATTTGAGAGCATAATGACGTCTTTTGGGTTTTATAAACCCTGTATCACGGGCCAAAGATCCGTGACTTTTGTAGGTCACGAAATTCCCTTCAATTTGATATGACGCGCGTTTCGTGGCTCATGCCGATTCAAATGTTTTGTCAGTTTTCACGTACGCGCCCAGTAAAACAATCAATGTTACTAGTAAAACACATGCACTGGAACTCCTTGTAACTAATGTTGATTATATCAGTTTAATGTCAGTGTTAATGTTTTTGAGTGTCAGGTACATGTGTTGACACTCATTCTAACTAATGTTGACTGTAACATAAATGCCAGCATTAGTGTTTTTGAGTGATGGGTACATTTGCTGGCACTTTTGAACACATGTGATGACACTCATCAAACCACTCAAATAAAATTTACAAGAACTTCAAAGACCCGTTTGAGAGTCTAAATGACATCTTACAGATTTATAAACCCTATAACACATGACAAAGACCCGTGACTTACGTAGGCCTCGAAATTTTCTTCAATTTGATATGATTTGCGTTACGTGGTTCATCTCGAGTAAAAAATTATGTCAGTTTTCGCACACGCATCCAGTAACACAATCACTATTACTAGTAAAACAAATACACTGACACTCCTTGTAACTAAAGATGGTTATACCAATTTAATGCAGTATTAGTGTTTTGGAGTGTCAGGTACATGTGTTGACATCCCTTCTAACTAATGTTGGTTATACCGTTAATGACATCATTAGTGTTTTTTAGTGTTAGTTACATGTGATGACAATCCTTCTAACTAATGTTGATACTCCTTGTGCATGCAGTGCGTGCGAAATTCCAGTTATTTACAAACATGTTATCATGCATTAAAATAAAAAAAGTGTTAGTTATTTACATAAATTTCATCGGTTCGGTTCAACTCGATTTAGGCCCAATTTAAAAACACATTTTTCTACTCACTAGAAAAAATGTATTTTTCATAATACCAACTCCTAGTTATATGCTATAACACATTGTACAAAAATCTTTATTTCCAAATTATAAAAAAATGAACCTTTATTTTTTAGACATAAAAATTAAAAACTGCTCCATTATACACAAAATCTCGGGATATTATTAAAAATTCCAAGATTATAGCACTCAGACAAACACCAATCCTCTTACTTATTTTATTTACTCCTTTATCTCATTTTATTTGGCCACATTTGATTTTTATAGTTTAACATAAGTAAATTTTAAACAAAAATTAATGTCAATTTAATTATTCGGATGAAATTTTATAAATTAGTATTGATAATTAACTAAATAATAATAATAAAATATTTAATCAAAATAGTTAAATTGACATTAATATTTAATTAAAATTTATTTGTGCTAAATGTTATAAATTAAATCAAATCAAATGTGGCCAAACACAGCATGAGAATATTTATATGTGTAGGGAAAATACAAATTCAATTATAAATCTATTTAATTGAAGTCAAACAATAATTACCAGTCCCTTTCCTTGGCATGTGACAAAGGAAATGGAACGGGGGTGACACTAGAAAAATCGAAGGCTGCGGGAGAGCAAGAAGATGAAGAAGCTGACTACTCTCCCTATCCGTCTTATTCTCATAATAAATGTAACGTTTTTAATGAATATAATTTTAATGAGGGTAGTACTATATACAAGGCATGATTTTACAAGGCATGTACAAAATGTCCAAAATACCCTCATATATATATTAAAAAAAAAAAAATCCTTCCCTCCCCCCATTTCAAACGACGGACAATTCTCTCTCTCTCATTGCGCTGTTCTATCTCTCTCTCTCTCTCAAAATCTAACGTCGCTCTCTCTTCTCTCAATCATTCAACGAACGCCGCCATCACCACCGCCGGAAAACATGAAGACAAATCTCCCTAAAACCGGTGGAAAGTCCGTCTCCTCTCCCGCCGCTCCAAAAGTAATTATTTTTAACCTAAAATTTCAATTTGAAAACCCAACATTAATTTTATGCCTAAAATGGATTATATAATGCTTAATGTTGTTTAAACGTATCCTAAATGGTTCTAATTGCGATTTTGTAACATTAATTTGTGTTTTTTGTTTGAATCGGATACGAATTCGTGTGCCTAAAATTTGAAGTTGTCGGCGTGCGTTTCGTATGAACACATACGAAATGTCACCAACATTTCGGGTATTGGCATACGAAATGTAAACTGATTCATCAGTTTACATTTCGTATGCCAATACCCGAAATGTTGGTGACATTTCGTATGTGTTCATCTGAATGGTCACCAATATTTCGGGTATTGGCATACGAAATGTAAGCGATTCATCAGTTTACATTTCGTATGCTTAACTGCAAATGTTGGTGGCCATTCGTATGAACACATACGAAATGTCACCAACATTTCGGGTATTGGCACACGAAATGTCAACTGGTTATTGAATATTAACTGTCTCTTATTTAATTTTTTGTAGGGACGTAACCCTGCGACGGCCTCTAATAGAAAGAGGAAGGCCGAGGAGGCGGTGCGGCTAAGAGCGGATCAACGGAGCAAAAAGATTCACGACAAGAAAGTCGTGATTGAGGAGACTGTGGTTGAGGAGAGTGATAGTGAGGGTAGTTATTCTAGTGAGGATTCATCTTCACGTACTCGGTCCCGAGGTGCATCTGTGCAGGAGGCACATTTATCTAGTGACGATGATGAGGAGGAGGAGGAGGCGGAGGAGGCGGAGGAGAGTGTATCTGTGAGGCCTCGCAAGAGGCGGGAGGCACGGGTTTTTTAATTTTTTTCTACATTCTAGATGACATTTAAAGTGTTTTTCATCTACATCACTTTCCTCAAAATCCAAATGGAGATTGAGTTACAAATATTTGCCATTATTTAGGGTTTTTAGGGTTTTACGTGTCCCGATCTTGCCAAAAATGGTATACGGCTACCTCGTTTATTTTTTTAATTTTTTCTACATTCTAGATGACATTTAAAGTGTTTTTCATCTACATCACTTTCCTCAAAATCCAAATGGAGATTGAATTACAAATATTTGCCATTATTTAGGGTTTTTAGGGTTTTACGTGTCCCGATCTTGCCAAAAATGGTATACGGCTACCTCGTTTATTTTTTTTAATTTTTTTCTACATTCTAGATGACATTTAAAGTGTTTTTCATCTACATCACTTTCCTCAAAATCCAAATGGAGATTGAGTTACAAATATTTGCCATTATTTAGGGTTTTTAGGGTTTTACGTGTCCCGATCTTGCCAAAAATGGTATACGGCTACCTCGTTTATTTTTTTTTAATTTTTTTCTACATTCTAAATGACATTTAAAGTGTTTTTCATCTACATGAGTTTCCTCCAAATAAATAAAGTGGTATCACTTAAATGTGATAGGTTATATGATATTGTATGATCCAATATGACATTTGTTCCTTGTCATGTATAAGTGTATAAATTTTGCTCAATTAACAACACAATTCAATAATATAACATAGAATATGCGTATCATTAACATCGTGTCGCAAATCATCGAAGAACACCTTCATTATGATATGTCGTATGGATATACACGATTTTAGTACATGATATCGTGTTGTTGTGTACGAAATTAATGACAGAGTAAATTTAAATTTCATATAATTTCATACGACCTATTATTTAACCCAATTAGTTTATGTCGTGTAAAAGTACACGACATGAAGGCTTCTTGTCGTCCTTTCGAGCACGACAGACGAAGGGTAGTTTGGAAATTATTGTAATCTTTTTATTATTTGATGTATATCTTTTTCTTTATGTGCACACCAAGATAAATTGGTTAGGCTTGTTATATAAACTCTTGTGTATCAATAATAAAATCAATGTCTTTTCCAAAATATTATTTTTCCAAAATATTGTTTTTTCATTATGGTATCAGAGCTTTCTTGATCCACAACCCAACCCTAGCGCCGCCTCCTTCTTTCAATGGCCATGCAATCCTCCACCATTCCAAACTCGGCGGAGCCAAACTCCCCTCTCATTCTTGTTAATCTCTCCAACTGTATCACTCTCACACCCTTGACCTATCTCCCTTGGGCCGCCCAACTTAAATCTATTCTCTTTGGCCTTGACTTATTGAAGTTTGTGGATGGCTCTCATCCCCCACCACCTCCTAAAATCACCACCAATAACCGTGAGGCAGACAACTCGGCTTTTATTACCTGGAGCCGCCAAGACCGCCTTCGATCCTCCTAGGTGCACTCCTAGGCACCTTGGACACCACTGTCTCGCCTCTTGTTCTTCAGGCCAAAACCTCCAATGAAATTTGGACTCTCCTTCGCACCACATATGCTAACCCTTCTAGGGGTCATATCCTTCAAGTTAAGGACAACCTTGATTCCTTAACCAAAATCACCCAAACTATTGCTGAATATATGCATTCCATTAAAACTTGTACCGACAAACTAGCTATTCTTGGGAAATCCATGGATCCCGAAGACATTATTGCCAAAACCCTAAAAGGCCTAGACTACGAATCCTACAAACCGGTCATCGATTCTGTCTGAGCTCGTGATCTCCCTATCTCCTTTGAATCTCTCCATGAGAAACTTATACATCATGAACTCACCTTGAAACAACAAACCTCTTCAACCACTTTCCCCGCCACCGCCCATGCTGCCTCCTTCCGCCCTAATTCCAGCCGTTCCACCAACCGCACAAACACCACCTTCCCGTCGCCACCCAACTTTCTCTGCCCCTAATTCTCCCTTTCCGTCCCCACCTCTCCTTCCTACTCCCACCACCCCTTCCTCAAACCTTTTTAAGGCTAAGTGCCAATATTGTAGGTATGTGGGACATGTCATCTCTTAGTGTAATCGTTTTAAAAGTGACTATCCCGCTGTGGTTTTTCCATCCTTCAACAACTCCCCCAGGCAGCCCTGCCCTAACTCCACCACCGGTCAGCCTCAAGCCCATACAATCACCACTGTCAATCACACCCATCCAACCTCTTGGCTCCTCGACAGTGGTGCCACGCATCACCTTACCAATGACCTCACTAATCTCTCCCTTCACCACCCGTATAATGGTTGTGATGATGTGATTATTGGCGATGGCTCTTCTCTTCCTATTTCAGAAATAGGCTCCTTCACTCTCTCTTCCTCTCATAAAACACTTCATTTCAATAATGTTCTCTATGTTCCTCTTATTTCGCGTAATATTTTATCTGTTTCTCAATTTTGCAAAGATAACAATGCCTTCGTCAATTCTCACACTCTTCTTTTCTTATTAAGGATCTCTCGACACATCAAATCCTTCTCCATGGGACAAATGATCATGGCGTTTATCTTTGGCACTCCTCTTCACCAAAAGCTCTCCTTGGAACATCCGCTACTACTCATTCTTGGCATCATCGTTTAGGGCATCCCGCTCCTCCTATTATTTCCTTTTTGAATAAACAATTTTCTCTTTCAATTCAGTCTAGTTCTTTTTCCAAGTGTAATTCGTGTGACATTAATAAAAGTCATAAATTGCCTTTTGATGTTTCTTCTCTTACTTTCGCTGCTCCACTTGAACTTGTTTTTTCGGATGTATGGACATCCCCTGTTCACTCTCATGATAATTTCAAGTATTATGTGATATTTGTCGATCATTTTACTAAGTATGTCTGGCTATATCCTCTCAAAAATAAATCTGATACTTTTGCCACTTTTAATAGATTCAAAGCTCTTGTTGAAAAAATCTTCAACAAACCCATTCTTCAACTATTTTCTGACAACGGAGGTGAATACCTCAAACTTACACCCTCTCTTACTCAAGATGGTATTTCTCACCTTACTTCTCCTCCACACACACCCGAACAGTTATGCCGAGCGTCGCCATTATCGTCACATTGTGAAACCGGTCTAACTCTCCTCACCCATGCCAAACTTCCTTTAAAATTTTGGACGTATGCCTTTATTACTGCCACATATTTAATTAACCGCCTGCCTACATCCACTCTTTACAATGACTCACCCTACTTTCGCCTATTTCGAAAACACCCCAACTACACAAAACTTCGTTCCTTTGGTTGCCTTCGCTATCCATGGCTCCGCCCCTACACACCTCATAAGCTTGCTCCCCGCTCCGTCCCATGCGTTTTTGTAGGATACTCTCCACCTCAAATCGCATATTATTGCCTAGATCCCATTACTAATCGTGTTTACACCTCTCGGCATGTTAAATTTGTCGATGATATCTTCCCTTATCCTACCTTTGTCACTCCCAGCTTGACCTCTCCTTCTGTCACTCCTTCTCAATGGTGCTCACTTTCTCTTCCCATACTACTTCATGTACCATCTCACCCATCCCACCTGCCTGCTCCTGTCTCTTCTTCCTCCATTCCGTATTCTTCTGCCCCTACACTCACTTCAGCTCCCTCACCTTCTCAATCCAACGCCCATTCAGGAACTCCTTCCTTTCTTCCATCCTCTACTGCAGATCATGATCCCTCCCAGTCCACACCTTCGCCACCCCCACCCCCACCCCCACCTCCGCCCCCTTCGCACTATCACCACTAGACTCTATAATAATATCATTAAACCTAACCCTAAATATGCTAATCTTGTTTCTCTTTCCACCCCTACTAGTCTGCCTACTTCTACCAAACAAGCTCTCGCTTCTCCGCATTGGAAAGCTGCCATGTGTGAGGAGTTCACTGCTCTTACCAAAAACAATACATGGTCATTAGTTCCTTCTACCTCTGCCCCAAATATTGTTGGTTGTAAATGGGTCTTCCGAATCAAGTATAACCCATATAATACTATTCAGAAATACAAGGCTCGTCTTGTAGCCAAGGGCTTTCATCAACGTCCCGGTGTTGATTATTCGGAAACCTTCAGTCCGGTTGTAAAACCTGTCACGGTTAGACTTCTCTTATCTCTTGCTCTTTGTCATGGTTGGAATATTCGTCAGCTTGACATTAATAAGGCCTTCTTACAAGGCAATCTCAATGAAACTGTCTTCATGTCCCAACCCCCAGGTTTCATCGACACCTCTCACCCATCTCATATGTGTCATCTTCATAAGGCTATATATGGCCTTAAATAGGCTCCCAGAGCATGGTACATGAAAATTAAGAATTTTCTTATTTCTTATGGCTTTCACAATTCCATTGCTGATTGTTCTCTCTTTATTTACTCAAAATCTTCTCACACACTTTTTCACTTAGTCTTTGTTGATGACATTATTGTCACTAGTCCATCTTCCTCTTTTCTTTCTACTTTTATTTCTCATCTTTCTTCTCATTTTTCTCTCAAGGATCTCGATCCGCTCTCTTATTTTTTTTGGTGTTGAGGTCACTCCCAACTCCAATGGTCTTATTCTATCTCAGACTAAATACATTTATGATTTACTCTCTCGACATCATATGTCTCATTCGAAGCCTGCTATTACACCTATGGTTACCTATCCTACCCTTACTCATCATCCGATTATAGCCATTTGTAACCCCACTGAGTATCGGGCTATCGTTGGTAGCCTTTAGTATTTATCCATCACTCGTCCTGATATTGCCTTTTCGGTTAATAAATTGGCTCAATTTATGCAACATCCTCAATCCAAGCATTGGGTTGCTCTCAAGCGATTACTTCGCTATCTTCATGGTACTTTTTATTTTGGCATTCAGCTTTATCGCAGCTCACCATATACTTTTTCTTTGTTTGCACACCAAGATAGATTGGTTAGGCTTGTATATATAAACTCTTGTGTATCAATAATAAAATCAATGTCTTTTTCAAAATATTGTTTTTCCATTAATTTATACATTGCAAAAAATGCTCTTGGACTATTTTCATATTTAAAAATTCAACACATATTTTGATATGAATTAAAATGAAAAATGCGATATTTATTAAGAAAATAGGGAGTATCAATTAACCATCGGAATAAACTTGGTTACACTTAACCTGGCTAATAAAAAAAAAACTTGGTTACACTTGAATAAAGTTCAAATCTTTACTCAACACCAACGGTCTCCTGGCCAAGTGGTATCATGACCGGCTTTCCTACGGGGAGGTCGGGGGTTCGATCCCCCCCCTGGGGGGATCTTGTGGAAGCAGCATTGCTGGGCTTGCAATCTCGGTGTGGGGAGTTCAACTGGTGCTGCCACCCTGGCTGCCTCGGGCATATACCGCGATTTACCTCCGCCAGCATACTGAGGGGCCGGTACCTGGTGGTCCAAGATTGATCCGGCGAAGCTGGGGAACCTGGGTAATAAAAAAAAAACTTGGTTACACTTGAATAAAGTTCAAATCTTTACTCAACGTATAGTTTTATTTATCACATTTATTTACATATTTGTGTATTAATAACCATTTAATAACCATATAAATTGTTAAGACTAATATCATAATAACAATATACTTTCTCTATTTTGAAATTTAAGCATCATTTTAAAAATGCTTATTTTTAATTAAATGTTATTATTTATATTTATTAATTTAAATCACTTTTTATTTCCTTAAAAACTCATTCTTTATTTTTATCTTGCAATTATACTTTTATTTTTCATATTTACGTATATCAACTATTTATTTGATCAAATAGTTCTTGGTACATATTCCAAAAATTAATAAAAATCTAAAGTGAGTATGCTTTTAGAAAGTATAATTGATTGCACCATTTTTATGCAAATGGCAAATTTTGGAAATAAAAATTTCTATCAATCAAATGAACGTATCCAAATAAAAGAGAACAATTATTTTAGGATGGTCCGGGACGAAATGTTCAATTCCATACTCCCTACGTCCCAGATCAAGAGTCCTACTTTCCCTTTTGGTCCGTCCCAGACCAAGAGTCCCTTTCCTTAAATGGAAATTTTTTCATATATTTATACCCTTATCATCTCCATATATTTACAAAAAAACCATTACTATTCCTCCCACTCATTCTCTCTCCTATTAAATATTTTTAACTTTTACATTCTCTCTCTTATTCCCTACCACACATTTAACTTTTACATTCTCTCTCCTAAAATTTTCTACCCACTTTAAAAAAAAATCTTAAGAAGCGTGAAATCTCTCCCGAGGACCCTTAATCTGGGACGGAGGGAGTACTATTTTGTAAAAAAATCACATTAGAATTTCAATATCATTGTTGCGTGTTAAATTGTATATCACTAGTGATTCAATGATTGTGTTAAATTATAATATCAATAGTGATCCAACGCTTATATGTATATATCATCGATCGTTGACATCGTGATGATATATGTATATATCATCGATCGTTGACATCGTGATGATGCATGAAGATGTAAGTCCAAATCATTTATAACCGTTAGATAATACAAAATGTAATATACAAAACTGATATAGAGAATTCATCCAATTCAAGTATACTCCCTCCGTCCCATAAAACATTACCTCTTTTACTATTTTGGGCGTCCCACTTTAAAGTCCCACTTTCCTAAAAAGGAAATTTTTTAATATTTCTTTATTCATGGGATCCACTTGTCATACTCACAACACTTTTCAAATTTACTATTCTCTCTACTCATTCTCTCTCCTCCCACTCACAACACCTACTTTAATAACATTATTCCTTATTTTCCGTTCTCAACAGTAAAAGAGTAATATTTTATGGAACGGAGGGAGTATTTATTTATTTAAACAATAACTAAGGCACGTTTATTCTTGGCAATTTAGTGAATCAACATACCCAATCTTTTCAATTAAATTCTAAACATAAATAATTAGTTTCAATTTCATATATAATATTCATTTCGTTTCAGATTTCAGCGTAAGATTTTTATTTTTCTTTTGGTATGTCACGAGTAAGATTTTTAGTTATTTTTTTTTTTAATGGACAATGAGATTCACTTGCTATACTCACAGTAACAACTCACTCACTATTATCTACCTACTTTTTCTTTCTTACTTTACTTTTTGTATCCACAATATTTTTTTTTAATCTTTGTAGAAAGTCAAACTCAGAACCTTATTATAGAACAGGCGGAATATAAACTAACACGTAACATGCAATACACCAACCGAAGTGATAGGATTAAGCAATGCATATTCATGTTCAATGAACTTAACAGGAGACAAAAAGCTTTACGAACTAATAATATAGCTTCATGATTAATGAGTTTTATTATAAGTTTAATGTTTGATGAAATAACAAACCCTCGAACTAATTAAATTAATAATATTTGAAGATCTTTCTTCGACAGTTAAAGATACTGTTTGGAGGGGTCAAATTAATTTTAAAAGCACAATTTAGAAGAGAGAAATGTGATCATATTTTGTACCATTAACTAATAACGGAGTAGAATCTCATACTGCAGGGATTCCTCAATGTCCATATTTTACGTTCAATCCTTCAATCGCTTTTGACCTGCCTTCCCATCAACAAGGGTCACCTATTTGTGTAAAATGAAATCTGAATCAGATAATTTAGAAGGGGGAGGGGGTCGAACTTCTTGTTCGTGAAGTAATGACAAAAAATGAAATAATGAATTAAAGAAACTAATTCAGGTCTCCCCGACTGATTCTACCATAAAGGCCAACGATAGACAATAAATCCGCCCCCCCCTCCGAACACAGCTTACATCTTTTATCGTACTTTCCAAATAGCAACTCTTCTCCAAATTCATTATACTAATGTATAATTTAACTGTACAAGTCTCAATTTATTTCTGGTCCTAGTCACTATGCTTCCCCAAGAATCTAGTTTGTACTTTTGTTTACTAGATTGAGATTTTTGGGGTTTTGTAGTAAAGGAGTTAAAATGGGTGTTTTTAGGGTGGTGTGGGAGTGGGGAGAATTGGTTCATTGTATCTAATTAATTAGAGTAATATTGTTGTTGGTAAAACACATGATTTTAGGGTTTATAGAGATGCCAACATGACTTTGCAGTAGAATTTACTCCATGGGTTTGTTAAGTATTAGTAGTTAATTTCTTGGGGGTTAATTTCTTGGGGGTGGGGGAGGGAAATGGTAATCTCGACTTGGCTCTTGCAGTACTATTGAGTCAATTAGGGAAATATGAGGCTTCGTTCAAGAAGTTTTAACTCTATGTATCACTTTTAATTTTAATGTACTTCCTAGTTCCTCCTCCGTCTTCCACATTTTCTTTTTTTGATTATCTAATTTTATTTGATCATTCATAAACCTAATGTAAATTTATATCGTATTTTTCTATTATACCTTTATTTATATTTTACATTTAACTAATCAACTACAGATGCACTAATTCTCGTATCTTAATTAAGGGAGGGTATAACTGAAAATATAAAAATTAAACAAGACATTTATTATGATTTCTTAAACTATTTAATTTTGTCATGTGGCCAAATATAATGGGATGGAGGGAGTATAGTTTGTAACTATAAATTATAGTAAGAAATAGATCAATGATAATATTATAAATATTGTACCTAGAGTATAATTTTCATCAGAGCTGCTCGAATCAACTGCAGCAACATTAGCTTCAGAACGAATAGGAGGCTCATCTCGCTTCTTTCTAGTACAATATGTCTTCCAATGTCCATTTTCTTTACAGTAATTATAAATATTCTCAGGTTTTTGTCCCTTCTTGCCAGAAGACTTCTTCTTCTGCTGCTTACTGCCTGCTAGAACCCCAGTTGTCTTCCGCAATCAAACCTGCTGATTGGTTTTCTGTATTACTATTATCGCTTGCCTTTTTGACGAAACTCTCTAGTATTGAGCGAGAATTTCACTTCCTCTAGAGTGACCGTGATGTAATTAGGGTTGCAGCGGAATAATAAAACGGATAGGCAAATAATTGATTGAACAACTATTTGACCTAATTCAAATCAATGAACTAGGGTTTGAACAAGAGAATCACCAAGATGATGATAATCTTCTGCAGATCAATTAATACCTATTAAGTCAATTAAGACTCAGTCAAGAATCTCCTAAGAAATTCAAGGAACAAGCTAAAAAGCTTCAAGGTAAAAACCTTCAATTGCAAAGCAATTCAATTTAATTCAATAATTCAAAAGTCTCCTAAAACAATGATGAAAGAGAGTATTTATACTCTAAACAAAACCCTAAACTACTTGGAAAAGGAAAAGCAAAACAATCCTAATTAAAACACTTTAAAATAGGAAATAAAATCAAATCGAAATTCCAAAACCAGCTTGAAAAAGGAAAAGCAAAACAATCCTAATTAAAACACTTCAAAATAGGAAACAAAATTAAATCGGAAGGCTTGCTTCTTTGAGGGATACATCAGATACATCATACACCCCCACTTCAAAAGAATTCGTCTCCGAATTCTGGTCTTTAGAAAAAGAACATGATCTTGAAGTTTTTGACCCTCCTTTGTTGACCTTCCGCCCCGACCTCCCCTTGATCAACATCTGACATCTTCCATCCCAAATAAAGAGATATTTCGAATAAAGCAAATCTTTTCTCGTCCTTGGAAGAAAGAAGAAAACGTGTCCATCCCATTTAAACAAGTATTTGGAATACATATGACGAAGAAGCATAAATAAACACATGAAAATTTCCTCCGGAAACATAAGACTATCATCCGTATTAATCTCATTATCTCTTGGCCGATCAACCTCCCCATCGTCCACATGAGTAATCATAATAAAGTCACCGACAAAAATATCGCAAAATTCGATTTTGCAACAAACCAATTACTTCGAATTTCATCATTCACCTTGGACTCAATAGGGGCATGAACAGGGTTTATAATAAGGGAAGGAATATTATTATCACAAACCTGAATGTCCTCGTCCTTTGCACATAGATTTTCAACAATAGACTCCTCTTCAACAGGATCTTCTTGGGCCGGAAATATATCAATAGCAAGACGCTTTTCTTCCTCGAGACGCTTCAATTCAGCCTCCCTTCGTGCCTCAAAACGATGAATTCTTTTCGTATAAAGATCGATTTGGACAAGACATCGTTCAGCTTCTGCCCAAACAACATCCCTTTTGTCGCGATACTTATCCACCAAAAACTGATGACTTGCTTGAAGTCGGTCGTTTTGAATCTCAGTTTCAAAATAAAGCATCAAGTCATTCTTATCATCGGACTCCTTATAAAGTTTATTATACTTTATAGAATATTTTCTTACCTGACAACGATCAAACTCCAAACGCATATCGATCTTCTCAAGAAGGGATTCTTCTTCTCCACCATTGTTGGTCATCTTTCTTGTTAGATTTTCTTCCTTGGATCGTCCTTTGTCTGATACCAACTGATGTAAACGGGTTGCAGCGGAATAATAAAACGGATAGGCAAATAATTGATTGAACAACTATTTGACCTAATTCAAATCAATGAACTAGGGTTTGAACAAGAGAATCACCAAGATGATGATAATCTTACGCGAGATCAATTAAGACCTATTAAGTCAATTAAGACTCAGTCAAGAATCTCCTAAGAAATTCAAGGAACAAGCTAAAAAGCTTCAAGGTAAAAACCTTCAATTGCAAAGCAATTCAATTTAATTCAATAATTCAAAAGTCTCCTAAAACAATGATGAAAGAGAGTATTTATACTCTAAACAAAACCCTAAACTACTTGGAAAAGGAAAAGCAAAACAATCCTAATTAAAACACTTTAAAATAGGAAATAAAATCAAATCGGAATTCCAAAACCCGCTTGGAAAAGGAAAAGCAAAACAATCCTAATTAAAACACTTCAAAATAGGAAACAAAATTAAATCGGAAGGCTTGCTTCTTTGAGGGATACATCAGATACATCAGACCGTCTCCTTACCACTGATACTAGAGTCAACGTAGTGCTCATATGATAAAGGCAATGAAACAAGAAGTATTAATTTTGCATCCTCATAAGCAACTTTAGCATCTATATTAAGTAACAAAAATGTAAATATATTTAGGTGATCCCTAATGAGCGTACCTTCCTTCATTCAGAGAGAATACATCTTCAACTTCAGATATAGCTTGTTGATCAATGATTGTGTCAAAAACATGTCTTCCAACGCAAGCCACAAAGCACCTCCGAAATCAGTATCTGCAATATCCGCTAGAACATCATCATCTAGACACCTTATAATTTTAGACCGGCCCCTCTTATCTTGCGCGATCAAATTTGTTGCTTCCTTATCAGCTGTTTTACGGTCCTTCTCCGATCTCTCTACTGTTGCATCAACCATTGTAGCCCACAAACCCTTGTTTTTCAATAGGGATTTCATCTTGATTTGCCAAAGACTAAAACTATTCTACTTATTGAACTTTTCAATTGGTGATTCAATTCCTGATCCCATCTTCTTCTGTAGCAGAAAACCCCTAGACCTTTTTTAGCCTGACCGGCTCTGATACTAGTTTGTTAGAAAAGAGTCTATATATAAGACAGAAAATAAAAGCTATCACATAACACAACGAAATACGTGGTTCACCAACTTGGCTACATCCACGGATAGAGGAAAAGAATATTATTATCAATTGGAAATTAACGAACACAATCTATAATCTAGTGCACGAATTCTTGGTCACAAGAATTCTTGGTTGTGAAAACCCTAGATCTAGAAAATAGATGAGAAATTGAACTTCAGAACCCTAGTATTATTGATATGCATATCACACTATAATTTCCTCAAACTGTTAGGGGATAAGCAGTATTTATACTGCCCTACTTCTAACCCTGCAGAGTTTCTCAAACCATGTCCATAACTGCCGGCGCCCAGACCCAAAAAGACACAGGGCGTGACAACACCCTTGGAGGGCGCGGTCGCCCTCTTTGTCCAGAGGGTAGTGCGCGATCGCTCCTCACAAACGCGCGACCGCCCTGTTTGTACAGAAACTTTGCGCGGCCGCTCCTTAGCTCTAGGGCAGTCGCCCCCTTGGCCTGCACCGGTGTGCCTTGTTCCTTGCATGGCCGTGTCTGCTAGTTGTCACATGAATTATTCCATTGCTTTGTTCAATCCCCTAATTTAGGCGTTCCCAACTTAGATGACATCAAACATAATACAATTAATGTTTATCATTTTTTTTTTTCTTATTCTTAATTTTTAATTATTTTTACAAAAAAAGTGAACAATTATATTTGACAAACTTAGAAGTGGACATTAAATATAATCCCTTTTGTATCCACTAATTACTTAGTCAATAACTTGACTAATTTTTTTTGTGTAAATTAAAATGAGATTCTTATTTTGTAACAAATTGAGTATTTACTACCGCTATTCAGTAGAAAATGTGTGTATTTCTTGTCTGTGACTTATTGAAAATTTTTTCTAAACATACATTTATTTTTTCCAGCGAGTATGAAATCAAATATACTAAAATAAAATGCTCAGAAATTTAATAGAATTTGTAAAATCCCAAATTATATTCGTATATATTTGTATTTAATCACATGACTCTTCTATTGAAATATGCATATGGTTTTTTAAATGGATATATTTATTTCTCAATAAAGATAGAAGATGTTTCTAAAGAGTGGGTGATAAAGTCAGGTCTTATTCTCGATAAACAGTAAAGAGTTTAATCCCTCTCCACGTCTTCTAGCTAGCGTGGAATATCAAAATTAAAATTGGAAGGTGTATGAAAGAGACTGGGAATTAGATGTTGGAACCAAACACAATCCAGTCCATATTAACTTGGCCCACTCGAAAATGAAGAGATGGGCTCAAATCCTCTCTACATCTAGATACCGTCATAATTTTTCTTTTATTTTACTCTTTATTTATTTTAACTTAAGACCAAGTGCAATGGTTAGTTGAATAAATTTTTTCAACTGTTGAATGCTTTCAACGGGGGTGTTGAAACTTTTTCAACTGTTTAAAATTTTTAATTTTGTTGAATTTATTCAACGGTTGTTGAAAAAAAATTTGGGTTCCACTTCTGCCACGTGTCACCGTATAATTGGTCAGTTTTTGACGCGTGGATGTCACTCTCCTTACAGGCGCGTCTGCGCCTCCCTTTTCCTTTTTTTTTTCTTTTTTCTTTTTTCCTGAAGATGCCACATATCAGTCTCTGATTGGCCTGATTGGCCACTGAATTTTTTTTTGTTTTAAATCCTCCGAATTTTTCAAAGGCAATTATCTTATATCAAAAAAAAAAAAAAAAAAAAACTTTTTTTACACCAAAATTCATGATTTTTTTTTATCTACAAATAGAGCCTTGTTTCATTTGATTTGGACACAAAAAAAAATACTATTTTTTCAATATAAATTAATTATATTGAGCAAGAGTACTTGAGGGCCCCAAACGAAGATGATCTGCGAAGAATACTTGAAGTTAGTGAGATGCGGGGATTTTCAGGGATGATCGGGAGTATTGATTGCATGCACTGGGAATGGAAAAATTGTCCTACGGCTTGGGAAGGTCAATTTACTAGAGGTGATAAGGGAACCACCACGGTTATTCTTGAAGCAGTTGCCTCTCATAATTTATGGATCTAGCATGCGTTTTTCGGATGTCCGGGCACATTGAACGATATAAATGTTCTGGACCGATCGTCAGTGTTCGATGATGTTGAACAAGGAAATACTCCACGAGTCAACTTCTTTGTGAATCAACGTCTGTATAATATGGCGTATTATCTTGCTGACGGTATATACCATTCTTATTCGACTTTCGTGAAATCAGTTAGACTACCTCAAAGTGAAGAAGATAAGTTATTTGCAAAAGTTCAGGAGGGGTGTAGGAAGGATATAGAACGTGCATTTGTAGTGCTCTAAGCTCAATTTAAAATCATTCGAGAACCAACTCGAATGTGGAACATAGCCGACTTGGCTATCATCATGAGGTCATGTATCATATTACATAATATGATTGTGGAAGATGAACGAGATACATATGCTCAGAATTGGATCGACTTTCAACCCGAAGCAGGTGGGTCTAGTACACAACAACCCGAAGCAAGTGGGTCTAGTACACATCAACCATTCTCGACTGAGGTACTATCTGCATTTGCGAATCATGTGCGTGCTAGATCGAAATTGCGTGATCTAAAAGTTCATCAAGAATTGCAGGCGGATCTAATCAAGCACATATGGGCTAAGTTCGGAATGAGAAACAATTAAAAATTATTTTTAAGTCTTTTAATGTGTGATTTAATAGTTTTATTGTATTGTGAGTCGAATCTATTGTGTGTTATGCTTTATTGTAACGTCGTTTTGTTTTAATAATAATTATCGTCATTTTTCATATTTATTTAATTGCAATTAAAAATAATAATTAAGTATGTAGTTTTTTTTTAAAATTATAAATGATAATAATAATTATTATTTTACTAATCAATAAAAATAAAGAATATAAAATAAAATAAAAGTGGTGGGGTATAGGATGATGAGTTGGAAGGGTGTTGAAAAAATATGGGTGTTGAAACTATTGTAGGGGTTAAAAATTGAATGAGATGTTGAATAATTAGGTGGAGAAGAGAAAAGATGATGTGTCATATTTTAAAGGGTGTTGAAAATTGGAGTTGTTAAATGCATTGTAATGGTCTAAATATTACCTTCGTTGGCTGCCCTAAGGGTCCGCTTTCGAGTTTGTTAAGGAGAGAAAGGAAAAGAAGAGGAGAGAAGAGAAGAGAAAAGAAAAGAAGAGAAAGGAATTCGATTACTTCCTTCCTAAATAAATTCGGGAGCAAGTGATGGGAGGAAAACACTTTAAATTACATTTGTACCCTTTAATAAAAGAAGAAAAGAAATATATTTGAGGGATAAAATAGGTTAATCAAAAAATTTGTTAAGTAAAATTTAATTTCCTTCAAATTCCTTCCACATTTGGAAGTGACGCCCCTGACAACGGCGCCTTTTATTTCAGGCGTGGAGAAAAGAGTGGTTCTACCATACTCTCCAGTGAATCTCAAGCTCGAGAGTGAACAAAAAATATGTTGCGTGCATTGCACCCATTAAAAGAGGCGGCTGGGTAATAACTTTAGATTGTCAATTGCTTTGCTAAAAGAAAGAAAAATTTCGAAAACAAATTTTAACCGTGTTCATTGTTTTTTCGCACATGCCAACCAATAGAACGATGCACTGAATTTTTTCTCAAATAATACATTTTTAAAATTTTATTTATTAAAGTGTTTTACTGTTTAAATTTTTTTCCAAAATATTCCACTTTTTGAAACTCGCTATACCGTGTAGCGAGTTTATAATTTTTCCAATTAAAATCGCTACACGGTATAACAATTTTAAATTTGCTAAATTTTATTTTAATATTTATGCTTTAAAAAAAAAAAAACTAAATTTGAAATCGCTACATGATGTAGCGATTTCAAATTAATACGTTCAGCCAAGCAAAAGTCCACCAAACGGTCCAAACCAAAGTAAATTTTGTACGTTAGTACTTCCTTCGACTTTAAATTACAAAATAATAATACAAAAAAAATTATGTATTAATAAAGAAAACTAAATAAAAATATTATTTTTTTTTATCTCAAATAAATATTTAAAAAAATGTACTTCTATAAAAAAATTATATTTTTCATTTCAAAAATAAATATTACTTTCTACTCAAAATGAATAACCAAAAAATAATTCTACATTTTTTATCCCAAAAAAATGAGCATTACTTCCTTCATCTCAATGAATATTTTAAAAATTAATACTATTTCATTCGCCTCTAAAATTAATGTTTGTAATGTTAGTGACTTCGCCTCAAAATATGATATTAATTTTTGAGGCAAATGAAAAGTATTATTTTTTAAAATATTCATTGAGACGAAGGAAGTAATGCTCATTTATTTGGACAAAAAATGAAGTATTATTTTTTGATTATTCATTTTTTGAGTCGAAAGTAATATTTATTTTTGAAATGAAAAATATTTTTTTATAAAAGTACATTTTTTAAAATATTTATTTGAGATGAAAAAAATAATATTTCTATTTAATTTTCTTTATTAATATATAATTTTTATATTATTATTTTGTAATTTAAAGTTGGAGGAAGTACTAACGTACACAAACCTTACTTTGGTTTGGACCGTTTGGTGGACTTTTGTTTGGCTAAATGTGTTAATTTGAAATCGCAACATCATGTAGCGATTTCAAATTTAATTTTTTTAAGCATAAATATTAATATAAAATTTAGCAAATTTAAAATCGCTATACCGTGTAGCGATTTTAATTGGAAAAATTATAAACTCGCTACACGGTGTAGCGAGTTTCAAAAAAGTGGGACATTTTGGGAAAAAATTTGAACAGTAAGTCACTTTGGTAAATAAAATTTTAAAAATGTATTATTTGAGAAAAAATTCACGATACACTTATCCATTTTATTAATTTCATATATATTTATAATATAACGAACTAAACAAAAAAATGTAAAATTATACTTTCTCCGTCCCTTTTAAAATTGCAATAATTAATAATAAAACAATATATTTAGTAATAAATTTTATTTATTAATAATTATAAATATTAATTATAATTAAGGATAGAAATTATTATCTATATAATACAATAATTTAGGGGTGTAAGTGGTTCAGTCCAAACCGCCGTTTGAAATCGAACTAAACCAAATCACGCGATTTATTTCGGTATTCAAGCAATAGTAGTTTGGTTCGGTTCCAAAAATTGTCAAATCGTGTGGTTCGGTTTGATCTGCGGTCTGAACCCCCAAACCACGGTTCGAGACCGAAATACCGAACCACCAAGTCAAACCGATAAACCAAATCACCAAACCGTTCATTATTGACCGAAGATATAAATATCTTTCATTTTCACCTCATATTTAGATTTGAAAACCTCTAATTCTATTAAAGAGTTTTACCCCATAATCATTTTTTCTTTTGGTTAATCTTTCTGTAATAATGTTAATTCACTTTTTAGCAAATATCATTACAGATACTTAAATGGCTTGTTGTTATCATAAATATTGAAGCACAATTTCATTTAAATTTTGAATCTTTTTTGTATGATATGTCTGAAAAATTCAAACAAACATGACAATGAATTGTGTAGTCTGAAACCATGTTCTAATTAATGGTTTAAGTCATGTTTTATTTTATGGTTTGAACCGTGGTTAGAACTGTGGTTTAAATCGAGGTTCAGACCGTAAAATCAAACCGCGGTTAGAACCAATTCGAACCAAATCATAGTGGTTTGTTTCGATTCGGTTTGAATTTTTTAATGGTTCGTATCGATTTGAAATTTTTCCAAACCGATTACTACTGATTAAATCCGTAAATTGACCTAAACCGAATCAAACCGAACAATTTACACCCTACAATAATTAATAATAATATAACATTAAAACAATATATTTAGTTATAATAATTGTATTAAAAATGAATATAAAAGATAAAATAAATTAAGATAATAGAAATTGATGTCTTTTCTCACCATTGAGGATAAAATATTGTGAAATTGGGGTTATTGATAACAGATAAAGTGGAGCCCACTGCTATGGTCTAAACCCAGATTCTTTTTCCACGTCGTCGATCCCATCTCTACCAAATCATGGATAATGATGCCGAAATTCATGAAGATTGGGGATTTCAGAATCGTCAATACAAAATAACCCAACTTCAAAATTCGTTAATAACAACACACTGAATAAAGGAAGGAAGAAGACCGGAGAAAGAAATGAAAACCCATTGTTGAGAATTCTTACCAATAATAATGCCCCGGATTTCATGAACTCAGAACATGCAAATGAAGCAAAACAAACGCAGAAAGTTAATAACAAAATCAGAAGAACAGAAAAATATAAATTACTGAAAATAAATAGTAACAGAGATAGAAGTAATTAGAGAGTTCGGCTCAGGCCCAAGTATCCGAAGAACCAGTCACAATCCAAGCACCGATCCAAAGTGTTATTGAGAAATCAAGGCAGCAAACAGACCCAATTACCCAACTTCAGGAACACCCAAATCACAGCCTCTGTTGATCACAAAACCAACAGCCGTCTCCCAAGAAACACCAGACCCACACTCTCAATTGCCTCGCCAAACAACACACACACACACACACACACACGCTGACAGATTAAATCCCTAACTGAGGGAGAGCACCTAAACAGAATATGAGAGTAGAAGAAAACGATCTGAACCTCAAACAACCTTACAAAACTCTCAACTATACCTCTGCAATTAAGCTCACTAAACCCTCTCTATTTATCACCAGAGAAGACCTCAAAATGTGTATATAAGACTCGTGTATTCTGGCTGCAAAGAGAGGGCATGGGGGGTTTAAATAGGGAGCTGAAGAAGAGATAAGAAAGGGGAAGCAATTCAGAAGAGATAAATCAAACCCGATCAGATAAATCGATCAACAACAATGGCGCAAGAGGCGGAAGCGATGTTGGTGAAACAGAAGATATCGCAGAGACTGAGAAAGAGACCAAGTCAATAACTCTCTCTCTTAAAATATCTCACACAAGGGCTGGATTAGGGTGATATAACTGGGTCACAAAACTTGGGCCAAAAATTTGGCCAAAGCCCAAACAAAAATATCAACATTCTCCACCTTGGATCAAGTGCCGATTCACGACACCAGTCCAAATCACGATGCACTCACAGGATACACTTATTGGGCATAAATCATCATCGCCTTAGCCTTCGACACTTGATCCAACACAAAGTTAGAACAAAGTACGGAAGGCAGAAAATCTAGTTTATTCCTATCACATAGAAAGGAACGAAACTAGACACCCCAACTTCACACAAAGTAAAGAAGAGGATTTTTGGGACAAGCTAACACAAGCATCAACATGAAGTGTTAAAATTCAAAATTTTCAAACAATTCAAAAATTTTGAAACAGGCAAACATTTAGTTCCCATATCAGCAGGATTAAAATTGGTGTCAATTTTTTCAAGATAAACAATATTTTTTGCAATCACATCACGAATGAAATGATATTTAACATCTATATGCTTGGTTCTATTATGAAAAACAGAATTCTTACCCAATTGAATGCCAGATTGACTATCAGAAAATACTACCACATTATCATTTAGAAAATCAATTTCAAAAAGTAAATCCTTAAGCCATATGATGAGTGAGTTTTACACTCATCCATTTAATACTTTATGAACTTATTCTTAGCTTAATTCTTGAGTTTTGTGTGTTTTAATTGGTGTTTTTAGTGTTTTCTAGTTTTCAGGGGTTCAAGTGAAGATTTAGCAAATCAGAAGCATTTTGTGCCCACTTTGAAAGTTCGAAGGATCAAATTGTAATTTTCAGAAGTTCAGGGACCTAATTGCAATTTTGGAAAGTTGGGAGAAAAAAATTGGTCAAATAAAGTTCAGGGCGAAGCGAAAATATGAAGTTCAAGTCGGAAAGTGCAACATAAATTTTTATAATGTCTAAAATGCGAAAAAAGGCGATGGTGCAATTATGGGGCGGAACGAATTAAAAGTGGAACAAAGCAAGTCTTTGCTGGGCCAAAAGCACAGCCGCATGAATGGAGAAGGACTTCAGTTGGGCCAAAGGAATCAGTTTGGGCCAAGGATTGGCGTGTGAGCCTAGTTTTGGGCTTGATTAAATGGATTAAATGGAGACTGCTTACTCCACGACAACTGTTCAGTTTCTCTAAACCTAGGAATATAAAGGTGGTGCCGTGGGTATTTGTGAAGAAAGTAACACTATTTTCAGTTATCATCTTCTTTCATTTTCATTTTCATTTTCATTTTCTTATTTTTATTTTTATTTTGGTGTTCATCAAGGCTGTAATGGATAGTTAAGCATCTAAATTCTTGGGATTGGAGGTAACAATTTCATGTTTTAAGTTTTAGTTTTCATCATTTTCATTTTAGACTTGGGATTATCAAGTAGTTTTAATGGAATTTTGGAATATGTATGTTGCATGCCGTATGTGTTCTTGAATGATCTAGAATTATAATTGTGAACCGCCAAATTCGCAATTGTAATTAGTCTTTGCTTGATAATTACAATTTGTTGAATCCCCGTCAAAAGATTCATAAGAATTGTAGTTCTTGATGTTCTTCTTTTCTAAATGGGTTTTCAATTAATCTATGAACGAGCCAAGGGATTAGATTAATTGGAAACACTTGATTGCAAATCACCCGCCTAAGTGTCCCAATCATAATTTTGTAAGAACGAACCCCAAGTGTATTTTGATTGATGATTAGAATTTGAGCATAATTGTGAACCCAATCCCGGGAATTCCATTTCATTTTATTATTTAAATCTCTTCTATATAAATTTAGTCATTTCTTCAAAAGTATTAGATTTTAGAACAACAAAACCCTCGTTTTTTATTTAATCTTTTTCATAGCAATAATTTTTTCTACTTTGAATACGTGTCTCGGTGGTTCGACCCTACTTACCCTATCTACAAATCAATTGTAGGTATTTTGAGTTGGAATTTATTTTTGACGCAATTCGACACTCGTCAAAATTTGGCGCCGTTGCCGGGGACGCGTTTATTTTAAAGTTGATTTAATTATTTGCTATTGTGAATATTATTTTGTATATATTTTTGTTTTAACCTGGTGACCGACGACTAAACATTCAAATGAACTCAAGGATGTATAACTATGACATCTATGAGTTGTGTGGAAATCGTGGATTATACTCTCATGGTTCTTATGAGTGTCCTTCGGGGACATATTCTTTTGAGTATTATCCACAAGAGGGGATGATGACGGGTCAAGGTCAAGTACAAGGTCTAAGTCAAGGAGAGATTAGTTCGGGCAAAAGTTGCTTAATTTGTAATTTAAATACCCATGATATTATGGGGTGTCCATTGCGAGGTCAATTTCCAGAATTTCTTAAGAAAGCCAACGCAATGAATTCTTTCCAACCAAGAATGCGAAATGATCCATTTTCCAACTCTTACAATCCGGGTTGGAGGAATCATCCCAATTTTTCATGGGGAGGAAATCAAGGGCAAGGTCATTTTCAGCAACAATACCAATCACCGATGTCACAACCGCAGCAACAAGGGCCTGTGAGGCCAAGTGTGGAGGAAACTTTGCAAAAGTTTATTGTGGCCTCGCAACAAAATCAGGTGGCCATTGACCAAAGAATGGGGAACCAAGAAGCTTCAATGAAAAAACTTGAGAAAGAATTGGACAAATTGATAGAGGCAGTGATGAATCAAAATTCGACCATAATCCATGCACAACCCAAAGAACAACTATTGGGGGACTCATTGGGGAACTTTGTCTATGAAGACTCCGATGAAGAACTTGAGAACGAACTACAACAAGAGCCGCTTTTGGAAAATGAAATGGAGGATTTTGTCTATGAAAATTCTAGTGAAGTGCAATTGTATGATAGTTCGGGTTGTATGGAGACGGAAGAAATTATGGAAAAATCATGGCATGAGCAAGTTGATGAAATTGAGCTTGCTTTTTATGGTGAGATGCGGGGCGATGAATTTCAAGAAGAAATGGTCACTCTAGCCAAGATCGACAAGCCATGTATGAATGAACACCAATCGATACTCATGAAAAATGCCGATGATGAATCCTCAATCATTTTGGTGATCCCTCCCATCTTTGAAGACGGAGAAAGTGGAAAGGACTCCCGTGAGAAGAAGCCCAAGAAATTTAAAAGTCAAAAATTCCCTTGGGTCCTAAATGATCATATATCAAAGGAAATATTTATGGGGCTAAAACTGAAAGTGAAGACCCGCGAGACGATGAAGTGGGCAAAAGGAAGGAAGGTGAAGGTTACGATAACCTTGACATCGGTCTAGCTATACGACCTTAAACAAAAGCGCTACTTGGGAGGCAACCCAAGGTGAGTAGTTTAATTTGTAGTTCCTTTATTTCAATAAAATAAAAAAAAATTAATTGTTCCTTTTTTTTCATCACTTAGATTTCATTGTTTTCATTTAAATGTTTACAATTAAAAAAAAATTATTATTTTCGTGGAACAGTGCTATTTTACGTGGTTTTGTTTGTGATGTGTAGGAGGAGTAAATCTGAGCATTTCATGGCCTACCCATGAAAATTATCATGGCCATGAAGTTATTTTGGTAGTCAAAGGATGCAAAGTGATCTGCGCAAACCATGGGCAGGCCATGGTTTGATCCATGGCCATGGACAGCAAAGGGGTGAAAAATTAAGCATTGTCATCAGCATTGTCCATGGGGAGGCCATGGTTTGATCCATGGCCATGATTCAAGATTGTGCAAAAAAAATAGAGGGGTTGTTGAGAAAATGAGGAGAGGGGGTCAATTGAAAATGTCCATTAATCAAGGGGTTAGCTAGTGAAAAAAAAACTAAAAAATATAATAAAAAAAAAATAAAAAATTTTGAAACGTTTTCCCAGTTCTCCTTCTTCTCTTCCGTTACACTCCCTGTTCTCCTTTCCATTACCATCGCAAACTCCCTCCATAAACCAAAACCCTTCCCGTTTCCCCCTTCCTCCGGCCAGAATCCCCTCCTTCCTGGTTCCGATCCAAACCCTACCCTCTCAACTCCGTTACAGCCCAGAACCCAAACCCCTTCTCCTCTCTCAAATCCTTGCAGTTCCTTCCTCCACCGATCCACATCCAGAAACCCAGTTCCGGCGTCGTCCCAATTCACCCCTTTCTCCATTACCGGGCAAACCTCCATCAATTCCGGAATAGGTGCAGAAATTCCGGCCAAACCTTCTCCAAAATCAATTCCGGCGCCGTCCCAGTTCACCTCCTCTCCTTCGCCGTTCTGATTAACCCCCCTTCCTGTTTCCCTCTTCCGATTCTGGCCAAGTCCCAATTCCGGCTAGAACTCTCCTCCATCAATCCAAAACACAAACCCACCTCCACCATTACAGCCGAAACTCAGCCTCCTACCCTGTGCAATTCCAATTTTGAAAAAAACTCACTCACAGATTCATCCCACGCTCCAGTTTTTGTTCTCTCATTGTGCTGCCACTTCAATATTTCATTTTAGCAAAATTGTGGTTATTAATTTGGAGATGGGACGGACTCGCGCTAGTTTGAAAAAAGTGAGGAGTTGTCCAATGTTGCTAAAGAAAAGAATCGTTCCAAGGAAAAATCGAAGGTGACTCGAGGCTCGAAGAGAAAGCGTCCGGACACTCGTTCAACATCAAAATCAAAGGTGAATCAAGGTGAGTGTTCTCGCACTTCTAATGTTGATAATGAGTTTGGGATTGAGTTTCGTGATGAAATGCAAAAGATTCGATTTGAAAAGTTGGTTGGACGAAAAATTGTGAGTACCCGTTATGTAGATGATAGGGTGCTTTCTACATTGGGTTTGGTTGATGATTTTGCGTATTTGGTTGATAATGTGGGGTGGGCGTATTTTCTTTCTCTTAAATTTCCCACTTATGCAAGGTTGACTTTGGAATTTTTGAGTTCGGTTAAAGCGGAAGTGTTAGATGGGCCAGAAGAGGGGCGGATTACTTTCCGTCTTTTTAATAAAGAATTTAGTTTATCTCTTCTTGGGTTCAATGAAATTTTTCGTTTTCCAAATGGTGGTAGGAGGAGAGTAAATGAGAGAGAGTTTGTGCAAAGTAGTTTTTGGTATAAAATTTCTAAAGAGGTTACTTATCATGCATCAAATTCGAAAGCCACGTCTATTGATAATTGTTGGGAAAATTGTCTATTTGACAATAAATAAGGCTTTCTTGAATTTAACGAAATGACAAATAATATAATCAACCATAACATAATTAACGGGGCAGGAAATAAAGATAATCTAGAATGCAAAAATTAAATCAAACCGAGTAAATAATGAAGTCGAGTCTTGTGTTGGACACAATCTCCGCAAGAAGATATTGCCCCGCACTGGTGCTAAAGGTCTACGGCAATCTTCTCTCAAGATAAAACGACTTTACAGTCATTAATAGGAGTACACCAAAATTAATGACTTCGGCGAACAAAATTCGTGTTTGACACTTCCAGACTTTGAAGAAGAATTATGCAACGAGATGCTCTATCTTCTAACATATGATGTTAAGAATTCCGTTGAATTCTTTGACTGAATCCATAATTCAGTTAAATATCTAACTGAGTTAGTTAACTCTGTTAGATAAGTGATTCTCTACATCTAGTGAGAGGAGAGAGAGAATATGTGAAGTGAAGATTGAGTGAATGAATGAATTTGACAAACTAGTGGGGGGTTTATATAGTATATGAAGAGTTGTGGTGTCTATTTGGAATAATCACAAATTGCACCCCTTAATTCTTAACCATTGGATCTGATTCGAATGGAGGGTGGAGATCAGCCCGAATCTATTATCAATAGACATGGCTGTTACATCAAACCATTATGTCTATTTGAACAGTCATGGGCTGCCGGCCCAACAGCTAGATTCAGCCCACTTGCTTGGCCCCAATTTGATTCACACCAAACACCATTCGGACCAACCCAAGACCGGCCCTCCCTTTGCTTGAACCCGGCAGGGCCTCGGCCCAATCCACCTCCAAGCGGCCCATCCTCCCCCAAGCGGACCTAACCCATTTACCATGAACCAGAACCGAACCACCTAAGCCGAACTCGCCTTGGACCGAGCCAACTTTTGTCAAAAGTTTAAGGCTCCTTAGCTCCTAGCGACGATGCGAAGTGCAAAGTGCGCCCTAAACCGCCCATTCCGCCCTTCGCGCGCTTCGCGGGTTGTGGGTCCATTTTAAGCTAGAACAAAACTAGCTCAATAGCCCACTTGGATGCATGGTTGGCTCAATGGCCCAACTAGGTTGGCCCAAGGAGATCAACTTGATGACTCCTTCCTTGGATGGATCCACTTATAAACTATCATTGCTTTATATCTTTAAGCAATGTGGGATAACTATTCCATATTCCATAAACTCTTCATAAAACCCATTTCATTTTGCATACTTTGAGCATTAATTTCTCATTCACCATTAATTGGTTTTGAGAAAGTAAATATATCAAATTAATCTACTCCAAATGTAGATTATTAATATGCAATCAATTTCCATTTTTCTAAAATGGAACCCAATGGAATTCTTGGTCAAAAGTCGGTCAAACCACACTTTCCAAAACCAAAATTCCAACAATCCCCCACATGAATGACAAATTAATGCATGCATGAATGCAGACTCATCTGGAAGTTTCGGCGAACTATTATTGCATCGAGATAGGTAGCTTATGGCCTTGAACCTTTCCTAGTGAAATACTATCGGATATACTAGCCATTTGGTAGCGAGACGCTTTGAACCAGTGACTGTATAGTGTATACCAAGACAATAGTACTCACACAATAACAGCTCTAACACGTTTTGTTCTCACGTTTTGTCCATTTTGGCCCTGGACCGTTCTTGATTCATAAGTGTTTCAATTTAGAAGCGGCCTTATTACTTCTCACTTATATAGGTGATCTCCCATAAAGAGTATCCTGCTATACTCCACCACTTAGGTATAGGAATCATTAAAAGCTTTGAGCTTACCCTCACCACACGTCATCAGGTGTTTTAGCACTTAGATGGCTTCTGAGAATGAGTTATAATGAGTTCTAAGCGCACATACTAGAATTTCCATAATTTAGTTGTCTCATTGAACCAAGGGCATGGGATCTCCAATTCTCAAGGTTGAGTGTCCACTATGGATTTCTTTGTTTGTGTGGATTTTTAACTTCATTCCCTTACTGCAGACAATTTGATCTCCTATTCATACCTTTTGGTATACGGATCCGTTTTTGACTTCACATGGCCAGTTGTGACAGTATCATTTGAGATCAATTGTCTTATGGTAATATGTCAATGACCATTGTGTCTTGACTTACCATGATGTTCTACACCTTTTCCTATTTCTCATTGTCGTCACAATGCTTTAGGTTATGTAGACACAAACTTATTCCACAAGGAATATTTTCCAAGACCATTCAGCTTTTATCTTTAACTGATGCTATCGACTCAGATTTCTTATTGAATCGAGTTGTTCATGTTGTCTTGGAAGTTTGACACCGCCGCTCCATTTATTGTGAACACATTTTTCACCTTGGAGTTTATTTGTGTCTGATATCCAATCAGTATATCATTTTTCATACTATTGAATATCTTATTTTATTGTAATCTGTAATCACAAGAATATCTCTAAGTACTCCAAGTACTTTTGACTATACTTAGTGATTTATTACAATTTTTAATTAGACTTTTAGTCTCTCTAGAATGGTCAATCTTTCGAGTGAACAAATTCTTCTATCGGTCAGTTTCTTCGAGTGGTTATTATCTCTGTACCGGTCCGACTTCCCAAGTATTCAGTATCTCTAAGTGGTTTGACCTCCTTAGAGTTTACCTCTCCGGAATCTACCTTACAGAGATTACCTCTCAAGATTCTACCTCATAGATTTCATCTCTCAAGAATCTATCTGTTACTTCTCAAGAATTTAGCTTATTCTAGAGTCTATCTTGGAGAAAGAGTCTATTACTTTAAAGAATTTTTTTTCCCTTCAGATTCTATATCTCAAGAGTCTCACTTTCGAGATCAATAATCTGCCTTTTCAGATTAATAATTAGTCTCAATAGAGTTAATTTCTCAAGATTGTTTTCCCTTTAGAAATCTATCTTTTGAAATTCTAACTCTCTTGACTATACTTCTTGAAAGTCTTATCTTTCAAGAGCTTTCCGTCTTATAGATTCATCTTTTAAATATTTCCTTTTAAGACCATATTTGCAACTCAACGGTTCGCATTATGGAAGATGATCAACCAACTTCCAAATGTATGATGAACTATTAATTCAAATGTTAACAACATTATTTAACAGTTTTCGTTTAATTTTCTACCATAGAAAATTAGGACCAAAAGACTAGCTTCTTTTGTCCACAAACTGTGTCTTAGTTCATCTTACAATTAAGATAAATCTTTTACAGTTTTATAAGTTCTCTTCTTAAACTTATATTATTTCCTTTTTACTTCAAGAAAATATGATTTCAAGGAATACCAAATTCCTTGTCTTTGGCTTAAGTACTTCTACTTAGCTCGTACCCCTATACTTGAGGTGTACCCCCACACTTGAGGTGTATCCCCACAATTGAGGTGTACCCCCACACTTCAAGTATTTAATAAAAAACGTCTTACGATTATGCCATAATCTGTAATTAGTTTTATCAAATCCTTTCTTGGGTATCTCATTAAAATGACAGTACAGCTTCCCCCACAAATTTGGTTAAGCCAGAGCTTATTGCATTTATCATCTCCTTAAGAGTATGATTCTTGCATTTTGCTCCTGCATTAGACTGAGTTGAATATGTTGCAATCGTTTGATGAATACTGCCGGAAACCTCACAAATATCCTCAAACGGCGCCGCATATTCCCCTCATTCTAGTTTTTCGAATCTTCTTTATATTAAGTTAATTCGTTAACTTCATTCTTATAAGTTTGGAAAGCCTCCAAGGCTTCATCCTTACTTATCAAGAAAATGTCTTGTGCAACCATTTATAAAGTAATTAAATACTTTTTCCCACCTCGAGTTTGCACTAACGTTAGATCACAATTATTTGTGTGAGCTAACTCAAGAGGTGTCGTGTTTCTTATTACTGAAGAAATTGATGACATAGTCATTTTATCTTCCACGCAAATTTCACACTTGTCAGTTGAATCGAATTTATTCATAAGAATTAATTCTCGACTCACTAACGTCTTAATTGTGTTGAAATTCAAGTAACCTAATTTATCATGCCATTAATTGAAGTCATCTTCAGCATGATCCTTCCAAGTCCCAGGACGTTGAAAGTAGAAGAGTTTCTCATTTACACCTTCCTTCCATTGAAAAGAGTGTTTTATGAGAAGCTCTCTTTATCAGCATATATATGGTGGGTAGTTTCAGCTCCAGTGTCTATCCACCATTCTTATGGGTTGACCTTCAACTTGCTAAGTTGGCTTCAAACCCCCTTAGTTCTCAATCAAACCTATTCAACCTTTCGTTGACGTTGGCTTTGATTCATGTTGTCCATTTCCCTTCTTGGAATACGACAAACTTTTGCTACGTGATTGGTCTTACCACATCTTGTAGCATATCTTGGAGTTGGTTCCTTGAACCTTATAGTCCATTCCAAAGTGTTCTACAACTCTTTGGTTGTCCCCATGAGACAATGTTCTTTTAACGGGCATCATTTGGTCCACTCAGTATGTACGTCCTACATATGAGATTTTCATGATCCCATTCTTCTTTGGCTATTTGTCTTCGCGGATTGGCTGTCTGTCTTTTTGGATCTGGATAATCATCATCCTCCTTTCTCCTTGGTTTATTTGCCTTGGCGAATCTGGATCATCATCCTCTTCCTCTTCGGTTATCTGCCTTGGCAAATCTGGATCATCATCCTCTTTCTCTTCGGTTATTTGCCTGGGTTATCTGCCTTGCATGAACTTCTTTGTTTATAAGTCCGCTCCATGTTGTCAACAATTCTTTGAATCACTTCCGGGATTATTGTTGACCTTCTCGTTATCTTCTAGTTAACTTCCAATGCTCTTCTAGTTATCCTTTCTTGGAAACCGTTATTTTTCTCGTTAAGTCTTTAACGATAATGTCCTTCGGTTGTCCATCATCATTGGCTCATATTTGTCATAAAAACAAGAAAACGTCAATATCTTCTTGCGATTGTTGGGAAAATTGCCTATTTGACAATAAATAAGGCTTTCTTGAATTTAACGAAATGACAAATAATATAATGAACCATAACATAATTAACGGGGCAGGAAATAAAGATAATCTAGAATGCAAAAATTAAATCAAACCGAGTAAATAATGAAGTCGAGTCTTGTGTTGGACACAATCTCCGCAAGAAGATATTGCCCCGCACTGGTGCTAAAGGTCTACGGCAATCTTCTCTCAAGATAAAACGACTTTACAGTCATTAATAGGAGCACACCAAAATTAATGACTTCGGCGAACAAAATTCGTGTTTGACACTTCCAGACTTTGAAGAAGAATTATGCAACGAGATGCTCTATCTTCTAACATATGATGTTAAGAATTCCGTTGAATTCTTTGACTGAATCCATAATTCAGTTAAATATCTAACTGAGTTAGTTAACTCTGTTAGATAAGTGATTCTCTACATCTAGTGAGAGGAGAGAGAGAATATGTGAAGTGAAGATTGAGTGAATGAATGAATTTGACAAACTAGTGGGGGTTTATATAGTATATGAAGAGTTGTGGTGTCTATTTGGAATAATCACAAATTGCACCCCTTAATTCTTAACCATTGGATCTGATTCGAATGGAGGGTGGAGATCAGCCCGAATCTATTATCAATAGACATGGCTGTTACATCAAACCATTATGTCTATTTGAACAGTCATGGGCTGCCCCTAACAGCCTAGATTCAAATTTCACTTGCTTGGCCCCAATTTGATTCATACCAAACACCATTCGGACCAACCCAAGACCGGCCCTCCCTTTGCTTGAACCCGGCAGGGCCTCGGCCCAATCCACCTCCAAGCGGCCCATCCTCCCCCAAGCGGACCTAACCCATTTACCATGAACCAGAACCGAACCACCTAAGCCGAACCCGCCTTGGACCGAATCGAACCATGAACCAAGCCAACTTTTGTCAAAAGTTTAAGGCTCCTTAGCTCCTAGCGACGATGCGGTCGTGCGAAGTGCAAAGTGTGCCCTAAACCGCCCATTCCGCCCTTCGCGCGCTTCGCGGGTTGTGGGTCCATTTTAAGCTAGAACAAAACTAGCTCAATAGCCCACTTGGATGCATGGTTGGCTCAATGGCCCAACTAGGTTGGCCCAAGGAGATCAACTTGATGACTCCTTCCTTGGATGGATCCACTTATAAACTATCATTGCTTTATATCTTTAAGCAATGTGGGATAACTATTCCATATCCCATAAACTCTTCATAAAACCCATTTCATTTTGCATACTTTGAGCATTAATTTCTCATTCACCATTAATTGGTTTTGAGAAAGTAAATATATCAAATTAATCTACTCCAAATGTAGATTATTAATATGCAATCAATTTCCATTTTTCTAAAATGGAACCCAATGGAATTCTTGGTCAAAAGTCGGTCAAACCACACTTTCCAAAACCAAAATTCCAACAATCCCCCACATGAATGACAAATTAATGCATGCATGAATGTACTCGTCTGGAAGTTTCGGCGAACTATTATTGCATCGAGATAGGTAGCTTATGGCCTTGAACCTTCCCTAGTGAAATACTATCGGATATACTAGCCATTTGGTAGCGAGACGCTTTGAACCAGTGACTGTATAGTGTATACCAAGACAATAGTACTCACACAATAACATCTCTAACACGTTTTGTTCTCACGTTTTGTCCATTTTGGCCCTGGACCGTTCTTGATTCATAAGTGTTTCAATTTAGAAACGGCCTTATTACTTCTCACTTATATAGGTGATCTCCCATAAAGAGTATCCTGCTATACTCCACCACTTAGGTATAGGAATCATTAAAAGCTTTGAGCTTACTCTCACCACACGTCATCAGGTGTTTTAGCACTTAGATGGCTTCTGAGAATGAGTTATAATGAGTTATAAGCGCACATACTAGAATTTCCATAATTTAGTTGTCTCATTGAACCAAGGGCATGGGATCTCCAATTCTCAAGGTTGAGTGTCCACTATGGATTTCTTTGTTTGTGTGGATTTTTAACTTCATTCCCCTTACCAGACAATTTGATCTCCTATTCATACCTTTTGGTATACGGATCCGTTTTTGACTTCACATGGCCAGTTGTGACAGTATCATTTGAGATCAATTGTCTTATGGTAATATGTCAATGACCATTGTGTCTTGACTTACCATGATGTTCTACACCTTTTCCTATTTCTCATTGTCGTCACAATGCTTTAGGTTATGTAGACACAAACTTATTCCACAAGGAATATTTTCCAAGACCATTCAGCTTTTATCTTTAACTGATGCTATCGACTCAGATTTCTTATTGAATCGAGTTGTTCATGTTGTCTTGGAAGTTTGACACCGCTGCTCCATTTATTGTGAACACATTTTTCACCTTGGAGTTTATTTGTGTCTGATATCCAATCAGTATATCATTTTTCATACTATTGAATATCTTATTTTATTGTAATCTGTAATCACAAGAATATCTCTAAGTACTCCAAGTACTTTTGACTATACTTAGTGATTTATTACAATTTTTAATTAGACTTTTAGTCTCTCTAGAATGGTCAATCTTTCGAGTGAACAAATTCTTCTATCGGTCAGTATCTCTAAGTGGTTTGACCTCCTTAGAGTTTACCTCTCCGGAATCTACCTTACAGAGATTACCTCTCAAGATTCTACCTCATAGATTTCATCTCTCAAGAATCTATCTGTTACTTCTCAAGAATTTAGCTTATTCTAGAGTCTATCTTGGAGAAAGAGTCTATTACTTTAAAGAATTTTTTTTCCCTTCAGATTCTATATCTCAAGAGTCTCACTTTCGAGATCAATAATCTGCCTTTTCAGATTAATAATCAGTCTCAATAGAGTTAATTTCTCAAGATTGTTTTCCCTTTAGAAATCTATCTTTTGAAATTCTAACTCTCTTGACTATACTTCTTGAAAGTCTTATCTTTCAAGAGCTTTCCGTCTTATAGATTCATCTTTCAAATATTTCCTTTTAAGGACATATTTGCAACTCAACGGTTCGCATTATGGAAGATGATCAACCAACTTCCAAATGTATGATGAACTATTAATTCAAATGTTAACAACATTATTTAACGTTTTCGTTTAATTTTCTACCATAGAAAATTAGGACCAAAAGACTAGCTTCTTTTGTCCACAAACTGTGTCTTAGTTCATCTTACTATTAAGATAAATCTTTTACAGTTTTATAAGTTCTCTTCTTAAACTTATATTATTTCCTTTTTACTTCAAGGAAATATGATTTCAAGGAATACCAAATTCCTTGTCTTTGGCTTAAGTACTTCTACTTAGCTCATACCCCTACACTTGAGGTGTACCCCCTCACTTGAGGTGTATCCCCACAATTGAGGTGTACCCCCACACTTAAAGTATTTAATAAAAAACATCTTACGATTATGCCATAATCTGTAATTAGTTTTATCAAATCCTTTCTTGGGTATCTCATTAAAATGACAATACAGCTTCCCCCATAAATTTGGTTAAGCCAGAGCTTATTGCATTTATCATCTCCTTAAGAGTATGATTCTTGCATTTTGCTCCTGCATTAGACTGAGTTGAATATGTTGCGATCGTTTGATGAATACTGCCGGAAACCTCACAAATATCCTCAAACGGCGCCGCATATTCCCCTCATTCTAGTTTTTCGAATCTTCTTTATATTAAGTTAATTCGTTAACTTCATTCTTATAAGTTTGGAAAGCCTCCAAGGCTTCATCCTTACTTATCAAGAAAATGTCTTGTGCAACCATTTATAAAGTAATTAAATACTTTTTCCCACCTCGAGTTTGCACTAACGTTAGATCACAATTATTTGTGTGAGCTAACTCAAGAGGTGTCGTGTTTCTTATTACTGAAGAAATTGATGACATAGTCATTTTATCTTCCACGCAAATTTCACACTTGTCAGTTGAATCGAATTTATTCATAAGAATTAATTCTCGACTCACTAACGTCTTAATTGTGTTGAAATTCAAGTAACCTAATTTATCATGCCATTAATTGAAGTCATCTTCAGCATGATCCTTCCAAGTCCCACGACGTTGAAAGTAGAAAAGTTTCTCATTTACACCTTCCTTCCATTGAAAAGAGTGTTTTATGAGAAGCTCTCTTTATCAGCATATATATGGTGGGTAGTTTCAGCTCCAGTGTCTATCCACCATTCTTATGGGTTGACCTTCAACTTGCTAAGTTGGCTTCAAACCCCCTTAGTTCTCAACCAAACCTATTCAACCTTTCGTTGACGTTGGCTTTGATTCATGTTGTCCATTTCCCTTCTTGGAATACGACAAACTTTTGCTACGTGATTGGTCTTACCACATCTTGTAGCAAATCTTGGAGTTGGTTCCTTGAACCTTATAGTCCATTCCAAAGTGTTCTACAACTCTTTGGTTGTCCCCACGAGACAATGTTCTTTTAACGGGCATCATTTGGTCCACTCAGTATGTACGTCCTACATATGAGATTTTCATGATCCCATTCTTCTGTGGCTATTTGTCTTCGCGGATTGGCTATCTGTCTTTTTGGATCTGGATAATCATCATCCTCCTTTCTCCTTAGTTTATTTGCCTTGGCGAATCTGGATCATCATCCTCTTCCTCTTCGGTTATCTGCCTTGGCAAATCTGGATCATCATCCTCTTTCTCTTCGGTTATTTGCCTGGGTTATCTGCCTTGCATGAACTTCTTTGTTTATAAGTCCGCTCCATGTTGTCAACAATTCTTTGAATCACTTCCGGAATTATTGTTGACCTTCTCGTTATCTTCTAGTTAACTTCCAATGCTCTTCTAGTTATCCTTTCTTGGAAACCGTTATTTTTCTCGTTAAGTCTTTAACGATAATGCCCTTCGGTTGTCCATCGTCATTGGCTCATATTTGTCATAAAAACAAGAAAACGTTAATATCTTCTTGCGATTGTTGGGAAAATTTGTCTATTTGACAATAAATAAGGCTTTCTTGAATTTAACGAAATGACAAACAATATAATGAACCATAACATAATTAACGGGGCAGGAAATAAAGATAATCTAGAATGCAAAAATTAAATCAAACCGAGTAAATAATGAAATCGAGTCTTGTGTTGGACACAATCTCCGCAAGAAGATATTGCCCCGCACTGGTGCTAAAGGTCTACGGCAATCTTCTCTCAAGATAAAACAACTTTACAGTCATTAATAGGAGCACACCAAAATTAATGACCTCGACGAACAAAATTCGTGTTTGACACTTCCAGACTTTGAAGAAGAATTATGCAACGAGATGCTCTATCTTCTAACATATGATGTTAAGAATTCCGTTGAATTCTTTGACTGAATCCATAATTCAGTTAAATATCTAACTGAGTTAGTTAACTCTGTTAGATAAGTGATTCTCTACATCTAGTGAGAGGAGAGAGAGAATATGTGAAGTGAAGATTGAGTGAATGAATGAATTTGACAAACTAGTGGGGGGTTTATATAGTATATGAAGAGTTGTGGTGTCTATTTGGAATAATCACAAATTGCACCCCTTAATTCTTAACCATTGGATCTGATTCGAATGGAGGGTGGAGATCAGCCCGAATCTATTATCAATAGACATGGCTGTTACATCAAACCATTATGTCTATTTGAACAGTCATGGGCTGCCGGCCCAACAGCTAGATTCAAATTTCACTTGCTTGGCCCCAATTTGATTCACACCAAACACCATTCGGACCAACCCAAGACCGGCCCTCCCTTTGCTTGAACCCGGGCAGGCCTCGGCCCAATCCACCTCCAAGCGGCCCATCCTCCCCCAAGCGGACCTAACCCATTTACCATGAACCAGAACCGAACCACCTAAGCCGAACCCGCCTTGGACCGAGCCAACTTTTGTCAAAAGTTTAAGGCTCCTTAGCTCCTAGCGACGATGCGGTCGTGCGAAGTGCGCCCTAAACCGCCCATTCCGCCCTTCGCACGCTTCGCGGGTTGTGGGTCCATTTTAAGCTAGAACAAAACTAGCTCAATAGCCCACTTGGATGCATGGTTGGCTCAATGGCCCAACTAGGTTGGCCCAAGGAGATCAACTTGATGACTCCTTCCTTGGATGGATCCACTTATAAACTATCATTGCTTTATATCTTTAAGCAATGTGGGATAACTATTCCATATCCCATAAACTCTTCATAAAACCCATTTCATTTTGCATACTTTGAGCATTAATTTCTCATTCACCATTAATTGGTTTTGAGAAAGTAAATATATCAAATTAATCTACTCCAAATGTAGATTATTAATATGCAATCAATTTCCATTTTTCTAAAATGGAACCCAATGGAATTCTTGGTCAAAAGTCGGTCAAACCACACTTTCCAAAACCAAAATTCCAACAATAATCCTTGCTTTCGTTATATGCATATCGGGTAATGGCAAGAACTTTGTTTGCGCGGGGTGTAAGTGATGGTTCGGTTAGAAGAGATGAGTTGTATTTTTTATGGTGGATGGTCTCAAAAGAAAAAGTGGATGCAGGATCATATTTGGCAAGACATTTTGAGAAAGTGGGGAAGGCAAAGAAGGGAGTGATAGCAATTGGTGGATTGATCACACCAATAGCTATTCACTTGGGATTTCAAAGTGAGATAAAAAAGTTGTTGGCAGTGAAGGGTAGTGATCGATTGGATTTGCAGTCATGTATTCAAATAGGTATGATCACATCTGAAGAAGGGAAGTATTATTTGGGTCGTGATTGTTTGGCAACCCGTATTGTGCTTCCGGATAACAATCGGAAGTGGGTTCGGGATGAGAGAAATTGGAAGGTGGAGGACCTTGGTTCCGAGTCCATTCCGGAGTCAATTCCGGTACCACGTTTATGTTTACCCCCACCACCGGTTAGTGGCGCTTCTGTGGAGGGTATGTTAGAGAGAGTTTTGTTGGAGTTGGAGTCTCAACGGGCATGCATGGAACAAATAAATGCAAATGTGGAGAAGTTGAATGCAAGGGTGAAGAATATTGCCCGTCGTGCGGGTCTTTCGGCTGATTGAGGTTGTAAGTATTTCGTCCTTTTTATTTATATTTGTTTTTTTATTCACATTAGGGACAATGTGCATATTAAGTTTGGGGGTGGGAACTGTATATATTTTGTGTTGGTGTTAGTTTTAAGTTAGTTTTTATGTGTTTTAATGGGTTTTGTGTTGGTGTTGCTTAGCTTAGTTTTAATTTAGTTTTTATTATAAAAAAAAAAAAAGTGAAAAAGAGTAGTTAGCTATGTCCTTTTCTTGTATAGTGTTTTGTTCATATTCTTGGTGTTTCCTATAATTGCATATGATCTTTTGTGACCGTTAATGAGAATAATGGGGTGTGATAAGTTGTATATGCAAGTTTTGGTATATTTTTGATTAATTGTGGTACCTTACTTAAGAGTTATGATTGTGTCCTAAATCTCTTAGTTGCAGTTTAGTGTACTATTGTTAATAATCTCTTTGTTGATAATGTTGGTTCTTTTTATAAAGTTTATAGTACACCATCATCTTTTAAGTTAATGAATTTGTTTATCAAATAGCAACATTAAGCGAATCATAAGATGA
This sequence comes from Adenophora triphylla var. japonica, assembly GCA_022495995.1. NCBI lineage: Eukaryota > Viridiplantae > Streptophyta > Magnoliopsida > Asterales > Campanulaceae > Adenophora > Adenophora triphylla. The sequence goes on along the minus strand of JAFEMH010001857.1, from coordinate 149,982 downwards.
GTACTCCTTAGATGTGAATGGAACCCCCCTTGTTGTCTTGAAAAAAGAAAAGAAAAAGAAAAAAAAGAAAAAAAATTTGAAAGGGGAATGAGAGAAATGGCAATTCAATTTATATTCGGTGAAACCTCCAGACGTGTAGATTAATTGGTTAGGGATTATTCTAGCTTAACCAGATTTATGGGTATGCAGTAGCGTTATGGAGGAAGAGCTTTACCGCCGTGATGGCCCGTACCAAGCTCGATACCGAAGTGGCTAACTCTCAAACCTTTAAATAAATATTCCTAAAGTAGCTCGGGGCACGACGTTCGCTGCGACGTTGCTTCCTTGTCAAATAGGAGTATAAAGTGTTGCATATCTACCTAGTATTAGGGGCATGGAGTTCGCTGCTACAGTGTTCCCTACTTGAACGGTAGAAGATCTTAAAATGTGCTTAAATGAGAAAGTTTGGGGGGGTGTAAGTGGTTGTTAAATTGTGAAAATTCATGGGAGTATTCATGCTTTGTTCTTAAAAAGTGTTGTTGTTTGATAGATAAAGTCAATAAAATAAAGATGGTTGGTGTACTTAGCTTTATAAAATGAATTTTGGTTGAGAGTAAAGAGAGAGATGATAGTATATATAGAGATTTATGGTGTAATTATAATGGTTAAGTAAGATACTACAATTAATGGAAAATATATTGATACTTGCATAGTGGAAGATATTATCCTGTGGTTGATTGTAATGTGTGATTTGTGCAATTGTGGAACATTCAAGAATGTGGGGACATAGTTGATTATTCGGTAGAGTAGTTTGTTTTTAGTTTTGTGTCGAGTTAGTTTTATAATGTTTACAGTTTATTTTGGTGTTTGCTCGAGGACTAGCAAATGTATAAGTTTGGGGGTATTTGATGAGTGAGTTTTACACTCATCCATTTAATACTTTATGAACTTATTCTTAGCTTAATCCTTGAGTTTTGTGTGTTTTAATTGGTGTTTTTAGTGTTTTCTAGTTTTCAGGGGTTCAAGTGAAGATTTAGCAAATCAGAAGCATTTTGTGCCCACTTTGAAAGTTTGAAGGATCAAATTGTAATTTTCAGAAGTTCAGGGACCTAATTGCAATTTTGGAAAGTTGGGAGAAAAAAATTGGTCAAATAAAGTTCAGGGCGAAGCGAAAATATGAAGTTCAAGTCGGAAAGTGCAACATAAATTTTTATAATGTCTAAAATGCGAAAAAAGGCGATGGCGCAATTATGGGGCGGAACGAATTAAAAGTGGAACAAAGCAAGTCTTTGCTGGGCCAAAAGCACAGCCGCATGAATGGAGAAGGACTTCAGTTGGGCCAAAGGAATCAGTTTGGGCCAAGGATTGGCGTGTGAGCCTAGTTTTGGGCTTGATTAAATGGATTAAATGGAGACTGCTTACTCCACGGCAACTGTTCAGTTTCTCTAAACCTAGGAATATAAAGGTGGTGTTGTGGGTATTTGTGAAAAAAGTAACACTATTTTCAGTTATCATCTTCTTTCATTTTCATTTTCTTATTTTTATTTTTATTTTGGTGTTCATCAAGGCTGTAATGGATAGTTAAGCATCTAAATTCTTGGGATTGGAGGTAACAATTTCATGTTTTAAGTTTTAGTTTTCATCATTTTCATTTTAGACTTGGGATTATCAAGTAGTTTTAATGGAAGTTTGGAATATGTATGCTGCATGCCGTATGTGTTCTTGAATGATCTAGAATTATAATTGTGAACCGCCAAATTTGCAATTGTAATTAGTCTTTGCTTGATAATTACAATTTGTTGAATCCCCGCCAAAAGATTCGTAAGAATTGTAGTTCTTCATGTTCTTCTTTTCTAAATGGGTTTTCAATTAATCTATGAACGGGCCAAGGGATTAGATTAATTGGAAACACTTGATTGCAAATCACCCGCCTAAGTGTCCCAATCATAATTTTGTAAGAACGAACCCCAAGTGTATTTTGATTGATGATTAGAATTTGAGCATAATTGTGAACCCAATCCCGGGAATTCCATTTCATTTTATTATTTAAATCTCTTCTATATAAATTTAGTCATTTCTTCAAAAGTATTAGATTTTAGAACAACAAAACCCTCGTTTTTTATTTAATCTTTTTCATAGCAATAATTTTTTCTACTTTGAATACGTGTCTCGGTGGTTCGACCCTACTTACCCTATCTACAAATCAATTGTAGGTAGTTTGAGTTGGAATTTATTTTTGACGCAATTCGACACTCGTCACCATATGGCCTCTTTTATAGCCTCGATCATACCCACATATTCAGATTCTGTCGTAGACAAAGCCACAATTGGCTGTAACTGGGATTTTCAACTAATACAAGAGCCACATAAGGTAAACACATAAAAAGTGATAGATTTTCTATTGTCCCTATCATTAGCATAATTAGAATCAACATAACCAACCAATTTTATACCTTCATCACACTTAGTGAATTTCAAACCATAACTTACCGAATGCTTTAAGTACCTCAACAACCATTTAAGTGCTTGCCAATGGGGCAAACCAGGATTTGACATATAACGGCTTAAACACAAAATAGCATAAGCAATATCAGGGCGGGTACTAACCATTAAGTACATAACAGAACCAATAGCATTCGAGTAAGGTATATTTTTCATTTGGTCTAGCTCCAAGTCATTTTGGGGACACTGCTCTTTACTAAGCACAAAATGTGAAGCAAGAGGGGTATTAATAGATTTAGCATCTTTCATAGAGAATTTACTTAAAATCTTTTCAACATTTGAACTTTGATTCAAGTAAATAACAGATAATTCACGGTCTCTGATTATATTCATGCCAAGTATCTTACTAGCATCACCGAGGTATTTCATGTCAAATATAGCACTCAAGCAATTTTTAACTTTCTCTACGGATTTAGAACAAGGACTAATAAGAAGCATGTCATCAACATATATCAGCAAGAAAACAGGCATACACGTATCATTCTTGAAATACAAACAATGATCATAAGCACTCTGCTGGAATTTTAAATCTAGCATGCATTTATCAAATTTCAGATTCCACATACGAGGAGACTGTTTAAGCCCATATAACGACTTTTTAAGCAAACCCACATAATCAGGACAAGTATTATCAATATAACCCTCAGGCTGCTTCATATAAATCTTTTCATCAAGATTTCCATGCAAAAAAGCAGTTTTAACATCCATTTGTTTCATTTCCCAATTAAACTGAGCTACCAAAGCAAGCATAATCTTAACAGTTGTGAATTTAACAACAGAAGCAAATATTTCAGTGTAATCTATACCTACTTTCTGAGTAAAACCTTTTGCTACAAGTCTAGCTTTAAATCTAACAGAGTCAGATTCATTCTTGACTTTATAGAGCCACTTACAAGAAACAATAGAACAATTTTTCGGTCTAGGCACTAAAGTCTAAGTATCATTAACATGCAAAGAATTCATCTCATCATTCATAGCATCAATCCACTCATTCTTGTTAGCAGAATCTAAAGCTTCATTATAGGTTTTAGGCTCAGAATTATCAATAGATTCAAACACACTAAACACAAATGAAGTCATATCAAAATCATGAAAATGTGCGGGTTGTCTAGATATGCGTCTAGGTCTATCACGACTAAGTTGGTAGTCATTCAAATTAGGCAACTCATTATCATTATTTTCAATATCTTCATTTTCAACATCAATATTTTGCTTATTCACATCAATAGGATTACCAGCAGGAGGAATCACATCAGGTTGTGTAACAGGCTCATTAACAATAGCAGGAATAGGCACATAAGAGTGCTCCACCGTATTTGGAGCAGGGGGAGGGGGAGGCACATTATTCAAGCAAGGAAACTCAGTTTCATTAAACACAATATCACGACTAATGATCACTTTGAAATCCGGTTCTTCCCTTACCCATAATCTATTCCCCTTAACACCCTCCGGGTATCCCAAGAAAATGCACTTCACAGTCCGAGGTTCAAGTTTATCATTTTTCTTAAGGGCATACGCAGCACAACCAAAAATCCTCAAATTAGAATAATCAACAGGTTTTTCAGAAAAAAACAGCTTCAGGACATCTACCATTTAAGGGAACAGAGGGCGTCCTATTTATAAGATAGGCGGCAGTCATTACTGGCTCACCCCAAAAACGTTTGGACAAACCAGAAGTAGCAAGCATGGTTCAAACTCTTTCTAATAGAGTTCTATTCATACGTTCCGCAATACCATTTTGTTGCGGTGTATAAGACACAGTCTTATGCCTTTTGATTCCATTCTCTAAGCAAAAGTTATCAAACTCATGATTGCAAAATTCAAGACCATTATCAGTCCTAAGCACTTTGATTTTTCTACCTGTTTGATTTTCAATCATGACTTTTCAGGCTTTGAACTTATCAAAAACTTCAGATTTATTTTTCATTAAAAACACCCATGTTTTCTTGGAAAAGTCATCAAGTATAGACAAAAAATATCTATTACCACCTTGAGTGGTCTCACTAGCAGGACCCCATACATCAGCATGTAAATACTCAAGAATTGTTTTAGTCGAACAATGATTGGGATTAGGGGGATTGGGAAAAGATACTCTATGTTGCTTACCCATCACACAAGAGTCACAGAAAGGCGTACCAGAAATTTTATCTTTACCAAAAACGCTATTTTTATTCAAAATTTCCAAACCTTTATTACTCATGTGTCCAAGTCTTTTATGCCACAAATCAGTTTTATCAACTTTAACAACATTAGCATAATCAGTCATTGGTTCAGCAATGCAAACATACAAGTTTCTAATCTTTTCAGCTTTGAAAATCACAAGAGACCCCTTCAAGATTTTCATGCACCCATTACCCCATTTCCCTTCTAACCCATCATTTTCTAAAGACGCACAAGACATGAGATTGTTAGCTAAATCAGACACATGTCGCACATCTTTCAATGTTAAGCAAGAACCAGACTCAAACTTGAGACAAATTAACGTCTCCAATACCAGCTATTTGACACTTTTTATTATTAGCTAAAGAAACAGAGCCACTTTTCATATCACTATAAGTATGAAACATGTTTTTATCAGGTGTCATGTGAAACTTGCATGCAGAATCTAACAACCATTCATTTTTCACATAATGAACATAATTCACCACAGCTTCAGTAACCATAAAAACAGAAGGCTCATTTTCACCAGAAGCAAAATTACAGTCAATTTGCAAGTCTTGATTCTTCTTTTTAGGATTAGGACACTCTTTACGAAAATGTCCCGTCTCACCACATATGTAACATTTTCTGTTACTTTTATCAGTCCTAGACTTACTTCTTTTCCTCTCATTATTTTTACTAGATTCAGTCTTGTCATGTTGCTTATTCTGATTATTATTCCTTTGAGTAGGTCGTCCTCTCACCACATTAACCTCACCAACATTAGATGATTTACCCTTATTAACTCTTAATTCTAACTCTTTACTTTTTATCCCGTTAATCATAGTATCAAGCACAATTTCAGTCCTACCATACTTAATCGCAGATCTAACATCAGCATAAGAGGCATGTATAGCATTCAAGAGCATAATAGGAGTATATTCATCAATGTTCTTATCGCCGGTTTGCTTAATGTCTTGCACAAGTTTAGTAAATCGATCAATGTTATCATTCATGTCTTTGTTTAAGTCTAATTTAAACTGAAAGAATTTCTCAAGTAAATACATCTTAATAGGTAACGATGTTTCAACATATAATTCTTGCAATTTATCCCAAAGGGCTTTAGCATTATCATGTTTGCCAACTTTTCTCAAAATAGAGGCAGACAAATTCAATATAATCGAAGAATAAGCACATTCATCCATTTCAAACCTTAATTCTTGATTATCAGATTCAGCAAATTGTTGAGTTACAACTTTAAATATTTTATCTTTAATCAAAATACCTTTCATTTTTTGTTGCCAAATCAAAAAATCACCTTTGCCATTGAATAGCTCCATCATATAAGCATTCATACTAGAAGCCATACAAAAAATAATGAATTTCTAATTCCAAAAAAATAACAAAGGATTTCTAAACAAAACAAGTATCAAAGCACCACAAAACACAACAACTAGGGAACAACTAAGAATTAAAGAAACTATTTTACCGTTCACCGTTCGCAAAAATCGAACCGGGCTCTGATACCACTGTTGAGAATTCTTACCAATAATGTCCAGGATTTCACGAACTCAGAACATGCAAATGAAGCAAAACAAGCGCAGAAAGTCACTACTAGAATCAGGCCTCTTACCGACGGAAATTTCCGTCGGTAATTCTCCAAATCCGTCGGCAAATGAACATTACCGACGGAAATAGTCCGTCGGATTCCGTCGGTGATACCGGCGGATAGTCCGTCGGAAAACAAAAAATTCCGCCGAAAATTGTCCGTCGGAAAGCAGGTACGCCGGCCGGCTTGCCGGAGCCATTGCCGGAGGTTACCAACGAAAATTTTCGTCGGTAAATATTAAAATAATAAAATATTAAAAACACTTACCGACGGTTAAATTCGTCGGAAAAATTAATATTTACCGGCGGATATGTCCGACGGCAATTTGAAACATTTCTGGCGAATATGTCCGTCGGTAAGCTTGAACTTTGCCGGCGGAAATTTCCGTCGGTAATTAATTTTATTTTTTGTTTTTTAATTATTTACCGACGGAAATATCTGTCGGTAATTTGACCCGATTTTTTTAAAAAAATTATATTTTATTATTAAACCACCTGTAAACCTGTCAAATCTGTTTTAAACAAATTCCAACATAAAACAAAACACAAACAACCTACAAACAAAGGGAAAAGGGGTAATGGGAAAGGGATAAGGGGTAATGGGAAAGGGAAAAGGGGAAGGGAAAATGTTTTGTTTGAACATCAAATAAAGTGAAACTGTATCAAACAACCTAAAGCGAAAGGGGAAAGGGGAAAGGGGAAAAGGGGAAAGGGAAAGGGGAAAGGGAAAGGGGAAAAGGAAATTGTTTCGCTTGGGGAAAAGGGAAGGGAAAGGGAAAGGGAAACAAAATATATTTGTTTACAATACATGCCAAATAAAATGAATGTTTAACTACCACGACCCCGACCACGAGCGCTGCCGCTACCGCTACCGCTACCACCGCCACTTCACCTAAGGTATTGACCGACTGACTCATCAGAAGCATTACCGCTATTACGTGGCTGTGGCTGTGGTTGAAAATTCATGGTAGCCAAGTGTTGTTGCATGCGCTGCTCAAGCTGTTGCTCCAATATACTCTGCACCTGGGCCTCCACTGGGTGCATCTCGGGTCCGCACTCGGGCTTCCACCTGGGCCTGCATCTGGGCCTACACCTGGCTCTGGATATGCTCCACTCGCCTCTCAACCTCTCTGTTGACCCGATCATCAAACGCTTCTTGATCCACATGATGACTGCCGCCGGAGGAAGAAGATGAAAAGTATTGTGTAGTAGGGCTGCAGAATGGCATGTTAAAATACCCCGCACCATGTCCTCCGAATTCAGGCAAGCGGTCTCCCTTTGGTTGCTTGTCTCGGAGGACAATGGCCGCCCAAAGCTTTTAACTAAATAATTTATAATTTACTAATAGAAAATATATAATTTACTAATAGAAAATACTATTAACACTTACATAAAGGGTCTGGTAATAAGGGTTGACCCATTGTGGCCCTGAGCCATCAGCAGCCTCCGCAGTATGTGTAGCCGTAAACACAAACAGCGCATCAGCCTCATCATTTCCGTGTTTCTTACGCTTAACATATAAAAAAATTAAAACTTTAAAAAGCCTATCAAATAATAACAATATATGAATCAAATAGAGTATTGCTTAATTTACAAACGGATAATAAATGAAGTAAGTTTACCATTACGACCAAGTCTCGCTGAAGTTAATTGATCCTCCAGTGTGCACACTCCCCCGCCCCTCTTGTGAGTTCCTATTCTTCTTTGCAATTTCTGATTTTTTTTGAAATTTCTCACTGTTTCAATAGGCTTCCCACTGCTCCCACGCACTAGTGGAGAAATTAGCTGGAGGCAAACCATCATTTAGCCACTTTCTTTTCATGTCGTACACTTTCCCAGCGTACCGCTTAGCAACCAATTTCTTGAAAGCCACCTCGATTTGAACGTCGGTAAATCCAGGGCATGAATATATGTGCTACAAAAATAGTAAAAGTAGTTAAATAAACAAGGGAATAGTCTACAAACTTTACAAAGGAAAGAGAATTAAGTAATTTTACCCGAAACTGGCAATACCAGATAGCGTACACATCTTTTGATATTGACTTTGGGGTGGGATAAAATTCCTCAAAATTATACCCACTGAATAAATCCCCAAACCATCTAGCAGGATCTTGACAACCACCATGTATAAACCTATAAGATATTAATTGAAAAACAATATATCAATATATATACAAATAAAAAGACAATAATAAAATGTAAACATTATATATATGACATTTACAATTAAATAATACTTACTGGTCACTGGGAGAGATAGATATTTCCATTTTTTCTTCCTCATTAATAATTGCGTCCAAATTAACCCGTCCGGATGGTTCACTAACTGGAACACTAGAGCTTACATTACCTTGACTGCTCAAATCATCATCACTACGTCCTGAACCAGACGTAGAGCCCCTCCCTCCAGTCCTTGGTGAAACAAGACGATGGACAAAACCCGCAACCTTCCCTCTCTCTGAACCAGCTTCTGGAACAAGACGATGGACAAAACCCGCAACCTCGACCCGACATATCTAAACTAGTATATTATATATACAAATAAAAACAATATATCAATATATATACAAATAAAAAGACACTTCATTTAGGTTTATTGATATCAAACCCTAACCCTAATTCACACCAGCTTCTGGAACATCAGAATTTTTAGAATTTTCAACACAAATTGGTCTCGGTAGTCGGTTTAGGTGGATGTGAATAATTTTAAATATTAATATTTAATTCTTTGTTGTTAAGTATATCATTCTCTAGGGTGAAAGGACAATTCATGTCCATTAGGTTTAAAATTGGGGTCGGCTTCTATCCCATCCCGAAATACACGTATGAATTGCAAATATCACTTTGTCTACTTGCTTTATAATCGAAAATCAAGCAATTTTAATAGACAATAATGATATTTACAAATCATATAATCGTGCATAATTTTTATTTTTATTCATTACCATAACATGCATAATTTTGATCAATAAACAAGATGAGAGTCATTATCATCCACAACTATTAAAACCCTATCTCTCTTAGACCAAGAAAGACAGCAAACAAGTTCTCATTTGTTTGAGCAAAGGATTTTACATTCAATATAGGTTTTCGGTTTTGTTGTCCTCCTCTCTAAGGATCTCAAACATCACAGCCATGTTCTTGACAGTGCCTGTTTTACTCTTCACTGGTGGTATACGATCACAAGTAAAAACAAGGTAACAGTATAACACCAGTGAAGAGAAAACAGAGCTTTCCTTCAATTTTTTCAATCTCCACCTTCGATTTACCCAGAGATCTGATTGCGAGAATCTTCCTCATGAGCTTAAAAGTTGGCGGTGTTGCCCTCAATCTCACGGTTGCTTTGCATGTTTTGCGAAGCAACCATGAGATTGAGAGCAACACCGCCAGCTTTCATGCTCATGAGGAAGATTCTGCAATCAGGATCTTGGGTAAATGGAAGGTGGAGATTGAAAAAATTGGAGGAAAGTTCTGTTTTCTCTTCACTGGTGTTATACTGTTACCTTGTTTTTACTTGTGACCGTATACCACCAGTAAGAGAAAACAGACACTGACAAGAACATGGCTGTGATGTTTAAGATCCTTAGAGAGAAGAGGACAGTGAAACTGGAAAAACTCTTATTAAACAGAAAATTCTTTGCTCAAACAGTGGAGAACTTATTTGCTCTATCTTTTTTGATCAAAGATGGACGGATTTTGATAGCTGTGGGTGAGAAAGGCTCTCATCTTATTTATATATATACATATATGTATATTTTTATTTTTATTTTTTATTTTTTATTATTATATTTATTATTATTATTATTATTATTATTATTATTATTATTATTATTATTATTATTATTATTATTATTATTATTATTATTATTATTTATTATTATTATTATTTTATTATTATTTATTTTATTCATTTATTTATTTTGTTTTTTTTTTATTTTTTTTATTATTATTATATTTATTTTTATTATTATTATTATTATTATTATTATTATTATTATTATTATTATTATTATTATTATTATTATTATTATTATTATTATTATTATTATTATTTATTCATATTATTATTTTATTCTTATTTATTTATTTTGTTTATGTATTTTTATTTTTTATTTATTTATTTTATTTTTTATTTCATTTTTTTTACTTATTTTATTTTATTTTGTTTATTTTATTTTTATTTTTTATTTAATAAATTTATTACGAGGATGCTATTTCATGTTCAGCATATAAAAGCTATCCTAACGAGTTCAAGATTACAGATCCCCATACTAACCAGCTTGGGGGCAACATCTCCGCATACTTTTCTGTATCTCTCTACTTAATCAGTTAACATGATATCAGAGATTTGGCTGGGAAAGGTCTTGTGTCCAAATCATCCGGCTTGCATTTTGGTACTCATGGTATTATATATGAGCTCATATGTTGAAGCACCGCTTGGTCTGGAATGCACCATAAAGCCATCTTTATTTATCTTTCCATGTGTAAGTAGCAAGATGTGAAGGGTTGAGTTAGCTTAATTACATTGTTGGCCCCTCAGCAGCTAATGATAATCATAACAATACTAATAAAAATAATAGTTGTAGGAGAAATATGATAATGATATATTAATAACTATAACCATAAAATTAAATAATAATAATTGATTTTATAGACCCCAAAAATTTCTGTCTTCAGATAGGTATTTCTTATAAACAGAGAACCCTAAGACTAAGAGTGCCAATCATACACAATTTCGACATAAATGATACTTTACTCTCAATATTTTCTAGACCCAATTACACAGTCTAAGAGTGCCAATTATAACCCCAACTAATCAAACAACAGTTTTGTAATAAACGTACATATCTATCAATACATAAAATTTGGAAAACAACAACCAACCAAAATAGAGTGAGTTGATTCTAGCAAAGATTTGCGCTAACAAGTCTTACAAGAGAGAAATTTAAGAAACCAAAACTAAAAAGTTTTTTATATTGCTTTATATGCAACATAGATCATCAAACTAACAAAGTGGCACACATTTGGTTCACTTAAATAACAAGTATTTATATTCTACATAGGGAAAAAGGCTTAAATGTGTGAATATACTGGACCAATAAAATAACTTCAAGACCATTGTTGATTTCAAATTCACTCCACAAAGTTTGGGGATATAATGCCTATATCCAAGTATAAATTGAGGATAGGCTGTGCAAGCATTGGTTTTCACTCGATCAATTCAAAAGTAACCCAGGCATACTCACACTAACCTCGATATAATGGCACATTCATAGAAATCTATAGGGAAAGAGAAATATCACAAAAGCAATACCTAGAGTTATTATGAAACTAAGAAACAAATAGTTGCAATCTAATTCACAGATGGAATCTTTGCTATTTGAATTGAACTACTTCAAAACAATTGGCAGTAATATTGATAGGCAAATTAGATACAAGTTTGGTCACCAAAAGTGTTTACAGTTGGGCATTATACATAACAACAAACGGAAATTTACAAAATCCAAGTTTTTCCACTTGACATAGCAACACCACTTGTATACCAGAGTGAAATAAGGGTGGTAAACAAACAAGAACCAGCAATACATAACCCAAAAAACTTTACCGTGAGTGATTTAACGGCGGAAGTTGAACGGAGGGAGGGCAGACGGCTACGGCAACGGCAACGGCGACGGCGGCGGCGAATCAACGGCGCTGGAAGTGATTTTTAAGGATATAATGAGAGAGAGAGAGAGATAGAGAAAACAAGGGAGAGAGAGAATTACTAACCTCACCGGTGAGAGACGACGACGGAATGACCGGAGAACGGGGGCAACGGTGCTGCTTGGTGATTGTTCGTGATTTTAATTTAGACCTAAATGACCGGAGAAGGCGTAGGGGTTGTATTTATACGTATTATTACCGACTGCAATTTTTACCGACGGAAATAATAGCGTTACCGACGGACCAAAAATGAAAATTAAAAAAAAAACCCGGCAAATGAAAATTATTTTTCCGTCGGTAACCCTTTTATGTCCGTCGATAAATTTCCGTCGGTAATAGGGCTGTTTCTAGTAGTGAGTTAGTAACAAAATCAGAAGAACAGAAAACTATAAATTACTGAAAATAAATAGTAACAGAGATAGAAGTAATTAGAGAGTTCGGCTCAGGCCCAAGTATCCGAATTTCTGTCCGAAGAACCAGTCACAATCCAAGCACCGATCCAAAGTGTTATTGAGAAATCAAGGCAGCAAACAGACCCAATTACCCAACTCCAGGAACACCCAAATCACAACCTCTGTTGATCACAAAACCAACAGCCGTCTCCCAAGAAACACCAGACCCACACTCTCAATTGCCTCGCCAAACAACACACACACATACACGCTGACAGATTAAATCTCTAACTGAGGGAGAGCACCTAAACAAAATATGAGAGTAGAAGAAAACGATCTGAACCTCGAACAACCTCACAAAACTCTCAACTATACCTCTGCAATTAAGCTCACTAAACCCTCTCTACTTATCACCAGAGAAGACCTCAAAATGTGTGTATAAGACTCGTGTGTTCTGGCTGCAAAGAGTGGGCATGGGGGTTTTAAATAGGGGGATGAAGAAGAGATAAGAAGGGGGAAGCAATTCAGAAGAGATAAAGCTTACCCGGTCAGATAAATTGATCAACAACAATGGCGCAAGAGGCGGAAGCAACGTTGGTGAAACAGAAGATATCGCAGAGATCGAGAAAGAGACCAAGTCAATAACTCTCTCTTAAAATATCTCACACAAGGGCTGGATTAGGGTGATATAACTGGGTCACAAAACTTGGGCCAAAAATTTGGCCAAAGCCCAAACAAAAATATCAACACCCATGCTTCTCCATCTCCTTCCGGACAGCAAAATGGGGACTCCATTGATGGAATTTGATGCTCCATCGGTAGACAAGCAGAGAGGGGACTCAGGGGAGGAAAGAAAAGTGAGAGTGGGGGGAAGGGGGAGCCGGGAGGGAGAGGATGGAAAAGTGGAAGCCATTGAAGATGCAAAAATTGAAGCTGGGTAAAACCAATTGACCAATAGAAGTAAAATTGACAACGAAATCAAATCCTAATTCCCCCAATTCATGAGTTAGAATCCTAATTTTACTTTGGTGTAATTAATTTTAGAGGAGTGGCAGAAGGTGGGAGTAGGGTGGAAGTGGTAGTCGGAGGAAGAAAAAGATGGAGGAGTGAGAGATATTTTTACAATGCGTTTCCTATTTTACCCTTAAAAATAGATCTCATATACTTATGGCCACTTAACTGAAAAAAATAGATATCGTTAGTCCCAATTAATATGAATGCAATTAAAAAGTAGTTTATGAATGATAAATGCAACAAAAAAGAGTTTAAGTATGCAATCTAGGGAACCACAATAGTTGAGATACATTTAATGCAATTCTCCTAATAATAACTAAAAAAAAAAATTCACAACACAAAAAATTTATGTTGTAAACTTATGTTGTGTCGAATGTGTAAAATCTAAATAAACTTCGAATCGGGTCCTATTTTTACTTCAATCTTGTGCACAACTTGTGCCCATTTTGTTATGATCATCCAAAAAGACTCATTTAGTCCTTTTACCTTAATGTAAACATTAAACAAAAAATTGTCAAAATTGCAACAATAAAACCTAATTGCAATCACTGCTAAACTTTGGATACTAACGAGCTATTGCCCGCAGCTTAAACTCTAACCATACTCACTCGAACACCTCCGAGCTCAGAATTTTTTTCTCAAATAATCACTTTTTACTTTTATATTTATCAAAATGACTTACTATTCAAACTATTGCCCAGAATGTCCATTTTTCTGAAACTCGCTACACCGTGTAGCGAGTTTGTCTTGGGTCTGATCAAACTCGCTACACTGTGTAGCGAGTTTAGGGTAATTAAATTTGACGGTTGGAAATTAAATTAGGGCAATTAATTAACCTAAACTCGCTACACGGTGTAGCGAGTTTAACTTGTCAAAGTCAAACTCGCTACACCGTGTAGCGAGTTATTAAAAACCCATTTTCCCCTTCCAGTTTACAGTCTTCATTCAAAGGAACAAAACAACCCTAAATTCCAGTTCCTCTGCCGCCGAAAATTGCCAAGGAAGAAGAAGAAGAAATAGAGAGCAAACCTTGATTTTGCAATCAAAGGAAACCAAAAAAAAAAAATTACACCTTCTTCCTTCATCAGTTCAGCCGCCGAGGAGAGTAAGGGAGAAGAAGAGAAGAACACCCAACCAACCAAGGAATTTGCCAAGTGAATTCAATCTTTTTTTTAATTGTAAGTTTAAATTTCTGTATTGTATTGAATTTTAACTTTGATTTTATTATTTATTTACTTACAATTTAGAATTTTTTTTTTTATTTTTTCTATGATGTTCTAATTGCGTTTTGATGACATTGTCTAATTGCATTTTAACTTTGATTTTATTTTTGATGACAATTTTCTGTATTGTATTCAATCTTTTTTTTTTTTTTTTTTTTTATGATGTTCTAATATATTAGTTTACTTGCAATTTAGGGTTTATATACCTTCATCCGTCTCAAAAATGATTCACTAATTACATGTTTATATGCTTAGTTTTATACTTTATATACCTTCCTACGTCTCAAAAATGGTAGAACTATATTAGTTTACTTGCAATTTAGGATTTTTTTTTTGATTTTTTTGATGACATTGTATAAATATATTAGTTTACTTGCAAGTTAGGATTTATATACCTTCCTCCGTCTCAAAAATGATTCACTAATTAATAGATTTTTTTATAAAAAATTATTAATTAATTTTCTTATGTAGAATGATTTTTTTTTTGTCCGTCCTTATATAAAATGACTTTTGAGTAATAAAAAGTAATAATAATGATTATTAATTATTGAAAAAAGACTTAATTAATAATACTTGTTAAAATAATACACAGTTATAATATTAACAATTGTATAATTAGTGTGAATACTAAAAACAACAAAATAAATTAAACTTCTAAGAAATATTAATATACCTATAACAACATCCCAAATCTCATATACTTATGCCCCAAACCCTAAACCTTAAATCAGATAGATCTACCCCAAACCCTTAAAATATGATTTATTGTTCAAACTTTTTTTTTAAAAAAAAAACTGCATGCTATTTTTCAAAATCGCATGAGGATTACTCTTGAAGTATTACTTAGTATATAGGCTAGAAACCAAAACCTTCCCCACAGGCACTTCTTGGAAGTGTGGAATAACTTTGAATTACAATACCACGTTCTAGTAATTACACTTTTGTATTCTCTTATTTATTTCCTTGCCTCGTAGAACAATAACCAACCTTGATATTGAAATAAATAGATGGAAGCTTTCATTGATCCCGGGCCTATCGATGCCTCTGTTCTGACCCGACATGAGGAGCATAGGGCTAGGTATATTTAGGCCGGGTTGCAGGTTTCTAGTCCCCTCCATTTTCGTCATGGTGCCGCCTTGCCAGGCGAATTAGCTCCTGTGATATTGTTGAGACTGACGGAGTGCGGATTTAGCGGAGTACACTATATAGGTAGAGTACAGTATGATTTTGCGTTGCTGGAGGCTCTGATCGAGAGATGGCGTCCGGAGACTCATACATTTCATCTCCCGATTGGTGAGATGACGATCACCCTACAGGATATCGGCATGATTTGCGGGTTGCCGATTGATGGGGATGCTGTTACTGATGCTAGGTTTCCAGCACATATAGACTGGTGGGCTGCCTGTTAGAAGTATTTAGGGGCTGTCCCTGGTGACGGAGATATAGATGGGAGTAGTCTGAAGCTCAGGTGGATTACCCTCCGTTTCCCACACTTTAGTGACCTCGCCGTGGATACTGTTCCAGAGATTGTGGATCAGTACGTACGGGCGTATATCTTGCTTGCCTTGGGTTCTACGATCATGCCTGATCGTACGAACAACAAGGTTAAGCTATGTTATCTCCCTCTGTTTACGAATGTTTCTAGGGTCAGCCAGTACTTGGGGGAGTGCTGCGCTCGCTTTCCTATATCGAGAGTTGTGTAGTGCGACTGACCCTCGGACGAGACAGTGCGGAGGATTTCTCAACGTTCTATAGGTATGTTTATCTCATTTTAATGTTCATTATGTTGTTGTTTTTAAGTTTTATTTCAAATTAGCGGCATTATTTATAGTATTTGATATACATTTATTTGATATAGATTTGGGCTCTGGAGCGGTTGAGATGTGTGAGGCCGCAGATCCGTTCTCGATTCAGAGAGCAGAACTTCGTGCTCATGCCCCTCGGATGCAGGTATACATATATCATACGTTATATTCTCGTCGTTAATGTTTTTTTTTGAACTAAATCTTATAATTATTCTGTTTATGAAATTTCGAATTTGGACCGAGTGCATCGGCCGGATCTCGAGAGAGGTTCTTGCACATAGCCTGCGAGGCTATCGGGATCAGCTGGCCCGGCTAAACGAGGGTCACGTTGTGTGGCAGCCTTATGAAGGGAGATACGCTCCGCCCTACTGCACTCAAGGTGAGGACATATGGTTGGCGAAGGTCCCTCTCATATGCTTTGAGAGGATCGAGTGGCATCTGCCTGATCGCGTTATGAGGCAGTTTGGCCTGAGGCAGTTTGTCCCAGCATCGTGCGACACTAGCCCGGAGTTGCACCGTTCTGATCGGCGGGGAAACAGTACGGTGAGATGGAGTGACCGCCATCGCCCACTTATTGCACGATGGGAACAGCGGCACGAACATCTAGTCACCGGGGAGTACGGCTTCCACGATATGAGTTACACCGATCCATATTTGATATGGTATCGGGACATAACGTGTAGGTTTGTGCAGCACCTCACTCAAATAGAGGTTGATGGATACCAATCGTCTGCCCCTGCCTTAGAGTTTATGGTAAGTTTTTACATTTTTCAAGTTTTTATTTCTAGTTTTTTTTTTTTTTTTTTTTTTTTTTTTTTTTTTTTTAACAAAACATCAATTATTAACTTATGTCTCTCGTACTTATATATATTTTTGATATGAAAACAGGTGCAGACCCTTCAGCGATTGCATGTCGACAATGAGGCGGAGGAGCACCAACACCTATGTCACTTTCGCCCTCACTTTCCTTAAGCACTTTGTCAGCAATGTAAGCTTCAATTGTGTCAGTAGGATCCTTCAAAGTCACATGCACAGAGCCATGACCAGTTGATGTGCACTCCTTGACAACAACAACAATCTAATAGAACAAAAATATAATGATCAATTATTTGTAAATTTCAACCTTAACTATAATTAATGTAAAATATTATACCTGTTCCACCCTGTCATGTTGTTTGCATTTCTCCTTGATCATTCTCAACGGATAATAAGTACCCTCTGCAGTGAGATAGTCCATTGCAGAAAGCCAAGCTTTGCCCTGAAAATCTTCATCCTCCACCGGCTCTTCAAACTTTCTACGTATGGCCTCTTGGGTCGACTGAGGGGGGGGTTCCTGAGAGACATGAGCTTTTCCGGTGTGTTGCCGACGCACGGCGGACTGTGCGACACCAGCGGGACTAGCAAGGTTATGAGGCGGTGGAGATTCTAACTCTCGTTCGATTTGAGGCGGTGGAGATTCAAACTCTCGTTCGATTTGAGAGAGATTAGATTGACGATTGGAGGTTTGACCGGGATGACTAGGAAGAGGTTGTCGTCCACGATACCAGCGGGATTTTGATGGATCCATTTTGATAGTTATAAATCTTGGATTGAGAGAGATGAATTAGATTTGAGAGAGATAGATGAGAGATGGACTGAGAAAGAAAGAAAAGGGAGAGATGGACTGAGAAAGAAAGAAAAGAGTTTGTTTTGTTGAGTTTGAAGAAGACTGATTTGTAGGGATTTTGAATTTAAATAACTCGCTACACCGTGTAGCGAGTTTAATTTGGTTTGACCAAACTCGCTACATCGTGTAGCGAGTTTAGGTTAATTAATTGCCCTAATTTAATTCCCAACCGTCAAATTTAATTACTCTAAACTTGCTACACGGTGTAGCGAGTTTGACCAGACCCAAGTCAAACTCGCTACACGGTGTAGCGAGTTTCAAAAAAATGAACATTCTGAACAATAGTTTGAACAGTAAGTCATTTTGGTAAGGGCAGCTACAGCCATGACGTTTAGTCATGGCTTCATCTAAAAAAATCCTAGGTGGACAACAATTTTTGCCCAATCATGACATTTCAAAAGTCATGCCATGACTTTTAAGTTTTTTGATTCAACAGAAGCCGAGCTTCACGACACAAGGAAAAAAAAATCAAGCCTTTGTTTGACACGTGTCATTTTTTTGATTTTTTTTTTTTTACAAAAATTGCAATTAACATATAAAAAATAATAAAAATACAAAAATATTGAAAAAACTACAATTATTAATAAAAAGTAGGAGAGAGAAACTGATGACTTTTGTCATGAATGAGGATAAAATTGTTTGGAGTTATGTTTTTGATAACTGTTGACGTGGAGCTGAGGTGGAGGAGAGAAGGATGGGAATGAAGTGGTATGGATAAAGATGGTCTAAATATAAAAGTAAAAAGTGATTATTTGAGAAAAAGTTCTCCGAGCTCACTTCTCCCACACACTCTCCTCCGGCCATTTCCGCCACCGTATGAATTCCACCGACTGATCGCAGCTCCACCGCCGCCCTCCACATCTCCACTTTTCAGGCCAAGAAATGGCTTACATCTCCGCCTCAAAGCCGCCCCACCTAAATCCCATCCTCTTCTCCAATCTCTCCCGCCTCTCCACCACCCATTTCAAATCCCTCCGCTCTTTCTCCTCCGAATCCCTCCAAGAAACCCCAGATCAACAACCCCCGATTCCACAACCGGATCCCCAGAATGAAGAACTACTCAAAAGTGCAGTCGCAGATGCAGAGTCAAATCCAAGTCCAGTTCTTCCCCAGGGTAAGAATCGTAAAACCGAAAACTTGGAGGATACTGTTTGTAGGATGATGGCGAATCGAGCTTGGACTACCCGTTTGCAGAACTCAATTAGAGGTTTAGTTCCTGAATTTGATCATGATCTTGTTTACAATGTACTTCATAGCTCGCGAATCCCTGATCAAGCCCTCCAGTTCTTCCGTTGGGTTGAACGGACAGGGTTTTTTAAGCATGATAGGGAAACACATTTTAAGATTATTGAGATTTTGGGGAGAGCTTCGAAGCTCAACCATGCAAGGTGCATTTTATTAGAAATGCCCAAAAAGGGTTTAGAATGGGATGAAGATTTGTTTATTATTTTGATTGATAGTTATGCTAAGGCGGGCATTGTTCAAGAAAGCGTCAAGCTTTTTGATAAGATGAAGAAATTGGGAGTGCCTAGGACGATTAAATCGTATAATGCTCTTTTTAAGGTGATTATGCGGAGAGGTAGGTATATGATGGCGAAGAGGTATTTTAATAGGATGTTGAGTGAGGGTATTGTTCCGACTTGCCATACTTATAATCTTATGCTTTTTGGTTTCTTTCTTTCTTCGAGAGTTGAAATAGCCAATCGTTTTTTTGAAGATATGAAAAAGAAAGATATTTTGCCTGATGTGGTTACTTATAATACTATGATTAATGGGTTTATTAGGAATAATAAGTTGGAAGATGCAGAGAAGTTATTTGTCGAGATGAAGGGAAAGAATCTTGAGCCAACTGTGATTACTTACACCACTATGATTAAAGGGTATGTTTCTGATGGGCGAGTTGATGAGGGGTTGAGATTGATTGAAGAGATGAAAGGTTTTGGAATCAAGCCAAATGATTTTACTTATGCAACTATATTGCCTAGGCTTTGTGATGCTGAGAAAATGTTTGAAGCTCAGACCATTGTGAAGGAGATGGTGAATAGACATGTTGCTCCTAAGGACAACTTAGTCTTTATTAGGTTGATAGAAGGCCAGTGCAAGTTAGGCAACATGGATGCAGCTTCAGATGTGTTGAATGCTATGATTCGGTTGTCCGCTCCAACCGAGGTCAAGCTCATTATGGTGTTTTAATTGAGAACTTTTGTAAGGCCGGAGGATATGGTCGTCTTTGTTAAGTTTTTGGACAGTATTATTGAGAAGGAAATTGTATTGACTCCGAAGGTCTTTGTTGAGATGGAACCTACTGCGTTTAATTCGGTGATTGAGTATCCGCAACAATGGAATGACGGAGAAAGCCGAAACATTCTTCGAGCAGTTGATGAAAATTGGTGTTCAAGATGAGGTAGCTTTTAATAATCTGATAAGTGGGCGGTCAAAAGAAGGTAGTCCTGACTCAGCCTTTGAACTTTTGAAAATTATGATTAGGAGAAAAATTCCTACGGGTTTTTTTGAAGATATGAAAAAGAAAGATATTTTGCCTGATGTGGTTACTTATAATACTATGATTAATGGGTTTATTAGGAATAATAAGTTGGAAGATGCAGAGAAGTTATTTGTCGAGATGAAGGGAAAGAATCTTGAGCCAACTGTGATTACTTACACCACTATGATTAAAGGGTATGTTTCTGATGGGCGAGTTGATGAGGGGTTGAGATTGATTGAAGAGATGAAAGGTTTTGGAATCAAGCCAAATGATTTTACTTATGCAACTATATTGCCTAGGCTTTGTGATGCTGAGAAAATGTTTGAAGCTCAGACCATTGTGAAGGAGATGGTGAATAGACATGTTGCTCCTAAGGACAACTTAGTCTTTATTAGGTTGATAGAAGGCCAGTGCAAGTTAGGCAACATGGATGCAGCTTCAGATGTGTTGAATGCTATGATTCGGTTGTCCGTTCCAACTGAGGCTGTTCATTATGGTGTTTTAATTGAGAACTTTTGTAAGGCTGGAGGATATGGTCGTGCTGTTAAGTTTTTGGACAGTATTATTGAGAAGGAAATTGTATTGACTCCAGAAGGTGCTGTTGAGATGGAACCTACTGCGTTTAATTCAGTGATTGAGTATCGCTGCAACAATGGAATGACGGAGAAAGCCGAAACATTCTTCAGACAGTTGATGAAAATTGGTGTTCAAGATGAGGTAGCTTTTAATAATCTGATAAGTGGGCGGTCAAAAGAAGGTAGTCCTGACTCAGCCTTTGAACTTTTGAAAATTATGATTAGGAGAAAAATTCCTACGGAACGGAGTGCTTTCAAGCTCCTCATTGAGAGCTACTTGAAGAAAGGTGATCCAGCTGATGCTAAAACAGTTTTCGATTGTATGATTGAAAACGGGCATTGATGAAGACTACCCGACAAATGAGAGACCGGAGGAAGAAGTTTTACTACTATTTCAGAAGGATGCCCCATACGATTATGCCACAACTCGAGCAAAGCAGATGCATTGTTGACAGAAACGTGACAAGCAGAAGGTGCGCCTCCGAAGTAGTATAGTCCATCCCGCCTAACACCCGTTCCAATCAGGTTCCTCGACTGGTCCTGTATAGCACACATAGAAGCATTAAAATGGACAGTGCAATGAACATCATCAGATAATTGAGAAACAGAGAGAAGACTGCAGTTTAAATTTGGTATATAAAGAACATGATGAAGAACAAGGGTGTCTGTCAGGCGAACAGAACCCTCAATATGTGCAAACAGAGGTGCCGTTAGGAAGCTTGACGGGGCAAGCTTGTATAGAGTATGAATCAAAGAGACAAGCAAAGGCTTCCTAGGTCACATGATTGGATGCTCCCGTATCAATGATCCAAGAAGATGTCTCGGACGTACTACGAAGGCGATTATCCGGAATACGAGTGTTACCAACTAGGCCGGCCAAAGCATTCCATTGTTCTGCAATGAAACAAGGATGAAAAACCGGCTTGGGCGGATCAGGCAGCCATGCCGACTGGGCGGCACCAACTTGGGCAACCGAGTTGGTCCGCGCAATCTCTCCCCTCGACCTTGTTGAGGACGACCGCCCTTGCACGAGCACTTGTTTTGCTACTGTCTCCCCACCATTCTGGATAACCGACAAGCTCAAAGCAAGAAGAGACATCATGGCCCTTTTTCCGACGGTGTGAACATGTAAGGTGGGATTTATCGGGCTTGTCACGACCACGAGGACCACCGGTTTTGAGGGAAAAGCCAACCGCATCCGGAGGTTCATCAAAAATTGGTTTAGCAAGTCGCACTCGTTCAGCCTGTGCTATCAATTGGTAAGCTCGATCAAGAGTGGGCAAGGGATCCTGAGACAAGAGGTTAGTACGAAGAGAGGCATAGTATTCAGAATTTAAACCCATAAGAAATTCATGAAGCTTGCCGGTCTCCCTTCGTGCCGCGTGCTTGTCCTGGCCGTGCAGCTTGTCGCAAAGAAGAACAATCTATAACCGGCTCGTAATTGTGCAGAGATTCCCATAATCCACTCAACTTACCGAAATACACAAAGAATGTGCATGGTCTTGGTCCGCTCACATCGTGCTATTGACATCTTCAGTTGTTGAATGCGAGGTCCATCCACCAACGCATATCGAGATTTGAGAGAATCCCACAAACGCCTAGCATCCCTATACTTGGGCAGCGTGCTCTTAACCTCGGGATCAATAGTGTTCATGAGCCATGATACCAACATAGCATGAATAGTATTCCAATCTAACTCGGTGCAAGGAGAAACGGCGGATGGAATAGATCCATCCAAGAAGCCGAATTTGCGTCTAGCCTCAAGAGCGGTCTGTATATCGCCAGCCCAATCATCATAGTTATCACCACGGAAGCGAGTAGGAGTTATGAAATCACCAGGTCGATCTTGGGGACCTAGGTAGAAAGGAGAGTTGTATTCAATCTTCAAAATCGGAGGAGGTCTTCCATCACCACCACCGGCCGGTGGTGCTTGTTCCGCCATCTATCAAAAGCTTGTGTATGCTAGCTCTGATACCATGTAGAAATTTAAATTGGGATAATAATTTCTCTTGTTATTCTTCTCACATGGAGGAAGGATTTATATGAGATTACAAAAGAGTTGTAGTCAAAAGGAAACATTAAATAAGGAAATAAGAAACCCAAAGGAAAAAGGAAACATCAAATAAGGAAATAAGAAACCCAAAGGAAAAAGGAAACATCAAATAAGGAAATAAGAAACCCAAAGGAAAAAGGAAACATCAAAGAAGGAAACACAATCCCAGCTGCGTTACAAGATCAGTGATGGAAAGTCTGTTTAAAAATGGGAGGGTTCAAACTGCGAGCCGGGTGATGAAAACTATGGTGGAGAAGGGGGCTAAAGAACACATGGATCTGGTTGCTAAAATCTTAGAAGCTCTTCTAATGAGGGGTCATGTTGAAGAAGCATTGGGACGGATTGATCTGCTGATGCATGCTGGATGTGCACCTGATTTTGATAGCCTGTTGTCCGTTCTCTGTGAGAAAGGAAAAACAATTGCTGCTATTAAACTTTTAGACTTTTGTTTGGAGAGGGATTATAACGTTGACTTTTCAAGCTATGATAAGGTTTTGGATTCTCTTTTAGTTGGTGGGAAGACCCTTAATGCATATTCAATTTTGTGTAAAATAAAAGAAAAGGGAGGTGTTACTGAGCAGAGCAGCTGTAAGGAGTTGATCAAGAGTCTTAATGAGGAAGGAACACGAAGCAAGCGGATATACTGTCGAGGATGTTTTTGGGAAAGGAAAAAAAGAAAGGGATGAAACAATCATCAATGGGTGCTTGACCCTCAGAAATACAATTTTTCTGCAAGTTAAATATGAAACACTGGGAGTTTTCCTGTTAGAAAAATAAGTTGAGAGGAATTTCAAGAAAGATAGGATTATCTTTTTAAACAGGGTTTTGTTTTTTTTTGAAGAAAAATGGCTTCTTTTTATTCTTCATTTGAATATTCTGTATTCAAGAAAGATAGGATTATCTTTTTAAACAGGGGATAGAAGTCATCGTAAGAGCGTTGTTCAATCCTTGAATATCGGGATTCCTTTATTTCAACGGTTATGCCAGTTTTACTCGAGGTGCTATGATTTAATATCATCCAATGTTATGTTTGATTCCATTTGCGTTTCTGCTTGGTAACAAAGATGCCTCAAAATCTCCATCGAGCTGGATCAGGTTGTTAAGCTCTACCTTATTTTCTTGTTTATTTCATTTGCTTTTGGCGATTTGATGCCATGTACATTATGTGTCAAGTACCTTGGGACCTGCATTACCTTATTGGGTATGTTAATAGAAATTAAGCTTCTATTTCTTGAACGTCTTACAGCTATCATGAATTCGCCAAAATGCAATTTTATGTCATCAAGACTAAATTTTTTGAGGGGGGTTGTCCAATCCAGGTATGTATTCTGCATTTTTCTTATTATTTGACCAAGGTTTGGTTTGATAAATAAGCCATTCTGTTCAGCACTCGTTTTGGATCATAAATTTGCAATTCTGTTCAGTTGTTGGATTTGATTCCATCGTATTTCTTTCTTGATTTTTCTGAAGGTTGGAGAATGGAATTGTTTATGAATGTGTTCGTTGGAAGGCCTCAATCAGATGATGTTACAATTTACAAACTAATTTTGAGGACGTGTGCTTATTATCTCTCCAATATTCAGAAACACGGGTGAGTGGCTTTCACCAGTTTTTCCAAGTTGTTTCATTCGTAGCGATTTTTTGTTTTCCTTCATATCTTTGTTGATTGTTATGTTAATTTGTCCACAAGATTAGAGTAGTGACCAATTTTCTCCATTAAATACTATACTGGAAATCATTCAAAAGGTTAGCCCATCAGTAAATAATAGCCAAAATTTTATTCTCATTTGTATGTGAAGAAGACTGACAGGTAAGAAAGCCATTGTCAAACATTCTTATGCCTCTCCGCAACAAAATGTCATTTGTAAACAAGAGAATCATTCTCCCCCATCCCATCTTATAATAATAAATATCGCAATTGACTTGTCAATGTTTTTAAAAAATGTACTTTACTAGTTTGTAACATGTTAAAATTGCACTACTGTCACTTTCCTTATTTGGAAATGTGACATTTATTTAGGGACGAAATAAAATGGAAAGTGCGACATTTATTCCGGGCAAAAGGAGTATCACACTTTCTTTTTTTGTCCGTCCTAAATTAAATGATGCGTTTCTAAATAATGAAAGTGTTTTAGTATAATTCTACCATTGTACAAGCAATGAGTAAACAAGTAAAACGTATTCCTTAAAAACAAAACGTTGACAATTCAAATGGGATATTTATTATGGGACGGATAAAGTAGTTGCTTGGAAATTCCATGCTTTCTCTTTTGTCTGATCTGATTCATTGGCTTCCTGAAACCTTGAGCAGTTACCTGAAAACTAATTCTCTATATGAATCTTTGGAAATTCCTTGTTTTGTTTTACATTGTAATAGTACCCGACTTGAAGTTTTTTTTTTCTCAAACTTCAGGATAAGAAATTTCCTTCTTTAGAAACCTTTAATTGCTAAATTTGTCTTAAAATATTTATAGATTCCATTTTTGTAATATTTTTCAGATATTATTTGGGCTAGAATCAAGTACACCAAGCGCAGACATGGTATGATGGTAACACTTATCAGAGCCGTCGTCCAGCTAGAGTACGACAAGGCAAGTGACACAAACGAACGAACGGCTCCAGGACATGGTAGGTTTAGGCAAAACCCTAAATTTTGTGAGGGTACATGAAGGGGAGGCAATGAAGGGGGTTATCCACTGAGTGTCAAGATGTAGCTTTCTAGTTTCTGTTATACTCCCTCCATTTCACTCGAAGAAAAGATACAAATTTCAATTTTGGATGTCCCATTTAAAAAAGACACTTCAAAATGATTTTTTTTTAATACTTGTTTATTGAGAAAATATAGAAATATGTCCATTTACTTAGGTATATGATGCAGATATGCCATTATACAAGTTAATTGCCGTATTAACCCCCGTACTTAAGAAAAATGTGTGGAGATTAGGACATCGTCGTCTTTATGTCAAAATTCTAACGGAATTGCTGAATAGGCGTCAGACTGGCACTAATCTTTGATAATTAAAGCCATTTATGTGAAATTTAGATCAACGGGGGGACAAAGTGTATTTTAATTTTTAGCTTCAATTTCTTTTTTTTATTTTTTTTCTTCAAGTTTTAATTAACTTGCTTAAAAAAATTCTTCAAAATGAAATAATTATAAAACTGAAAGGATAAAAAAAAACAGATATTTCAAATATTTTCATTTCATTTTATTTCTAACATTGTGTATTAAAATGAAATAAAACTCTTATAGAAAAATGAAATAAAATTTGTTTATTTCTTATTAAGTACTACTCTCTTTCAAATTGAAGTAATTAAATATATAATTTTGTTATTTCATTTTTTTAATTAATTTTAAAGTGTTAAATATGATAATCCCATGACAACTATTATCATTGTCACACCACTATCTTACCGTCAGTTTACCACTAGTAACATCTTACCATCACAAAAAAAAAAAAAAAAAAAAGCCAAATAAAAAATCAAACAACCGAGAACAAATTACAATATATATATATATATATATATATATATATATATATATATATATATATATATATATATATATATATATATATATATATATATATATATATATATATATATATATATATATATATATCAAATGGGTTGTTGTATTTCCGAAAAATAAACCAACTTTAATTGGGCACCATCATCCTACCTTCTCCACCCAATATATGTATAGAAGCCATAAATACTCACCTTCATACAAATTTTTAGCTCATCGAAATTCAACCCTCATACATTTGTTCTCCCTCCAATTCCGGTAACAACATAAATGGATTCTATAGGGGTTTATTAACTAGATCTAGATTTTTAGAGGATACAAAAATGGGGGTGGTGATTGAAAGACAAATGGGGCGGCGGAAATTAGGGAGAAAAAGGGTGGGTGAGGAGCAACGGTGCTAGCTTTTGGGGTAAAAGAAGGTGATGATGGAAAGGGTTAATAAACGACGGTAATATTGGAAAAAGGAAAAGGGATGGAAACGGAAAAGAAAGTGCAAGGTGAGGAGTATTGACAACAGTTATTGGGTAGAAGAGGGGGAGCGGATAAGAGGGAGGAAAGGTGTCGGGAAGATGGTGGTAGGGGTTTAGTTGGTTGTGGGTGGATGGGTGGGAGGAGAGAGTGAGGGCGGTGATGTGAATGAAGGAGGATATGAAGAAAGAGATACTAATAAAATGTTTAATTTTCTTTGAAGTGGGGTTAATAGAAGTATTAGGATTTTTAATATTTTCATTCTAATCCCTTCATTTCTAACATCACTCACTTGTATGACCTAAAACTTTCATATCAACATTTTTCTCAATTCATGATTCCATGTAAGCTAACATAGTGACATAATCATGCCAAATAAGTAGATTTAACGGAATAGCGGATGAAAAATGACGGAGGCCTAATCTCAACATATTTTTCTTAAGCACAGGGGTTAATATGACAATTAACTTGTATAAGGGCATATCTGCATCCTTAATATAAGTACAGGGACATATTTCTATATTTTTCCCTTGTTTATTCCTGTAACCCACTTGTCATACGAACAATAACTATCCACTTACTATTTCCCATCACACTTTCTCTTATATCTCACTTTACATAATCACAACGCTTACTCTACTACTTTTCATAATCATAACGCTTACTCTACTATATATTCTCCTTAATCTCCGTAAAAGATCAATTTTGTGTTTTTTCGTGTGAGGCGGAGAGAGTATGTAGTATAAGATTTTATGAATTGTGGTTGTAATCTTATAAGCGATTTTTGTTTGTCCCGTGCTTGGTAGATTCGCTCTTTGTTAAATAAATACTAATCTTCCCCCCAAACAAGGCCTTTTATTTGTGGGTTGTAAGGCTTAGAGTTTGAATCGTGGCTATACCATTTGCCATACCATTGTCTTTCCAATAGAACAATTATGATCCTTGGGCAGTGTTAGAATATTGTCATTACGTTACGTGATAATATTCTTGTGAATAAATCATGTATATAAACGTGTATGTAAAGTCAATATGTATAGTCAGTATTTATCTCATTCTAGGTAGATTGATATGGTGACTAGAATAAGTCCATAAATTTAGGGATTGATTAGAAACCTACTCCAAGTCATGTTTGTTCTATTTATACACGTTTGATGAATGAAATTCATTAAGGAAAATAATATCTTCTTTTATGGTATCACGAGAGGTCTAGCTAGGGCAAAGTTTCTTCCGCTGCGCTCCCTCCGTGAACCCGCCGTTATTTTCATTCTTCGTTCTTCTCTCTTACCTCGACTATGTCATCTTCTCGTTCTCTTCATCCGG
This sequence comes from Adenophora triphylla var. japonica, assembly GCA_022495995.1. NCBI lineage: Eukaryota > Viridiplantae > Streptophyta > Magnoliopsida > Asterales > Campanulaceae > Adenophora > Adenophora triphylla. The sequence continues at coordinate 121,521 of JAFEMH010001857.1, read as the reverse complement.
CTATGGCCGTGACAAACATCCGGAATAACATCTCTGTTGTTTTAGAACTCGAGAACGTGCAATATGCAACATGGGCTGAGGTATTTAAAGTCCATGTTCGGTCTCTTAAAGTCCTCCATCATATTGTCCCTCCGGCAAAGGGCAAAGTAAAGGAGCCTTCCACGGAAGAAGAGATTGATTTGTATGACACACTTGATGCGAAAGTGCTTGGCTGGATCTATGACACTATCTCTCCAGATTTGCTCAACACCATTTTGGTTCCCAGTCAGACGGCCATGGAGGCATGGAACACCTTGCAGGATATCTTTGAGGACAACAAAAACTCCCGCACTATTAGCCTTGATCAGGAGTTTACATCGACATTCATGGAAAATTTCCCATCCGCATCCGCGTATTGTCAGCAGTTGAAACAAATTGCAGATCAGTTAAAAAACGTGGGCTCTCCAGTGGGTAATGACTGCATGGTTCTGCAAATGGTTGCGGGATCGACTGAGGGATATAGTGGGGTGGCTACCCTCCTTCTTCAGAGTAACCCACTACCGAAGTTTTATCAAGCCCGGTCTATGCTAACCCTGGAGGAAGCGGGTCTGCAGAAGAAGGCTCAGATGGCGTCGGTTATGGTGGCTAGGGACAATATTGGTTCGTTTCCTATTGCTGCTCCTTCCCCATCGTCTGTCCCAACCACCGGTGGTCAAAAGAACCGGAACAATGGCAAGAAGGGTGGTTCGGGTTCTGGGAAAAATGGTAAGGGCGGCAAGAATGGTGGCTCTGCTGGCGGTACAAATGGACCACCAAATCAGTAGAGCAGTGGTGGTGTTCAGTCGGGACAGTGGAATGGTGGTGGACAAGTTGGTCAGAATTCTTGGGGGGTGAAATTACCCGGATCGCGCGCGGGGGGACGCGGTGAGCGGCATTTCGCAGACTTGGGACCTCGCCTGGAAATGAAAGGGAGAGTCGCCACGCCGTTTTGTATTATGAGCCCAAACTTTGAAAATGGCTGGTTTTGAAAAAGGGGAGTCGTTTTGATTGGTAGCCAAAACTCGGGAAAGGCTTTGAAAATGGAACGTTTTGATTGGTAGCCAAAAGTTGGAAAAGGCTTTTAGGATCAGAGATTGTTAGGTTCGGAGGTCATGTTACATTTCGGGAAGAGTATGTTGAGATCACCCAAAATGCCTCGTATGACGAGTCTTTCTACCTTTCTCGAAATTGAGTGCGTGTGTGTTGCATTTTGAAAAGGAGCTTGAATGACAAGTTGTCTTGGTTTGAATGACAAACGTTGATTTGTGGTAAAAAAGCGAGTGTTTGAATGACAAACGTCGGTTTTAGAGTTTGAAAAGAGGGTTCGAATGACGAACTGAAATCTTTAGTTTGAATGTCAAACGTTGATTTTAATGAAAAGAGCGTTTGAATGTCAAACGTCGGGTTTGAGTCGGAAATGAGCGTTTGAATGTCAAACGTTGATTTTGCGTTGTTTTGAAAACGGGGGGTTCGAGTGACGAATTTAAATCTTTAGTTTTGAATGTCAAACGTTGATTTTAGTGAAAAGAGCGTTTGAATGTCAAACGTCGGGTTTTGCGTTGTTTTGAAAAGGATTTCGAGTGACGAACTTACATCTTTAGTTTGAATGTCAAACGTGGATTTTAGTGAAAAGAGTGTTTGAATGTCAAACATCGGGTTTTGCGTTGTTTTGAAAAGGAGTTCGAGTGACGAACTTAAATCTTTAGTTTGAATGACAAACGTTGATTTTAGTGAAAAGAGTGTTTGAATGTCAAACGTCGGGTTTTGCGTTGTTTTGAAAAGGAGTTCGAATGACGAACTCCGGTTTTGAACCGGGCATTACATTGTTACCAATTTCATGAAAAAAGACATTAAATGATATGCGATCAACGAGTCATTTTGTGACTCGGACTTTTATAAGTAAATACTATCACAAGCCAAACGGCTCGGACTTGTAAATTACAGTATTTAAAAGTGTGGTATCAACGGAATCGAACGATCCAGACAGTAAAGATGCGATCGACGAGCCAAATGGCTCGAATTTGTAAAGTTGCGTAAAGTAAATAACAGTATCAACGGATCAAATGATCCAGACTTTGTAAATGACGATCACGAACCAAATGGTTCGAACGGTAAAGAACGAATCAACGGATCAAACGATCTGGACTGCAAATGACAGAAACGGTAAAAAGGGGACTGGAACGTCGTTTTAACCCGAAATTACTTCTCTTATGGGAGAGAAGATGATTAGGGGGTAAAACGTATCGAGCCCCGTAGACGGTGTTACGTCTACATTTTGATAGTTTCGGCCGGATCAAAAATAGCGTTTGACGTGTAAATCGAGGCGAAACAAAGTTTTAGAGAGATAGAGTGTTATCTATGGCTAGGGATTGACTCTTTGGCTCGAAAGGACGTATACGGGATACGGTTTGGTGTTTGGAAAGGGTTTCAAAGTTGTTTGGCTCGTGTTTGATCAGAAAATGGGATTTTCATGCAAATCGAGACGAAACGGGGCTCGGGAAGGGGTAGAACTGTCTAGAACCGTGGGTGTAATGACCCTAAACCTAGGCACCTATTTTAGTATCATAAAATGTGCTTTAATATTATTTTTTTATATTATGTGTTTAATTTATATCTTTGATTTCTTAAAAATTTAAAATGAAATGATTTGGAAAATAAAATAATATTCTGGGGAGAATTATAATATTGGAAATGGATAAAATAAATAAAATGTGGGTAGATAATTTGTGTAGGGGAAAAGTAAAGAATAGAAATAGAAAAAGAAATAAGAAAGTAAGAAAGGAGGTTAGGGAGGGGCCATATTCCCTAAATTATTCCCCTCCCTCCCATTTGTCAATGAAGGCCATACCCTTCCCCATATCTCTTCCACACTTTCCCCTACTCCTCCTTCCCTCATCATTTTCATCTTCATCTTCTTCTTCTTCCTTCTCTAAAAGATCCATGGAAGCCTCAACCCTCATAAATTCATAATAAATCCAATTCTTATCCATTTGAAGATCCGGGTGTACTTTTGGATTCGTGGAGTCGAGAGGAACACATGGAGCTAAGAAGATCTTTGATCCACTTCATAAATTCTAAGTGAGTTATTATGACTTCCTTTCTTTGTATGCTCATAAAAGATTTGATGTTGTGATTGTTATTATAATGGTTGTTTGAGGCTTTGGAAACCTTCTTGGAGTTGAGGAATTAGTTAATGTTATGGAATATTGTTGTGGTTCATAAGAAATGATTAAGAGTGTAAGAAAATGTGTTGAGTTTGATGAAGATGGTTAATCATGAAAAATGGAAGTAAAATGGGTTGGAAATCAAGTGGTAATTGATTTGGGTTTAGGTTATCTTGGGGTTTAAATGAAGTAGGGTAATGTGTATGAAGTTAGGAGTCCTTCTAAGTTCACAAGCAAGGGAAAATCAGTTTGGGGAAATTTTGATTAAGGTTACTAAAGGATTTTATTCTGTTACAGTGCAGGTTCGGGGCACGAGTCGTGCCACTGTGGCACGAGTCGTGCCTTGGATGGGACGAGTCGTGACATGGATTAAAGGGAAGTCGTGCCTAGTGGGGACGCATGAATCGAGGAAGGCCAAAGGGGCACGAGTCGTGCCACAGGGCACGAGTCGTGCCACTGGCCGGTGACATTGGGTCAACTTTGGAGATGTTTAAACCTAATCGAACTAGAACCAAAATGAAATCTCTTTAACCTAGATTAAAGTAGAATACTTTGGCTACACAATGACATCTTAAGTGATCAAAATGGAATTGTGGAAGTAGTTTAAATATTGTCCCGAAAATGGTTGATAGGTTTGATTTGTAACTTCATCAAAATAGTTCCAACTTGGGAAATAGATCTTGAACCTTTATTAAGGTTGTTCGAGGTGGTATAATAACTATGTAAGAATGGTTTATGATATATAGTAGCCTCACTTACTCTTTATCTTCGGTGAATAGTTGCAATGGTGTAGAAGCCATAGGTTTCACTATTGAACTAATTGGTAATGGGTATGTATCACTTTGTGGCATGGTTATTCCAAGTTGTGGAATTATTGATTATATGGTTACCTTAATATCCTAAGTATGGACTAATTGACAAGTGTTATGTGGCATCCCAAAGTGTGGATTATGTGTTATATAGTGGTGTTATATCCCAATGGTGGATTATATGGCATGTTGATTTTATGGTATTCCTGTGTGGATTATTTGGCAAGTTATTGCATTGTTATTCCAAGTATGGATATGTTTACTATGCTGTCAGTTGTATGGTTATCCCAATTGTGGATTTAATTGTTATCATTCATATTTATTGATGATACTATGCATAGTGTATTAAATGGTTGTTGCACTATGGTATTGATTTGCATGAGTATACATTACCATGTTGTTATATGATTATCCCTTTTTGTGGATTATAATTCAAGTATCTATTATGTGCTTGAATGTGTTTATGTTCGGGTGGGTATGATGGAAGTCAATCAATTATTGATTTGTTCTATAAGTGAATGAAGGTTCATCATACCGGTGACCCTCCCCCCTCTGTGGCCACAGAGTGGGGCTGTGCTACTTGGCTTGTATTGAGCATGAAGAAGCCTTTACGGACTGCTGCGATTGGTGTACCGGGGGAATATATTATTTTTGGATACTCTATTATAGGTATCTTTTCTTATATGGATCTCTGGGGTATGAGTCCTATAAGAGGTGAATGTGCTGGAGGCAATTCACCAAAGAGTGGAGTTTTACTCCCACGTTGTACGACTTATTGTTCAGACGGGAAAAGGTAAAATGAGGTAACGTAATGTGTTTACCGCTTTCATAATGTGTTATGTGCTACCATGCTATGTGTTGCATCTTGTTTGGCATCTTGCTGCATTCATAATAGCTCATTGAGATTTATTCTCACCCCTCTCCCTTTACTGTTTTAGATTTCGAGACAGGTGGACCGGCCAAGTAGGGACGGTGAGGAGTTTGTAAGTGAGATTTGGGAATTGTCGGGGTATATATATAAGTTGGAGGATAAAGTGTATTTTGGTATAATTCATTTATGATATTGTATTAATAAACCTTAATGCTAAGTTATAACTAATACCTTTTTGTAACTAAAACAGTTTCTTACTTTCTAAGTTAGTTAACTATTTCTCCATTTCGAAAAGGTGTAGATTTATTTTGAAATGGTTATATCAATTGTATTCACTTTTGAAAGTTAAATAAAAGTTTTAAAAGTCTAGGAAATTTGGGTTAGTTTGAGGACGCTCCAGCTCGGGACACATGTAGGTTCCGGGTCGGGGTCCTCACAGTTGGTATCAGAGCTCGGTTAGAGTTCTCGGGTAGAGTTTAGCTGAGTGAGAGTGTGCGATAACTTACGTCGAGAGTTTAACGCAGGAATTTGATCAAAGACAGGAAATGATATTGACCATCCAAGGAATCAAGGAAAGGTAAGTTAAGGAAAGATAGATTCCTCCACCATCATTTGAGGTATTTTACCTGTCTCAGGAGTTAGGGTTCATACTTTTATAAATCCCTGTTCATTCGTTCTCACGTGGCATTACATTTCATCTTTTATTTGCATAATTGGCCTAAGAGTTGCCTTATGTGTTGGAGGTTCTACTCCGATGGGGTCGTACCTCGAATCATCCTTAATTATCTTGGTAATTGTGATTAAGCGGGCATGTATTGCCGGTGGATTTGGTCGAGTTACCTATCCGTGAATCATCGTTATGTTAACCTGAATTATTTGAGTAGTTGTTGTGTTTGAGGAGGACTGTCGCAAGAAGCGAGTCTCCTTATCTACGTTTGATTTACCTCCGTGTGTAATTGAGTCGGGTAAATTATTAATTGATATTATGTCACATACGCGTAATTGTCGAAAGTATGGCCTAATTAAGAGTGATTTATGGTTGTGTACTTGCGTGAGTAATTATACATTGGTGTCTCGTGGGGAGACTAGAAATATGGGACTAGTATTGGAAAGTGATAGTCTAAGTGGGACTATATGGGTTATACAATATCGCGAGTACGAGATCTTATAGAACCAATATATCTTTGCCTTATGTGCTATTAGTTGATTAAGTGGTGTTTTCTATGTGAGTTTCAAAATGGGTTTTCATCAGGTATCATACCAGGATATTGAGATTTTGAATTGCTATAAGGTATTATTTTGGCATTCGGATTCCTAGATAGAGGACACTAATTGGGATGATGGACTTGATGATTCATCTTGGGAAAGTATTTGATAAAGAAAATAATGAGCTTAGTGAATCTCCATAAGGGTAAATTGTTACTATAATTAGAAAAGATGATACTTGGTGGTTATTTATAAGGTTATAGAGATCTTAAATAGGTAGCTCGTGAAGAATAAGTATTCGTTAGCACTTGTTGACGATTTGTATGACTCGATTTTAGAAACTAGTAGGATACTCAATGGTTATTAGTTAAATTTTTCGGAGTGTTACAATTACAGTGAAAATTTGCTTAAAGGATATACTTAAGATAACATTTATATATATAGTATGACCGTTTTGATTTGTGGATTGTGTATTAGTGATGGAGAGGTAAATAGGGAAAATGCAAAGAAGTATAATAGATACAGTTATTGGTGACTTAAAGGATCAACTTCAGGAATTGGTGAAACATGCATATGGTTTGTTTTGAGAGATGATTATCATTAGTTGAGGAAATAAAATGAGGATAAATCTTATTGGAAGACAGGATACTTTAGGATGATTACACCGTATAGATTGACTTAGTTGCGCAACTCATATAAGGGATTTGTGTGATGCTCGGAAGATATTGACGCTATACGGATTTTGAGTTGTTGAGGGTTATAGGGAGGTAAGTTAGATTATACCGTAATGTTTAATCGAAATTTGGGAATGATTGATCTATGTGAGTTCTAATTATATTTTCTTATTTAGAAAATTATGGTATTTAATTGGGAACTAGATGTTGCAATACGTTGTTACTAAGTACAATACCAATATTAAAGGTAGGGAATAGATGACTCAAATTAAGTAAAAGTGTTGAATATACAACTTGAGGAATTATTGAATTGAGGATGATTTACCTAGTTTATAAGCTTAATGATTGTTTAGTGTTATTTATCGGAAATAGTAATAGTATGGCAAGATTGTGTTTTCTTATAGAGAAATTAACTAAGTATAAATATTATAAGTGGTGGCTATACTATAAATAGAGGTCAAACAAGAATATTATGTTGGTATTGTTTAATTGTGTTTTAACAATTGAAAGTGTGTGTTGAACTTCGGTGTGAGCATTTGTACCCTTCGGGGATAATTGAGTTAATAAGGTCGGTGAACCGTTTTTGTGTACATTAAAATCTGTGAGTAATTTAACTATCTACAACTAGTATGGGACGGTTGTAGATAATTAAATCACTCGAGTTATTTTTGGTAGCTTATCAATCTTTTGAAAATTTCTTAAAAGTGTGAGTGGTTTAGTTAATTAAAACTGGTATGGGACAGTTTTAAATAAATAAACCATTCGAGTCTCATTTGATCTCATTTTATCTATCCTTGGAATTTTGAAAGATGTTGTAAATTTTCGAAAGATTGGTTATTTTAAAGATATAGTTCGTGCAGAAGCAAGTAAGAAGGCAACCTAGTCCCCCTATAGTGATTGATTACATTAAAGTTTTGATCCGAGAAATGATTTGATAAATTGTGGGGTTGTTATTGTGTCGGTCGCAATAGACTCGGTTTTTGTTTTGGAGTTGGAACGGCTCCGTTGTGGGCGGCCAACCATTTGATTTGAATATTGATCTGCCTCTGGACCTGAAAATAAGTGGAACATTGAATTGTGTTATATAGTCGACCAGAGTTCCGTTTATAGAAATCATGATCTTATTAGCATGTTCATATTTATTATTTCATGGGCAGTTATTTGATGTTTATATCATGAGATATTTATTGATAAAGTCCTCATATATGTTAGGAGATAGTTTGATTGTATAAACCACATAGTAGTAAATGGATTGGATAGACATCATTTGGGAAAGATCCTTTTAGAATGTATGGATGCTATTAAGTTTAACCTTGTAAAAAGTTGAGGGATAATTACTTATTGTTGAGGATATGCTACGGGCATGTACAATGGATTATTGTAGTCGATAGGATGTATGATTACCAGTGGTTGGGTGCGTATAATAGCAGTTATCATTCTAGCATTTAGATAAAACCTTATGAGGTATGGTTCGGGAAGAAAATATCGATCTCTAATTTGTTGGGGTGAGGTTAGTGAAGCAAGGCCTAAGGTGAATTGTGTGATGTACCCGATTTTTTTTTGAAAATCAAAACGGAGTCGCCACGCCATTTTTGTTTTAAGGGCCAAAACTTTGAAAAATGCCCGAGATCAGAGATTTAGGTTCGGAGGTCATGTTACGCGTCGGGAAGGACGTTAGTATGCACCCGACGCGCCTCGCAAAACGAGTCTTCCAAACATTTGAAATTCTTTGTTGTGTGTGTGTGTGTGTGTGTGTGTGTGTTTTGACCAAAAAGAGTTGAAACTGAGAAAAACAAAAATAGGGAACTCTTTATAAGACTTTGAAAAATCCCCAAGATTTTTGGTATGATTTTTGGGTCGAGTCTTGGCACTCAAAAGATTTTTGGATTTGAAAAGCAATTCTGCCAGAATGAAAGAAGGCAGTTGACCCTTGACTTTGAAATGGACTTAAAGGCTTCAAAACCTCAGAATCTGGGGAAAGTCCGAGAATGAAAGTTGCTTAAAACACCCTAAATAGGGTTTCTGCAAAGAAACTTTCCATTTTGGAAGTGATTTGAGGGGTCAAAACCTTCTAGAAATCTCAGATGTGAAATCTGGATTTCCAGAAGCTGATGAACTGGCCTCTAAAAGAAAAATTGAAAAAAGGAGTTTTACTTACTCAAAAAATAAAATAAAAATATGTCTGGAAAGATCTGGATGTTGGCTACAAAAAGTGTTTTGTAGTCAACACCCAATTCCAAGTTTTACTGGGTCCAAAAAATAAGAAAATGGACTGAGGTCTCAGAACAATGCTACTGGACAGCAAGATGTTCTTGAGGGAAAATGTGATTTTTGGGGGATTTGCATCTATGTTCACCCCATTTTCATCCCTAGACTTGATACCACTATTTTTTATTAAGTGGTTATCATATTCAAGTCATCCTTGGGGAATTTATGGGGTTGAAACATGTCCTTTGCAAAGGGAAAGGGGGTTTTGTAAAGATGAAACCAAGGAGAAAGAATTGACTAAAGATCTAAAATATGGACCACTTGAGATGGTCATTCATGAAGATGAACTTCAAGATGACCATCTTAGGTCAAAACTCAAGTTAAACTAGACATAAAATAAGTCAAAGTGAGAAGAACAAGATGATCAAGAGATCAAAAGAGAATTTTAGGGTTTTGAGAAGGAGGGCTTTACCAATGGTGACACCCTATCTTCCTAGGCTTGGAATTTGACTTGAGGAGTATCAAGATTTGGTGTTTGGCTTGAGGAGTATCAAGGTTTGGTGTGTTTGGTATTTGATTGGGAAAGATTCAAGAGAAAATGGTGGCAATCTAAGGATTCCCACTGTTTTCTCTCTATATTTCGCCAGAACTTCGTTGCTGTGAGTAAGTTGTGTTGTGTAAACTGAGAGAGGAGGGTTCAATTTATAACCCCCTGTGAGAGTCAAACATATCCGCGCGGACAAGGTTGGTCGCGTGCACTGTTCATTAATTACAGCTTCAGGCTTTGGACAGGAAGAATAATCTTTTCAAAATTCAAATTAATCAGCCAGTTTTTGTTCCAGCCATTTCTATTTAGGGTTTTTCTTATTTCTTTTGCTTTTTTGATTCCTTTTCTTGGTTTATCTTTTTTTGGCAATCCCTAATCTACCCTTACTTGGTTAGAAATGTTAGGAATGTTAGGAATTGTTAGAAATGTTATAACTTTCGTTAATTTTCTAACGAAAATGCTAACAAGCTCAAATTGGAGCACTTACAGTAGCCCCTCGGCGACGGCGCTTTCGAAGGAAGCGGGGTCGTCGATAAGAGTAAGGCTCCATATTTGGCAGGATGATCAAGTGATCGAGTGGCTGAACCTATTTAATAGGCTACCTACGTATCCTTAAAAGGAATCAAGCCAGTTGTAGTTCGGGTCTTTCGACTATCTTTAGTCGTCGACCCTACTGCTTTAGGAAGGTCGCCCTAAGATTTGACTATTTTTGGGAAGTCGCCCTATGGTTAGACTATTTTGGGGAAGTCGCCCTATGGTTTGACTATTTTTGGGAAGTCGCCCTGTAATCTGACTGTTTTTGGGAAGTCACCCTAAGGTTTTGACTGTTTTGGGGAAGTCTCCCTAAGATCTGACTATTTTTGGGAAGTCACCCTGTAATCTGACTGTTTTTGGGAAGTCGCCCTATGGTTTGACTATTTTTGGGAAGTCACCCTGTGATCTGACTATTTTGGGGAAGTCACCCTAAGGTTTGACTATTTTGGGGAAGTCACCCTATGGTTTGACTATTTTTGGGGAAGTCGCCCTAAGGTTTTGACTATTTTCGGGAAGTCACCCTAAGGTTTTGACTGTTTTGGGGAAGTCGCCCTAAGGTTTTGACTGTTTTGGGGAAGTCGCCCTAAGATCTGACTATTTTGGGAAGTCGCCCTATGGTTAGACTATTTTGGGGAAGTCGCCCTATGGTTTGACTGTTTTGGGGAAGTCGCCCTAAGGTTTTGACTGTTTTCGGGAAGTCACCCTAAGGTTTTGACTGTTTTTGGGGAAGTCTCCCTAAGATCCGACTATTTTGGGAAGTCACCCTACGGTTTGACTATTTTGGGAAGTCGCCCTATGGTTTGACTATTTTTGGGAAGTCACCCTGTGATCTGACTATTTTGGGGAAGTCACCCTAAGGTTTGACTATTTTGGGAAGTCACCCTAAGATCTGACTATTTTTGGGAAGTCACCCCGATTTCGACTGTTTTGGGAAGTTGCCATATGGTTTGACTATTTTTGGGAAGTCACCCTGTGATCTGACTATTTTGGGGAAGTCACCCTAAGGTTTGACTATTTTGGGAAGTCACCCTAAGATCTGACTATTTTTGGGAAGTCACCCTGTAATCTGACTGTTTTTGGGAAGTCGCCCTATGGTTTGACTATTTTTGGGAAGTCACCCTGTGATCTGACTGTTTTGGGGAAGTCACCCTAAGGTTTGACTATTTTGGGAAGTCACCCTAAGATTTGATGATAATGTTCTTTTAGAAAAGTAGTTGACTAAGATATGCTTTCATACTCGTGCCGTGGCTTACCCGTAGCCGGAAAGGACCGAGGCTTCTCGATGTTGATGAAGAGTTGTTAGGTTGCTGCTCGTGGACGGTTTCGCCGACGATTTGCTGTCTTTGGAGGCATTTTGACTGAAGGAGGAGTCCGTTGAGTCCGTATCTTCTTTGGTGATCGTTAACCTTGTAGAGTTTGTTGAGCTTGTCTTCACATTGGGACTTTTGCTTTTGAGAATTTGGTGTCTCGACCGCATTGTATTTGAGAATTTGGCGTCTCCGACCGATTTGTATTTGAGAACTTGGCGTCTCGACCGACCGATTTGTATTTTGAGAACTCGGCATCTCCGACCGAATTGTATTTTGAGAACTCGGCATCTCTGACCGAATTGTATTTGAGAACTTGGCGTCTCTGACCGAACTGTATTTGAGAACTTGGCGTCTCTGACCGAACTGTATTTGAGAACTTGGCGTCTCTGACCGAACTGTATTTGAGAACTTGGCGTCTCTGACCGAACTGTATTTGAGAACTTGGCGTCTCTGACCGATTTGTATTTGAGAACTTGGCGTCTCTGACCGAACTGTATTTGAGAACTTGGCGTCTCTGACCGATTTGTATTTTGAGAACTTGGCGTCTCTGACCGAGCGGTAGACACTGGAGGTGGTCTTCATTGGGGGCTGTTTTCATCCATTTGTGGACATTGGAGGTCGTCTTTAGCAAGTTGCAGACGCCGGAGCTTGTCTTTGTCAAACTGTAGATGTTGGAGGGCGTCTTCATTCATTTGTGGACATTGGAGGTCGTCTTTGGTGAAGATCATCCTTGTCGAAAAGGGGGATTTGATTTCACGTTTGAATTCCTGCATTCGTTAGTGAAGAGGAAGATGCATATATGACATTCATGATGACAGATGCATGCCTAGAGCTAAAAATGATTGTGAGAGTATCACTGCATATGTTCGCGAGATGATGCATTTACTTGCTTTTGAAGGTGCACTTAGCCTAAGCTTTTGGCAGGGAAGTTATGATCTTCAATCACTTAGGATTTTTCCTATTGATTCAAGTTTTGTGCATGCTACATGAGCCCTTGGGAGATTTTTGTGGGGATGCATGGTTATGTATGTGTCTGGAGACTGTTTGGAACAGATTTTGAGCATGTGGGGGATGAGAACCCTTGATCGCGATTCATAAAGCGGTTGTTGGTGAGGTTTTGTCACAGATCACATGGACCTCAATTTTGATGAGATTGGATTCGGATCCCGGGTCTTGGTTGTGATTTCCTCTCAATCTTGGTCATTCAAGCCGATGCCGATGTGCTCTAGGGCACGTTGATATGAGTGAAGCTTCTTTCATTTGGGTGAGCCGTGACCTCGGCCGAAACCTTATCCAGGAGAATGATTTGATGGAATTGCTAATGCCGGGAGAAACCCCGATCTTGAATTCCGATGCTACGGGAGGCCGCCGTGTACCAAGTTCCGAAGCCGAAATTCTTTCTTGATAAAATTCGGGTCCAAAAGACCGTCTTGACAAAGCCCCTGATCCCGAGTAGGCAAAGCCCGGATTTTGAAGAAGTGACTTGGCGAATCTATCTCGTAGTGAAGAACGCAATGTGGACCCAAGGATGACTATGGAAGCCCCACCAAGAGCCGATACATGAGAACCCGGGAGAACCGCTTAGCAAGCCCCGTGAAGAAATTCAGAGCCTTGTTGCGCATGCAGTCATTATGTGGCCGAGGGGTACCCATCTTTTCAAATCTTAGTCAACCGCCACCGGACAAGACTCAAAACGTTTACGTGCAGGGGCACATCTTTCGAAAAGTGGGAATGAATCCCGATTTTGTGTATACACACTCGCTTTAGGTTTGACTCTTTTGAGAGAGTATAAGCATCACAAGGTGTGGAAAAGTGTATGGAAGCCCCCGCCGACGTAAAGACAAAGTTTGGCTCTATTTTCCTATGATATAGAAAGAGAAGACTTGTCGAGACACTTGAAAACTTGTCTTATTCATGATGATCACAAAGCCGCTTAAAACCCTTTGTTAATGTTCGGGTTATTCAATCCCTAAATCCGATATGAACAAATATTTTGATTAATCATAAGGAGAAAACCAACCGATATCGAGAATCAAGCTCGGAAGGGTGGAAAGTGTATAGGGACGATCCTTGATGAGACCGGGTTTTTTTTTCTTTTTTCCTTTTTTTTTTTTTTTTGAGATTTGTTTATGATTTCGACCGACCATTTCTCGGTTGCCTACGTTCCTCCATTATGAAGAGCTCAGTCGCCGTAGTTCGGGCCTATCCCGAATGAAAAGAGAATGGATGTTGAAATTCGAGGGTCCGAGGACCTTTGGGGATTTTGAGGATTTGGAGGATTGAATAACATATCCCCTTAGAGTGTCCATGAAAGACACGGATGCGAAGCCCCAAAGGGGACATCCAGCAAGTGTTTGTGAGGAGAAATGAAATATGCTCACATGAAGGGAAGGGTTGAATTTGCACAATCTTTGATTGGTAATTTTGAACCAAAATGGATTAGATTCCAATTTAAGCAAGCAATGAAGCATTAATTTGATCCCGACATCGAGGATATTAGAATGAAACCGCTATCCAGGTAGGGACCGTAGTTGGGTTTCCGGCTTCGATCGGCCATCGGGTGATTTGGGAGATTATGACCTCTTGAGATGAGAGGTCGGCTAGGCCTTTTACCGACCGAACCTCTAAAGATGAGAGGTTGGCTCGCGGGGATGTGTTTGGGAAATCTATGGCGAGGAAGATTGATTGCCTCCAAGAATGAGAGGTCGATTTTGACTTGGCCAAGGGCAAGGGTAATGGTGATGGGAGTATCCTCTAAAATTGAGAGGATGGCTTGGGATTGGTTTAAGGTAATGATAAGAGGAAGTCCGAGCGATCGACAACTTTTTGCGATCTTGCGAGAATTCGTGCTCCTTTTTGATCATTGGAGAGCTTCGAGATGTCGGGACTTTTGAGTTCTTCTTCTTTTTTTGGAAGGCTTCCCGAGGAGCTTGGAATTATATCCGAGATTGTGAGGATTTTAAAATCCTTCTTTTTTTTTTTTTGTTTCTTTTTTTTTTTGTTTTTTTTTTTTGTTTTTTTTTTTTTTTTTTTTTTTTTTTTGTTTTTTTTTTTTTTTTTTTTTTTTTTTGACTTGGAAAGCTTCCCGAGGAGTTGAGGATTATCTTTGTCCTTCCTTCATGGCTTGAGATAATTTGCGCATCGCCGATTCTCGAAGCTAACTTCTCGGGCTCGCTTGGACTTTCTCTCGCATGGAGCAAAAATGATGGCTAAACCGGGTTTCAAAACACGCCGATCTTGAAATGAGAGGGTAGTGTTTAGTAAGGGTGAGGTAATGGCTTTCCTATGGGTGAAAGGTTTCAACCGCAATCCCTACGAGATTAAGTCCTCATTGCTTGCTTAAGCTTTATATGAGAAAAATCCATGCAAATTCATCGAGCAACGAGATGATGATGATGAAAGGGATGTGAGCATATGAGATGCAAGATGGGAGTTGGTAAGCCCCAATTTGGGAAGGATATCAATTGATTTTCTCACTCCGATTAGTTTAAATATTAATCATTTTCGAAGAATTAGTGGTTGAGCAAAGACAAGTGATCATTTTGGATAAAACCATTTCAATTAAGTGTAACGTGGGTGCGCAAATGATGTCTCGAGTCTAGCAAGAAAAGAAACAAGACTTATATTAAAAATTAGACACTTAACCACTATGTCCAAAATGGACTACAACGACAAATGTCCAGAAGGACTTAGGTGAAAGAAAAGTACTAGAACCTACGAAGGTTGACTCAAAAGACTATTTTAAAGATAGGTAGCCCCGCCTAGCCGCTCTTTGCCGTTGAACCATGCATCTATTCTTCGACGCCGGAGACGGAGCTATTGATCTTTCCATCAGATTTCCTTGGCAATCTTTTTCTTAATCCAAACACTTTCATCGCCTGCGATGGCTGATTCACCGACCTCACAAGGGGGCGTGTCAAATTCCATTATACCCACAAGGCTTGAACCACCAAACTCGATCATGTTGACACTTATGTTGTTAGGGAGCGGGTTATTGATAGTGTTAGGCCCTTCAGGCATCTCTAACCTCCCTTGCTCAATCAAACCTTGGATGGCCTTTTTCAGGGGGACGCAATCATCTGTCAGGTGCCCATGGTACTGATGAAAGGCACAATGCTTGGAGGTATCCCAAGGAGCATTGGGGTTTCTAGGCCGATAATTTTCCAAAGGCCGAGCAAACCTTCTCTCACCAAACCTCTCAAGATATCACTCAAAGGCATCCCAAAGTTTCCCAAGTTTTGGAGCCGGGATCTGGATGGATCGGTTTCTTGGGAACAAAGGAAGTGGCATTGTTACGCATCTGTCCCGCATAGCTAATCACTTCTTTACCTTTTGGTTGGGCAAGGAGAGTGTGTTGGAGGTGGAAGAAACCCAGGTATCCGAAGCGGTGCAGCAGGCTGCCGATTGTAAGCCTTTTCGAACTTAGCCCCGAATTAACCATTGCACGCAAGTCGCCGTAGGGAAGTGGCCGAGGGAAGCTCTCAAATGCGGCTTCAAGCATGACCGAAAGATGTCTAACCGCTCCTCGTCAGAGGGAGGAATGGCCATTTCACCGAGTTTTAAGTTCCACCTCTTATAGAAATCCCCAATATTCTCATTAGTGGCGTTGCATCGTTGTTTGTGTGTCAACTCTGTTTGTCTCCCATTCCAAGTTGGCTTTATACTTATCCGTGAAAGTACCGGTGATCTGTTCCCAAGTAGCCCTAGCTTCAGCCGCAATCGGAAAAACCATTTCAAAGCCCCCGACTTCAAAGAGAGACTAAAGTAATCGGCCAACCGCCGGTTTGTGCATCCCTTAGCCTTCATTGCCAAAGTATAGGTGTCCAAGTGAGTTTTAGGGCATGCACTCCGTCAAACAATTCCAGAGTGGGCATCACAAACTTGTGAGGCAGGGGGACAATCGAGTCGGGATCCGTAGGCCGAAGAGCAAGTGTTCTTTTTGGCGGTCAATTCAGAACTGTGCTTTCATTTCCTTGTGTTGCTCCATAAACCAAGCCAATTGGGGATCCAAAGGTGGAGCGGGAATTCCCGAGCCGATATTTGAGCCAGGAAGAGGACTAGCTGTTGGTGGTGCATTGGTGGAAGGAATACCATACTCCGGCATAGGTGAAAACCCGTCCTTGGCCCAAATTACCCCCGGGAGTGTAGGTAGGAGCTTGGGCAAAGGGATAGAACCCGGCCGACTTGCCGTTGGCTTCCAATCTACAGAGAGAAGATGGAGGCAGATCTCGAGGTAGCCGATGGCTTGGATTTCCTGAGTGAGGCCCATAAGTAGGCTTAAGTGCGGGCCGCCGTCCCCGGTTGTTGAATTGCATGGCCGGTTGTGGCAAGGATGCATAACCGAGAGGATACTGTGGTCCCGGTGATTCTCGATGAAACGGGGATGGGGGCTTGCAACCCGTTGAACCCCGAGTGATAAATGGGTTTGCGGAAAGCCGTATGAGGAGCAACCGAGCTAGCATCATTCCGAGGAGGGGCTCCCGACCGTTGCCCCGAACCAAACCGCGTGGTGGCATTCCAAGCCGTTGTCGCGAAAGTCCGGATTGATTGGTCCCAACCGAGGCGGGATCCCAATTTGCCGTGGCATTCCGGGTATCCCCAACTACGGGAAGGCATTCCGCATCGACTTTGTCCCCACCGAGGCATTGCGAATCGGCTCGTCCCGTCAGCCGCATGGATCCAAAGGGTTCAGCAATGGGAACCTACCGACCTAGGGATCGAGGAGCATGGGCTCACGGTGGTAGCCTGCTGGGAGGCCGGTGGTGGCATCTGAGTAGTCGGGTTGACCAAGAGCGGGATTGTGGTCTTCCTCTTCTTCCACAGTGAAGGTGCCATCCGGGTTGAGACCGGCGGCCAATCCATGGCTTTTGATAGCCTCCATAAGGCCGTTCAACCGTGCTTCCCGGCGCACTCTCATCTCGTTCGGCTAGCCGATTCCACCGTTGTTCTCGTCTCGAGGAGTCCCGGAGGCGGAGCGACGTTGTCCCCATCGCTACCGCTGATGCAGACATTCTAAAATTCGAGTCGGAACAGACGGTGAAGCCGATGATGCGCTGACTCTTCCCAACCGATTAAACGGTGACCGGTGCCCGAAACCAACCTTTGTGCGGAGTCTGCGGGGAAAGACACGAGGGTTCGATGTCCGGGAATGGAAGGAGGGTAGGTGTTTGGGCTTTTGGCTCATGCAACATGCGATTATTTGTTCATGTTTACTTAAGACATGTTTTATTAACCTAATTAGTTGGAAAAGATTGCTCTTCTTTTCACAAACTACTCGATTCTGGATCAGTGGGCCCCGTCACTACGTCTATAAGCCCCTCGTATTCCACCCGTATTTCGACCTCCCGGGTGGACAGCCCCGGGCGAGGGTCCTATAGGGCAAGCGGGTCCCACCGACCGAAAGAAAACGATCCTAAAAGTCGGCGGGTAATCGAGTCTTAACGAGCATTCGATGTAAATTACGGACAAAGCCGACGTCAAAAGTCAAGATCATGTCCGAGGGCTCGACGAAAAGTCGGCATGATTTGACCGATAAGCGTCCACAATTGATCTTGACTTGTCGTCATTTAAGCCGTAATTAGGCATGGAATATTCATTAATCCTTGATGACTCAAAGTGTCAATGCCGGGAGTCGTGTATAATTTGTGCCGCCGAGCCGAAGTCAAGGCGCGGTCAATATCTTGGTCAAAGTCCGCGGCGGAAAACCGGCGTAACTTCGACCGATTAGTGGTCCCCGAAAGATATTGAGTCGGTATGCCGACAAAGGCTTGAAAGGAAAGGTCTATACACGTACATGTGGCATGACACGCACTGTACTAAAAACCAACCGGGTCTCTGACAAAGTGTGTCACGGACAAGTGCGCATGGTCGACACGAGGCTCCATGGGATGTTTGGGTAGTCCTGTGCTCATCCGAGAGGCGTAATAAGACCAAACGGACCGCGACAAGGATTTCCCCGGGTTAGGGACGTAGTGTGCAGTGTAAGGTCACGTGCGCGTAGTGTGCAAGCAGTCTATCTTCTTTTTCTGAGAAAAATAGAAATTTTTTTTATGTGTCTTAAAAAGGCATGATGCATGATTTTTTTTTTTGAATTTTTTTTTGAATTTTTTTTTTTTTGAAAATTTTATGAACACATAAGCACATAAGCACAAAAATTCCGAACGTTAGGGACATTATTCCGACAGTCAAAATTTTGACTTTTCCGAGGCGGCCAAAAACAAACACGAAAACTGTGCAAAAATCAACACACACTAAACAAAGGATTTTGAAATGTTGAGACGGAAGCTTGACCCTCAAAAGCTTTTCCTTTTTTTTTGAAAATAATGATACCGGTACGTGGGATTGTTAGACCACAATTTATCCCCGACTCGTGTTAGGAGGCGATAACGGGAAGTTTAATGGTTTCCACCAATATACCAAATATCATTTTTTTTAGAAAAAAGCTTAATTATCCCCAGCGGAGTCGCCACTGTGATGTACCCGATTTTTTTTTGAAAATCAAAACGGAGTCGCCACGCCATTTTTGTTTTAAGGGCCAAAACTTTGAAAAATGCCCGAGATCAGAGATTTAGGTTCGGAGGTCATGTTACGCGTCGGGAAGGACGTTAGTGTGCACCCGACGCGCCTCGCAAAACGAGTCTTCCAAACATTTGAAATTCTTTGTTGTGTGTGTGTGTGATGTGTGTGTGTTTTGACCAAAAAGAGTTGAAACTGAGAAAAACAAAAATAGGGAACTCTTTATAAGACTTTGAAAAATCCCCAAGATTTTTGGTATGATTTTTGGGTCGAGTCTTGGCACTCAAAAGATTTTTGGATTTGAAAAGCAATTCTGCCAGAATGAAAGAAGGCAGTTGACCCTTGACTTTGAAATGGACTTAAAGGCTTCAAAAACTCAGAATCTGGGGAAAGTCCGAGAATGAAAGTTGCTTAAAACACCCTAAATAGGGTTTCTGCAAAGAAACTTTCCATTTTGGAAGTGATTTGAGGGGTCAAAACCTTCTGGAAATCTCAGATGTGAAATCTGGATTTCCAGAAGCTGATGAACTGGCCTCTAAAAGAAAAATTGAAAAAAGGAGTTTTACTTACTCAAAAAATAAAATAAAAATATGTCTGGAAAGATCTGGATGTTGGATACAAAAAGTGTTTTGTAGTCAACACCCAATTCCAAGTTTTACTGGGTCCAAAAAATAATAAAATGGACTGAGGTCTCAGAACAATGCTACTGGACAGCAAGATGTTCTTGAGGGAAAATGTGATTTTTGGGGGATTTGCATCTATGTTCACCCCATTTTCATCCCTAGACTTGATACCACTATTTTTTATTAAGTGGTTATCATATTCAAGTCATCCTTGGGGAATTTATGGGGTTGAAACATGTCCTTTGCAAAGGGAAAGGGGGTTTTGTAAAGATGAAACCAAGGAGAAAGAACTGACTAAAGATCTAAAATATGGACCACTTGAGATGGTCATTCATGAAGATGAACTTCAAGATGACCATCTTAGGTCAAAACTCAAGTTAAACTAGACATAAAATAAGTCAAAGTGAGAAGAACAAGATGATCAAGAGATCAAAAGAGAATTTTAGGGTTTTGAGAAGGAGGGCTTTACCAATGGTGACACCCTATCTTCCTAGGCTTGGAATTTGACTTGAGGAGTATCAAGATTTGGTGTTTGGCTTGAGGAGTATCAAGGTTTGGTGTGTTTGGTATTTGATTGGGAAAGATTCAAGAGAAAATGGTGGCAATCTAAGGATTCCCACTGTTTTCTCTCTATATTTCGCCGTAACCGTTCTTTGTGAGTAAGTTGTGTTGTGTAAACTGAGAGAGGAGGGTTCAATTTATAACCCCCTGTGAGAGTCAAACATATCCGCGCGGACAAGGTTGGTCGCGTGCACTGTTCATTAATTACAGCTTCAGGCTTTGGACAGGAAGAATAATCTTTTCAAAATTCAAATTAATCAGCCAGTTTTTGTTCCAGCCATTTCTATTTAGGGTTTTTCTTATTTCTTTTGCTTTTTTGATTCCTTTTCTTGGTTTATCTTTTTTTGGCAATCTCTAATCTACCCTTACTTGGTTAGAAATGTTAGGAATGTTAGGAATTGTTAGAAATGTTATAACTTTCGTTAATTTTCTAACGAAAATGCTAACAAGCTCAAATTGGAGCACTTACAAATTGGCGTCAAAGTTGTTAATCCAATTGAAGTTTTAGAAAGGGTTGGTGATTTGACTCATAGACTGACTTGGAGTAGCTTATAGATATTTAAAGTTTTTAAAGGCAATATTGTAATGTATTGGGTGAGATAAGTTGTAATACTTTCATTTATTTATATTTTATTAAGGTCCTGAAAATTTGGGTTAGTGATAACTGTGTGGTATTCTTGAAACATTTAGTGTAATATCGTATTATTAATGGAATTAGAAATCTTGGGAAAGAATCACAGCATAGAAGAGACTGATTGGGAATTGAAATCTGAGGTATACATATAACCGAGGCAAGTTGATCATTTAGGTAAGTGACAGTCAAATTCGGGACGAATTTTCTTTAAGGGGGAGTGATTGTAATGACCCTAAACCTAGGCACCTATTTTAGTATCATAAAATGTGCTTTAATATTATTTTTTTATATTATGTGTTTAATTTATATCTTTGATTTCTTAAAAATTTAAAATGAAATGATTTGGAAAATAAAATAATATTAAGGGAGAATTATAATATTGGAAATGGATAAAATAAATAAAATGTGGGTAGATAATTTGTGTAGGGGAAAAGTAAAGAATAGAAATAGAAAAAGAAATAAGAAAGTAAGAGAGGAGGTTAGGGAGGGGCCATATTCCCTAAATTATTCCCCTCCCTCCCATTTGTCAATGAAGGCCATACCCTTCCCCATATCTCTTCCACACTTTCCCTACTCCTCCTTCCCTCATCATTTTCATCTTCATCTTCTTCTTCTTCCTTCTCTAAAAGATCCATGGAAGCCTCAACCCTCATAAATTCATAATAAATCCAATTCTTATCCATTTGAAGATCCGGGTGTACTTTTGGATTCGTGGAGTCGAGAGGAACACATGGAGCTAAGAAGATCTTTGATCCACTTCATAAATTCTAAGTGAGTTATTATGACTTCCTTTCTTTGTATGCTCATAAAAGATTTGATGTTGTGATTGTTATTATAATGGTTGTTTGAGGCTTTGGAAACCTTCTTGGAGTTGAGGAATTAGTTAATGTTATGGAATATTGTTGTGGTTCATAAGAAATGATTAAGAGTGTAAGAAAATGTGTTGAGTTTGATGAAGATGGTTAATCATGAAAAATGGAAGTAAAATGGGTTGGAAATCAAGTGGTAATTGATTTGGGTTTAGGTTATCTTGGGGTTTAAATGAAGTAGGGTAATGTGTATGAAGTTAGGAAGTCCTTCTAAGTTCACAAGCAAGGGAAAATCAGTTTGGGGAAATTTTGATTAAGGTTACTAAAGGATTTTATTACATTACAGATGCAGGTTCGGGGCACGAGTCGTGCCCCGTGGCACGAGTCGTGCCTTGGATGGGGGCGAGTCGTGACATGGATTAAAGGGAAGTCGTGCCTAGTGGGGACGCATGAATCTGAGGAAGGCCAAAGGGGCACGAGTCGTGCCCTGGGGCACGAGTCGTGCCCTGGCCTGGTGACATTGGGTCAACTTTGGAGCTGTTTAAACCTAATCGAACTAGAACCAAAATGAAATCTCTTTAACCTAGATTAAAGTAGAATACTTTGGCTACACAATGACATCTTAAGTGATCAAAATGGAATTGTGGAAGTAGTTTAAATATTGTCGAAAATGGTTGATAGGTTTGATTTGTAACTTCATCAAAATAGTTCCAACTTGGGAAATAGATCTTGAACCTTTATTAAGGTTGTTCGAGGTGGTATAATAACTATGTAAGAATGGTTTATGATATATAGTAGCCTCACTTACTCTTTATCTTCGGTGAATAGTTGCAATGGTGTAGAAGCCATAGGTTTCACTATTGAACTAATTGGTAATGGGTATGTATCACTTTGTGGCATGGTTATTCCAAGTTGTGGAATTATTGATTATATGGTTACCTTAATATCCTAAGTATGGACTAATTGACAAGTGTTATGTGGCATCCCAAAGTGTGGATTATGTGTTATATAGTGGTGTTATATCCCAATGGTGGATTATATGGCATGTTGATTTTATGGTATTCCTGTGTGGATTATTTGGCAAGTTATTGCATTGTTATTCCAAGTATGGATATGTTTACTATGTGGTTGTATGGTTATCCCAATTGTGGATTTAATTGTTATCATTCATATTTATTGATGATACTATGCATAGTGTATTAAATGGTTGTTGCACTATGGTATTGATTTGCATGAGTATACATTACCATGTTGTTATATGATTATCCCTTTTTGTGGATTATAATTCAAGTATCTATTATGTGCTTGAATGTGTTTATGTTCGGGTGGGTATGATGGAAGTCAATCAATTATTGATTTGTTCTATAAGTGATTGAAGGTTCATCATACTGCAGGTGACCCTCCCCTGCAGTGGCCACAGAGCGGGGCTGTGCTAGCTTGGCTTGTATTGAGCATGAAGAAGCCTTTACGGACTCTTTGCGATTGGTGTACGGGGAATATATTATTTTTGGATACTCTATTATAGGTATCTTTTCTTATATGGATCTACGGGGTATGAGTCCTATAAGAGGTGAATGTCTTTGGAGGCAATTCACCAAAGAGTGGAGTTTTACTCCCACGTTGTACGACTTATTGTTCGTACGGGAAAAGGTAAAATGAGGTAACGTAATGTGTTTACCGCTTTCATAATGTGTTATGTGCTACTACGCTATGTGTTGCATCTTGTTTGGCATCTTCTTTGCATTCATAATAGCTCATTGAGATTTATTCTCACCCCCTCCCTTTCTTGTTTTAGATTCCGAGGCAATTGGGACCAGGCCAGTAGGGACGGTGAGGAGTTTGTAAGTGAGATTTGGGAATTGTCGGGGTATATATATAAGTTGGAGGATAAAGTGTATTTTGGTATAATTCATTTATGATATTGTATTTATAAACCTTAATGCTAAGTTATAACTAATACCTTTTTGTAACTAAAACAGTTTCTTACTTTCTAAGTTAGTTAACTATTTCTCCATTTCGAAAAGGTGTAGATTTATTTTGAAATGGTTATATCAATTGTATTCACTTTTGAAAGTTAAATAAAAGTTTTAAAAGTCTAGGAAATTTGGGTTAGTTTGAGGACGCTCCAGCTCGGGACACATGTAGGTTCCGGGTCGGGGTCCTCACAGTGGGGTTTTGGGAGAGGGGTAATATTTTTTCCTCTTTAAAACAAAATGATAGCCCTTGTATTTATAGGGGTGATTTTGCAAAATAGGCCAGACGACCTAAGGCTCAATTTGGGGGTTTTTGGGTATTTTGGAAATTGTAGGGACTTGATGAGAATTCTGGTTCTTTAAGTAAAACAGGCCGGACGGCCTAACTCTCAGTTTCAGGGGTATTTTGGTCTTTTCACCCTTGAATTTGATTGATGGGGATGAGGGAGGCCATGCATGCGTGCCATGTGTCCTGGTGAGTCATCGGAGCTAGGGTTTTTGTCCCCTTTTTCCCGGTTTTGACTGTTTTCTAAATAACTGTCCGGAAAATATCCGAAACGCCCCCGAAAAGTCTCGAAAAGTGCGTTTTTTGAGGGAAGTGGTACTTTTACGTGTGATTACGTGTGTTGAGTACACTTTGGTGTCAGGATGCACGGGGTAGTCCTGGGATGTCTCGTTGACTCGGGAATGGGGAGTTTAACGGGTTCCAATTAACCTGGAAAGGGCCAGTTAACGGATTCCGGTTAACTCTTAATGGATTTTGACGATTCGGATTTTGGTACTTACAGGGTGGCGCTTGGAATTGGCCATGGGCCTTGCCACCATGCCCATATCCCTCTTCTCCCATGTCGCCTTCTTCACCCATACCGTGGTCTAGGGCACCATCATATTCTGGCCGACAGCAGCAACAACCTGGGGTATTATAAGCCGGCCTCAACAAGCTTATGTAGCTGGAGGGTCTTCTTTGCCTACGGATGTAGAATCAGCCATGCACACTTTGGGCATGACTCTACCGCCCCCGAATTGGTTCATGGACTCCGGGGCAACATCTCATATGACCTCGTCCTCAGGTACTCTCAAACCCTACTTTCAATTAAGCCCAAATCATGGCATAACTGTTGGTAATGGTCATTCGATTCCAATTAGTGGTTATGTGCACTCAAATTTACTCCTTCTATTCCTAATCTCAATCTTAAAAATGTCCTTCATGCTCCGAAACTAATTAAGAATTTAGTATCTGTTCGTAAATTCACCACTGATAATTCAGTTTTCGTAGAGTTTGACCCTTTTGGTTTTTCTGTAAAGGATTTCCAGACGGGGAGGCATCCCATGAGATGTGAAAGTAGGGGTGATCTTTACCCAGTCACCACACCAAAATCAACCACTCTTCAGTTTGCTTTTACGCTTTGTCTACGATTACATGGCACGAACGTCTTGGACATCCGGGCGCCTTGGGTTATGGAATCTCTTAGAAAGAATAAATTAATAGATTGTAGTAGGTCAAAATTTTCACGTGTTTGTCAAGCTTGTTCACTAGGAAAGTATGTAAAACTTCCTTTTACTACATCTACTTCTAGTACTTTTTTGCCGTTTGATATAATTCATAGTGATTTGTGGACATCTCCAATATTGAGTTCTTCGGGACATCGGTATTATTTATTTTTCTTGGATGATTTTTTGCGTTTTTTGTGGGTTTTTCCTTTGGCTTACAAATCGGATGTGGATCCCACATTCTTGGCTTTTCGTACTTTTATCAAAACTCAATTTGAAAGGGACATTAAAACATTTCAATGTGATAATGGTCGAGAGTTTGATAATAATCATTTTTGGGATTTTTGAAAACAAAATGGGTTATCTCTTCATTTATCTTGCCCTTACACATCTCCTCAAAATGGAAGAGCCGAACATTAAATTCATACAATAAATAAGATTGCCCGAACATTGTTGACACATGCCTCTCTTCCACCAAATTTTTGGCATCATGCCATTCAAATGGCAACATATGTTCTTAATATTCTTCACAATTCTTCACTAAAATTTATCTCTTCGCTTCAAGTTCTGTATCGGAAAATTCCAAATTTTTCTCACCTTCGTATTTTTGGATGCTTGTGTTATCCGTTGATTCCCTCTACTACTATCAACAAATTACAAGCTCGTTCTTCTCCATACATTTTCTTGAGTTACCCTACTAATCATGAGGGTATAAATGTTATGATATGCTTTCTTGTAAAATTATTATTTGTAGGCATGTAATTTTTGATGAAACAAAGTTTCCTTTCACCTATACACACAAAAATTTGGCCACTTCTTATAATTTTCTAGATGAAAGTTTATCCCCATATGTTCTGGAGCAGCTCACTTCTCCTTCCATTTCTTCGCCAATACCATTGGCTCCATCTGCCCAAGTGCCACAGCCTGCCCTTGAGTTGTCACACCACTTCGCCTACTGCGATTCGGGCCGGCCCATTCTCATAATGATCCAACTGCTTCTGGATCTCCACCTCGGCCCACTGCTGTGGTGTCTCAGGTCATTCCGCCAACTACGGCACAACGTCCTGTTACTCGAAGTCAGACAAGTATATTTAAGCCAAAAATTATGTTTAGCTTATATACTGCCACTACAAAATCCCCTATCCCAAAATCTCCCATTCCTCCTCTTAATGATCCTAATTGGAAGATGGCAATGCATGATGAATATAATGCGCCTATTGAAAATAGAACGTGGGAGTTGGTGCCCCGTCCACCTCATGCTAATATCATTCGTTCTATATGGATTTTTACTCATAAGGTTAAGGCAGATGGGTCATTCGAG
Organism: Adenophora triphylla var. japonica; assembly: GCA_022495995.1. Taxonomy (NCBI): domain Eukaryota; kingdom Viridiplantae; phylum Streptophyta; class Magnoliopsida; order Asterales; family Campanulaceae; genus Adenophora; species Adenophora triphylla. The sequence continues at coordinate 95,253 of JAFEMH010001857.1, read as the reverse complement.
CGACACAAAGCTCGACTTGTGGGTGATGGGAAAACTCAACTAGTCGGGATTGATTATGGTGAGACTTTTAGTTCGGTGGTGAAATCGGCAACCATCCGCACTGTTCTTAGTCTCGCGGTATCAAATAAATGGCCAATACGTCAACTTGATGTTAAGAACGCCTTTTTACATGGAGAGCTAAAAGAAACAGTGTACATGCATCAACCCTTGGGTTTTCGTAGCAAGGATTTCCCGAATCATGTATGTTTACTCAAAAATTCACTGTACTGACTTAAGCAAGCTCATCGAGCATGGTACAAAAGATTTGCGGATTTTGTATCCTCTTTAGGTTTTGTGCAAAGTTGCTCCGATCATTCCTTGTTTGTCCATCGTTCGAAGGGTGCTATTGCTTATTTGCTAGTTTATGTAGACGACATTCTGTTAACAGCTTCTTCCACGGATTTGAGTTCCTCGATCATTGCCTCTCTTGGTTCAGAATTTGCAATGAAAGACTTGGGGATACTTAGTTCATTCCTGGGTATTGGAGTGTCTCATCATAATGGTTGTCTATTTTTATCTCAAAGTAAGTATGCTTTGGAAATAGTTGAGAAAATTTGGAATGGGCGATTGCAAACCCTCACGAACTCGGTTGACACCAAAGCCAAATTAGGTGCTAATACCCGCTTTGTTCGATCCCTCCTTGTATCGGAGCTTAGCCGGAGCATTCAAATACCTTACCTTTACTCGCCCGGACATTACTTATGCACTACAAAAGGTGTGTTTGTTCATGCATGATCCTCGTGAGGAGCACATGTCAGTGTTAAAGAGGATTATAAGGTATAACAAGGATACCTTGCGTTTGGGACTCTCTTTGTGTCCTTCGGCTACTTCTTCTCTAGTTTCCTTTACGGATGCCGATTGGGGTGGTTGTCCCGATACTAGACGATCTACTTCGGGTTACTGTGTGTTCTTGGGCGATAATCTTATTTCATGGCTCTGGCTAAACGTCAACCTACGATTTCTCGTTGAAGTGCCGAGGGCCGAGAATAAGGGGTTGCTAATGTGGTTTCGGAGTCATGTTGGCTTCGTAATTTGTTACTTGAACTACATGTTCCCATTCGCCGTGCTACTTTGGTGTTTTGTGACAACGTTAGTGCTATTTATTTATCCGGAAACCCGGTCTAACACCAACATACAAAACATGTTGAAATGGACATTCATTTTTTTTCGGGAAAAAAGTTGCTCGTGGTGAAGTTAGGGTTCATCATGTTCCGTCTCGTCATCAATTAGCGGACATTTTTACAAAAGGGCTTCCGTTGGTTTTATTTGAAGATTTTCGAGCCAGTCTAAATGTTCGTCTTCCTTCCGTTTCGACTGCGGGGGAGTGTTAGAATGTTGTCATTACGTGATAATATTCTTGTGAATAAATCATGTATATAAACGTATATGTAAAGTCAATATGTATAGTTAGTATTTATCTCATTCTAGGTAGATTGATATGGTGACTAGAATAAGTCCATTAATTTAGGGATTGATTAGAAACCTACTCCAAGTCATGTTTGTTCTATTTATACACGTTTTGATGAATGAAATTCATTAAGGAAAATAATATCTTCTTTTAGGCAATATATAAGTTCTTTGTTTTCGAAAGTGTGCTTGGCATCTATTATATGATGTCAAATTTCACTAACATCATGTTCATGATTTCGATGTATCAGAGCTTTGCTTGCTCTCATGGTTTGGGTTATCTGAGACGCTAATACGATCATCTGTCGCGCTCGAGATTTGGTACTAAGATGGTTAGGAGAGATTTTCGACAGGGAAGAAAATGAGGAGGAGACAAAATTATAGACAATCACGGAGAAGAAGAGGGAGCGAATATGTAGATATCAGTCGACTAGGGAGGATTGAGAAGTGAACGGTAAAAAATGAGGTACGAACGTGGATCGGGCCGAGCAAAGCCCAATGGAAATGGCCCAAAATATAATCAATACAAGTCTCAAGTACGATAAAGTGATTGGGCTTTTCCTACCTTTGCTCGTCTTGCTTACTCGTTATTCCCAATATGTCGACCTATAAATAGCAAAGCGAATAATGAATAAGGCACAACAATTATGCATGCCGACCAGACATCATCTCATATGCCGAGCACGACATTCAACAGGACCGACCAAGGTTTCATCAAAAGACGAGGAGCTCCCTTCTTGGTCTCCATATAATACAAGGAAATGGGATTCCCTATCATTACTTCTCTCTTCCTCGGTGTCAAGTAAAGCCCAACAAGCAACACATGCTGAGGAGCATGCCTCTGAGGCGCACATGCATAATTCTTTATCTAATCCTACTCAAATAAGAATTGTTGGTAGTTATAATCCTTATAGGATTATAACCTCATCACACACGAATTCCTATTCAACATGCATTTTACAATGTTATTCCTATAAATACAAGTCATAATTCACATTATTTTGGTAACACATCTTTTGACTCTAAACTATTGTCAATTGATTTCTCTCTCTCTAAACACAAATACTTACTCATATATATACTATATCATTAACCTTAAATCACAACTATATACTATATCATAAACCTTAAATCACAACTATATACTCCATAATCTAATCCCTAATTCATCTATATTAACCATATATCCCATACTCTAACCCCCTAAATCATATACCTAAATCCCATATATACCTCTAAACCGAACCATTCAATCTTATACCTATACCCCTTATATAAAATTTACCCTAAAACTTAAACAAATGAGAGTTAGTTTATAATTTGAGCTTGAGAATCAAAGAAATTAACAAAATTCGTTAAAAAAAGTTAAGGGGTTTGTGTGAAAAAATTGTGAGAGGAGGGGGGAGGGTGGTATTTATAGTTGAGAAAATATGTTAGGAAAATAAAAATATTTTGTATTTAACCATATATCCCATACTCTAATAACTATATTCTGACAAATCTAACTAAATTTCTGACAAATTTGACGATTTTGACAACGTTTCAACGGTTCCGATTCAGGCGGTTCGAAATTGCCGGTTCACGATTTTTCAAAAGAAAAAATCGAAACCGGACCGCCAAATCGCCGATTACGATTTCAAACAGTTCCGATTTCAATTCCGACCAATCCGATTCCAATTCCAATTTGGTCATCCCTATCTCAATGGGCCTAAAATAACATCCAAAATTCAATAAATTATAAAATGCTCCTCCCATAAGGGCAACTCCAATAATGGGTATCAAACTTAAAATTTGATACCCATATGAAAATAAGGGCAACTCCAACAATGGGTATCAAACTTAAAATTTGATACCCATATGAAAATATTTGTATCTCCAACAATAAAAAATGGTGGTATCAAAATTTGAGGAGTATTAGCAAAGGTAGCAAAAATGCTACCTTCCTTAATACTATGGCCGTGTGATCACTCGCGCATGTGGGGAGAAAATTACCACATATGCACTCAAATGGGTCTTGTCCCCTCTCACACACGTCACTTCACTGCCTTATTTTACTTTAAACCAAGTGGAAGCTTTGTTTCTTTTCAATTGCTATGAAATTTTTATTAATTAACGAACATGAAAATGCCACATGGCAACTGCATTTAGTTAAAAAAAAAAAAAAATCTTTTCATCCTAACAAAAATTAGTTGTATTTTTTTAATTCCTTTCAAAATAAATATTATATTTTGAATATCAATGCAATTTTATATTATATATTAATATAAAAATTAGTAACAACATTTAAAAAAATTAATGATAAGTCAAATGTAATATTTTTTTTTCAAAATAGTAGAAAAATATTCAAATTTTTATAACCTTTTGATCAAAATTCAACTTATGTAACTATATACAATATTAATATAATAATAAATAATAAACATTTTTTATTAAAATAATTAATAAATATAGTCATAATTTAAAATAATTGATATGCTAAGAGTATTAATAAAATTTAAAAAATATAAAAATATACTTTGATATCATGAATTTGATATCTATTATTGGAGATGAAATTTTTGATACCTCATGAATAGTGATAAATAGGGATCAAATTTTAAATTTGATCCCTATCTAACTAATACCTTGTTGGAGTTGTCCTAAGGCAAGTGGATATGGTAAAAGGGTCAAATAAAAATCAACCCGTATCCTTTTACCCAATCTCTCGATTATTTTCCCAAATTCAAAAAATATCTCTTATCCCCAATTTCTCTATTTAGTTTCCCCCAATCCCCCCCTAAAAACCTTATCTTTCCCACAACCCTTTCTCTCCATATACGCGGCACATTTCCATACCCTTTCTCCCTATCGCCATGGCTGCCGCTACAGCTTCTTCCCTTCACCTCCTCTCTCTCGCATCCAAAACCCCTCTTTCCAACGCTAAATCTTCCACACCCACTTCCTTATCTCTCTTTACATCCTCCCTCAAGCCTCTCCCCAAGCTTTTCTCTGTACCCACTTCGCATAAACTCTTTGAGCACTCCAATTCGTCCAGGTTTATTAGGCATGTTGCCCTTTCGAATAATTTTGATGTCGATGAAGAAGGTATTTCAAGCGATGGAGATGGTGATGTAGAACAGGCGCCGCCGCAGAATTTCTCGCCTGACCTTAAGTTGTTTGTTGGTAACTTGCCGTTTTCTGTTGACAGTGCTGCTCTTGCTGAGTTGTTTGAGCAAGCTGGAAATGTGGAGATGGTTGAGGTATAATTTCTTTAGAAAAAACAATTCATTTCGTTTTTAGCAGTAATTTATTTATTGAATCGGATGTTTTCTGGTCGTGGGTTTTTAGGGGAATCGTATTTGTGTGATGTTACTACTCTTAAATAGACATTTTCGGTACAATTTCGTTAATTATGTTATCTGTGTTTGCATAATAGTGTGTTCTTTGAGATATGACTTCCAAAATTCACTTTTTGCTTGTAATTTGATGAAGTGGTTGGTTCTTTTGCTTGATTTTTGGGAAGAGTAAGTGTGTGTATGTGGTGTTGTTTGTATGTTAGGTATAACTTGCAGGAGTCACCTTTTTTTGAAGATAACTGAATTGAATGATGTGTTTCTCCTATCGCGTATTGGTAGAAGAGTGTGTGTGTAAGAGAGAGATATGTGTATAGAGAGAGATAGACGGAGACACTTGACAAAAAGAACCCTATTTACTAATTTTCCGATGAATGATATATTTACCATAGTGGGGTTTGGGCAAATTGTGTTTTTATATGTGTGATATGACTTCTAAACAGTAAATACATTGTTTATCTAAATGTTTGGTGAATTCGGTGTTCTCTATTGGATTTATGGATAATTATGTGTGACATTATGTTGGTGGGATTGGTTTAATTTAATTGGGCATAAGGTTTAGTGATTTTAGTTTGATGGTCATTGATTGAGATGTATTTTGATGGAGAGCTTGCATGTATGTGGGTTTGTAAGTATATATCAGGATATCGTTTCAAGTTGATTGATTATAGTTTTAAGTTCGATAATCATAGTTTGAGATTTGGTATTATCCTTTGGACAATGTGAGAATTTTTGTTTGGATAAGATGGAATCATTGAGATAGAGAAATGTATCTCCATCTCAAATTGTTTGTATTAGTCGTAATTCTTTGGAGACGGCATAGGGTTTTACAAGTAGTATTCAACTGCTGTTCTCTTTTTATGTTATTTACGTTGACGATATGTATTTCTTTGGTGCACATGTCATGGTGCTGCCTGAATTGATTAATTATGTTCTTTTGGTAAGATATTGTAGTTCCTGATTTCCCTTGGTTTGCAGTCCATGTCTTCAAGGATGTTATTCTTGTGCCTTTTGTTTTGTGTTGGTTCTTGTCCACATCGGTTAAGTTCGTGCTTGGTGTTTAAATTTTATTCCTTTGACAGTGTTTCTTCATTGAAATTATTGCATTTTGCAGGTTATCTATGACAAAGTAACTGGAAGAAGCCGGGGCTTTGGTTTCGTGACTATGTCATCTGTTGAAGATGTTAAAGCAGCCGAGCAACAGTTCAATGGTTATGTAAGTTTTGTTTGTCTCTGGCTGTATGAGATCCCTTATACTGTTGCTTGTTTAGTACATTTCATTGTGTTTTGTTCCTGACAAGTTGCAGTACCGAGCAAGATTTTAAACTTGGGTATTTCTTTGATATTCCCCGATCCAAAAATTTAATGTCGCTCATAGACTTATTCAGTGAGAACCTGATTGAGCTTTGTCCAACATTTTTTGAAAAGTTATTTATCTTCCTGAAATATTGATAGTGTTTCTATTGGTGCATCAATAACCTTTTTTATAATAACGTGAAGGTAATTAAAATTTTCTTGACTTTTTAGTCAAAGTTCAAACCAAGTTAACAAAGAAAGTCAAGGTGTGACACTTATTTTGGGACGGAGGGAGTATTATATAATTTCTTCTAAGAAAATTGGAACTTGGTTACACTATTGGTTATGATGTTTCAAGTTTGTTAAGGTAGATATCTGACTTTGCTTGGTCAAAAAGAGATCACTTTCCAATCTTGCTTGTTTCCAATAGCTTACATTCTTCATAGCTAGTTTTGTTTTGTTTTGGGGCTGTGCTTTTTCATCTTAGTTCTTACAAAGAGGTTATGATCATCTGCAGGAATTCGAGGGTAGACAAATTAGGGTGAATTCTGGACCTCCACCCAAGAGGGACGATTCTTTCGGAGCACCAAGAACTGGTGGAGGTTTCGGCGGCGGCGGTGGTGGGAGAAGCTTCAATAACGCCAACAGGGTTTATGTTGGAAACCTTTCTTGGAATGTTGACAATGCATCACTTGAATCTCTATTTGCAGAACAAGGAAATGTTCTTGAAGCCAAAGTGGTATACGACAGGGACAGTGGCAGATCAAGGGGATTTGGGTTTGTGACTTTCAGTTCTGCTGAGGAGGTCGAGAATGCCATCGAACAATTGAATGGAGCTGTAAGTATATGACCATATTTCTTCACACAACCTCACTATATACTTTAGTACTCCCTCCGTAAATGAATGTCCAAATTTCATTTAGGGGACATTCTGAAAATGTTATATTTCTGTACATTTAAATGGCAAAGATGCATAAATATTCTAGTTATCCATTTTCCAAACATTTAATTTTGCAAGTATAAAGTGACTAGTGAAAATTTTGGTAAAAATCATTTAAGGACAGTTTTTCCAAAGAGGACCTTGATTTGGGACAATTTTTTTTTTGAAAATGGACATTCACTTAAGGACGGAGGGAGAACATATTATTATCACATATTTTGAGTGGTACAATTATACTCCCTCAGTCCTGGATAGTCATAGTCCCACTTTGGTCAGTTTGATTGAACTTTTAAGCAAAGATTTAAGAAAAAATAACTATCCCACTAAAATTCCAAAATTTCTTACAGATATAATTATAAATACTATAAATAACAACTTTAAGATTTCATTAGGAAAATTAAATTGACCTAAATGCCCATTGGTGTATGCTTAATTTGATTCTAACACCCTATTCTTGCAGGACCTTGATGGGCGAAACATCAGAGTCAGTGTTGCCGAGGCCCCACCGCCAAGGCGTCAATTTTGAGAGCCTTTTGATGAATATCTTGGGTATATGCCAACTGCGGACTACAATAGAGTAAGTCGTGTCTAGTCAAAATTTGAAGAAGGATGCTACTTGTATCAAAACTGCAATTGGTGAATGAGCACATGATGTCCAGACTAACAAGATCATCCTAGAGCAGGGTGTTAATTTTTTTGAATGTATGTTTTGAATATGCTTTTGAGACGTTATACTACGGAATGTATTCAGAACAGACGGTGTAGGTAAATTTAAAACACGGGTTGCTGTTAAGGAGTTTTTGTTTGTCCAGTAAATTTGCAGAAAAATCTGTGTGCCAAAGTAAAACCCTAGTGTCCAAGAATGTGGACATAGTGTTGGTCTGGATTTGATTATCAAGAAACTTTGTTATGTCTCAGCTCAATTAACAGAGCAATTACCAGGTATTAGAATCGAATTTAGAGAAGAACAGCAGAATTAGATTGGACGAGGGAAATTGGCAAGGAAGAGAGAGAAAAGTAGAGAGAGAAATTAGAGAGAGATGAGGAATTCGTGATACAATTTCATAATGATGAATCACGGTGAGATTGTTCCTCTAAAAATGGCAAGGCACATGCGCCATAACCAACTAACAAAACGCCAAACAGAAACGACGCCGTAACACGCCACAATGATAACAACCTTATCTCTCCTAAAACGACATCGTTCAAGTAAATAGAAAACGCATAATACTAAGTACGCTAATACTAGTTTAATACGGTAAAACACTTATTTGAAAATAAGGATAAAACGGCAGCGTTCCACGAAATCCCAAAAGCAACGGTCATCCCCAAATTGAATATGAGCCCTAGGTCATTACATTCCCCCTTCCTTCGAAAAATCCTTGTCCCAAGGATTGAATTGAGGAAAATTGGAAGCAATTACTGGCCAATCCTCCCAAGTCGCATCCTCGGGAAGGGAATTTGACCACTGAATGAGGACTTGCGAAGCTGGGCGATTCCCCTTTTTAATCAATCTCCTGTCCAGAACAGCAATGGGTTCCACCAAAAATTGCCCCTCATCCCCAACAATTGGTAAGGAAGGATTTGATACAACATTGTCTCCAATTCGTGGCTTGAGTAATGATACATGGAATACGGGATGAACCTTTGCAGTTGCTGGGAGCTTCAATTTATAAGCCACAGGACCCACCCTTGCCTCAATCAGAAATGGGCCAAAAAACTTAGGAGCAAGCTTCATGTTCTTCCTCAATGCCAAAGTCGACTGCCTGTACGGTTGTAGCTTCAGGTACACCCAATCCCCTACTTGCAAGACTCTTTCCTTTCTTCCCTTGTCTGCGTATTGCTTCATTTTGTTTTGAGCTTCCAACAACACCTCCTTCAAATGCTTTACTTGTCTGTCCCTTTCCTTAACAAAATCAGTAACAGCATCCACCTTACTGTATTGAGCATGACTGAATATAGCTTGGGGTGGGGCATAACCATAAAGTGCTTCGAAAGGGGACATCTTTAAAGCTGTATGATAATTAGTATTATACCACCACTCAGCTAAAGTTAACCACACTGACCACTGATTTGGTTTCACACTTGTGACAGCCCTGAGGTATTGCTCTAAACAACGATTCAACCTCTCAGTCTGACCATCTGTTTGAGGGTGATATGCAGTGCTTAGGTTGAGAGTTGTGCCCAGGAGAGAGAACAAGGATTGCCAAAACTGGCTCACAAATATCCTGTCTCTATCTGATGTAATGGTGACTGGTAAACCATGGTACTTGTAAACAGACTCAAAGAAATTCTTTGCCACTATGTATGCAGTATAGGGGTGCTTAAGGGGTACAAAATGAGCATACTTGGTTAACCTATCCACCACAACTAAAATAGAGTCATAATTGTGGGACATAGGTAGACCCTCAATAAAATCCATAGCTATATCTTCCCAAGGTTTGTTAGGAATGGGTAGGGGTTGTAGCAAACCTGCTGGATGTGTAGTCTCTGTCTTATGTTGCTGGCATATATCACAGGGGGAAATCATTTCTTGCACTTGCTTCTTCATACCTGGCCAAAAAAATAATTGGCTAACCCTCTTAACTGTCCCCTGTATCCCAGAGTGCCCTCCAAGAGGTGAATGATGAAGCTCATTCACAATCTTTTCCCTCAGTTCCCCGCTTTCCCAATCACCGACTTACCCTTATATCTCAACACCCCATTGTTCATAGTATAATCTGAGAACTCAGGTTTTTGTAGCAGTGTTCCTTCCAATATCTTTTGGATATCATCATCATTCTCCCAGCTAGCTGTGACATCAGTGACCCATCCTGGTTGTACTACTAAGATTGCTAAGCATTCCCCACCCTTTTGCTCCTCATATATCCTTGATAAAGCATCAGCAGCTTTATTCTCCACCCCCTTCTTATAGGCAATAGTGTAATCATACTCAAGTAACTTAGAAACCCATTTTTGCTGCAAGCTTCCAGTCACCCTTTGATCCATGAGGTACTTGAGGCTTTCATGATCAGTTTTAATTTGGAATTTATGACCACAAAGGTAGTACCTCCATTTCTCCACAGCCATGAGTATGGCTAGGAATTCTTTTTCATAGGTGGACAGACCCAAATGCTTAGGACATAGAGCTTTACTGATGAAAGCTATAGGTCTTCCTTCTTGCATCAACACAGCCCCTACTCCACTGTAACAAGCATCAGTTTCCAACACAAATTGCTTGGTAAAATCAGGCATAGCTAATACTGGGGCTCGAGTCATAGCCAATTTGAGTTCATTGAAGGCTTTATCTGCTTCCTCATTCCACTTAAAAGCATTCTTTTGAAGTAGCTTTGTTAGTGGTTTACTAATAAGCCCATAGTGTCGAATAAACCTCCTGTAGTAACCTGTCAGTCCAAGGAAGCCCCTTAACCCCTTAATTGTTGTAGAACCGCGCTCAACATTCCCTCAATCTTGGTAGGGTCTGTAGCCACCCCAGCTCCTGTAATGATGTGGCCCAAGTATTCGACCTTCTCAGTACCAAAGGAACACTTGCTTCTCCTTACAAACAGTTGATGCTCCCTCAGTTTATCAAATGTTTGCTGCAGATGCGACAAATGAAGCTCAAAAGTAGGGCTATAGATTAAGATATCATCAAAGAACACCAATACAAATTTCCTTAGGAACTCACTGAATATCGAATTCATGAGTGCTTGGAATGTGGCTGGAGCATTTGTAAGCCCAAATGGCATGACTTTGAATTCATAATGGCCATGATGGGTTTTAAAAGCTGTCTTACTTATGTCATCTTCCCTTACTCTGATTTGGTGATACCCCGACCTCAGATCAAGCTTGGTAAAGAACTTGGAACCATGTAGCTCATCCAGTAACTCATCTATAATAGGAATGGGGAATTTATCCTTAATAGTGAGTTGGTTCAACTCCCTGTAATCAATGCACATTCGCCAAGTTCCATCTTTCTTCTTAACCAATAGAACTGGTGAAGCAAAGGGACTAGAGCTGTGGCTAATAACCCCACTAGCCAAAAGCTCAGCCACAATCTTCTCTATTTCATTCTTTTGAAAATAGGGACACCTGTAGGGCCTTTTATTCACAGGTTCACTGCCAGGCTTAAGGGGAATTCCATGATCAAAATCTCTGTTAGGGGGAAGGCCACTTGGTTCTTCAAATATGTCCTTGTACTCTTCCAAAACTGCCTGTACCTGAGGGTGAATCTCCTCCTTCTGAGGGCTCAAATTCATTGAAAATAATTGAATGACTGCTCCACAAGGATAAGCTTGCAGTTCCTTGGTTGCTGAGATTGCATTCATAAACTTGAGAACTGCCACATCTTCTACCCCCCTCAAGTTACAAGGTTTTCCTCCTTTCACAAAGCTCATAGTCATTAAGTTGAAGTCAAAGGTTATAGGGCTTAGTGTCCTCAACCATTGGATGCCTAGGACTGCATCACATCCCCCCAGTTTGATGACCTTCATCTCAGTTTGAAATTCCAATCCTTGCATACTCCACCCAAACTCTTTACATCTTCCTTGGCTCCATATTCTACTTCCATCAGCTACAACTACAGAAATGTCAGGAGTAGCATCCACTACACAACCCAATCTTTGGGCAGCCTTGACATCAATAAAATTGTGAGTGCTACCACTGTCCACCAATATAGAGAATGCTTTTGTCCCCACCATTCCTGTTAGCTTGAGGGTTTGCAAGGAAGAGCTTCCAGAAAGTGCATGCAAGGAAATACTCATTTCCCCCTCTTTATTTTGCTCTTGCTCAGTTCCTTCTACAGGTACATCAAGGGAATCATGCCATATTTCTTCCTCCTCAGCTTCTTCCACACCCAACATATAAATTTGCTTTGTCTTACACTTGTGCCCATACTTCCAAACCTCATCACAGTGGTAACATAATCCCTTCTCCCTTCTGGCCTTCATCTCTGCATCTGTGAGGAACTTCATGGGGTAGCTGGCTTTGGTTTTGGGTATATCACTCTTCTGGTTGACAGAAGATGTAGATGTTAATGTGGTTTTGGGAAAATTTGGATTGGCAGATTGGTATGTGTATTGAGTTTTGGGTGTGAAGGTTTTGGGACTAGGATTTGATTGCTGATAGTTCACATTGTTTCCCCACGACTGAGCTTTGTTTCTCCTTGTAGTTGCTTCCCAATGAGACTCCTCAATCCTGGCAATACTCACAGCCTGCATCAATGTATGTGGGAATTGCGATTGCACCCTATACCTTACTTCCTCCTTCAATCCCCTAATGAAATTCTTCACATAAAATCTTTCACTCAAGTTAGGCTCCTCAGCCTTCATTATGGCCCTTAATTCCTCAAATTTGTCTTGATATTCCGCCACATTACCTGTCTGCTGTAGCTTAGAAAACTCACCTTCAAAATTTTCATAAGCTTGGGGACCAAATCTCACAGCCACCTTATGAACAAATTCATCCCACGCCAAACCATCAATTTCCTCAGCAAAATTTTGGTACCAAAACTCAGCACTACTTTCAAAATGCATGGTTGCTAACTCCACCCTATCACCTAGGGGTACTGATCTATATTTGAAAAACTTGTGACATTTTCTAATCCAACCCCTATGATCCACTCCAGAAAATTTTGGGAATTCAAGTTTAAGGTATTTCTTATATGCATCATTAATTCCTTTGTCAACTCTCGCCTCATGTCCATACTTGTTACCAATTATTTCCCCTTCAGTTTCATCCACATAAATGGGTTCAGGTTGTTGCTTATCATTATTAGAGCCTCCAGTGGTTCTAGCAGAGGGGTGAGCACCCAAAATGGAATTAGAATTGTTGTTACCTTCTTGCGTGGTTCTCCTTGGTTCCTCGACCCTGCCCATGCTAGGCAACCCCTTCTGTATAGCTGCTAGTATCCCACACATCTCCTCCATGTTCCTGTTAACCATCAACATCTCCCCTTTCAATTCATCAGTCTTATCTTGCAGAGCTCCCTCCAAACCAGCAACCATTCCAGTGAGCTTCTCCTGCATGCATGCCGTGTTCTACCGTTTGCAATCGCGTTTCCAATCGTGTATCCACCATAATTTCTCGATTTTCAGGATCGAGAAAGCTCTGATACCAGTTTTGTTATGTCTCAGCTCAATTAACAGAGCAATTACCAGGTATTAGAATCGAATTTAGAGAAGAACAGCAGAATTAGATTGGGACGAGGGAAATTGGCAAGGAAGAGAGAGAAAAGTAGAGAGAGAAATTAGAGAGAGATGAGGAATTCGTGATACAATTTCATAATGATGAATCACGGTGAGATTGTTCCTCTAAAAATGGCAAGGCACATGCGCCATAACCAACTAACAAAACGCCAAACAGAAACGACGCCGTAACACGCCACAACGATAACAACCTTATCTCTCCTAAAACGTCATCGTTCAAGTAAATAGAAAACGCATAATACTAAGTACGCTAATACTAGTTTAATACGGTAAAACACTTATTTGAAAATAAGGATAAAACGGCAGCGTTCCACGAAATCCCAAAAGCAACGGTCATCCCCAAATTGAATATGAGCCCTAGGTCATTACAAACTTTCTCAAGCTGTGACAAGTTTCGGGTTGATTCCTATGAGAGCTCAGGTAAGATCTCCATGGTGGTTAACTATGAGTAGTCTAGTTCAGATAAGACCTCCATCGTATAGTGATGATTCAGGATCTTTTGCAAGCGATTTTGTTTTTTTTTTTTGGAAAAGAGACTTGTGTTGACTTTTTGAGATGAGTCTTTTGATGTTTGAGGCATTGTTGCACACTCCCATGATTTCATTTCTTTGATAGGTTCCCCGTAGAATTTGGGTCAAGTACAGTAGTCAGACGAGCTCCCGCTATAGGATAAACAGAGTTGTGACCAAAATATACCCAGGTCCAGTAATCAGACGAGCTCCCGATAAAACCAAAATTAAAATGTCCAAAATATCCCCAATATGAGTTAGGGGTTATAGTATACAGTTGGATGACACGGATCATTACACAGGATCCGTGTCAGTTGGATTACACAGGATCCATTTATATAGCAGGCTAGTCTGGTTGTCATGCAGTTAGATTGCACAGGATTCGTGTCTGTAAGAGTTGAATATTATAATAGGCTAGTCCGTCTGTCGTTATACGGTGAATTGCCTAGGATCAGTGTCTGAATTTCATGTTATAGTAGGCTAGTCCGGTAAAAATCTAATTAAATTCTTGGTTTCAAGGATATTTTGTTAAATTGGATTGTACAGCTCCAAAGAAGATTATCATAGATGCAAATAAAGAAGAAATGAGCCAGCAATTCATCTTATGTTTAAATCTGAGTTACACGCTAATATAAAATGCGAAAGGTGAACCGAAGTTTTGCCGAAGTATTTTACGATTAAGAAGCAACTGTCTCTTATATAAATCCAGATGACGAAATAAGCCTAACCCAATGAGCCGAGATTACCTGTACTAGGGGTGGACATGGTTCGGTTTGGTTCGGTTTGGAAGGAATTTGGAGACCAAACCGCTAGTACTCGGTTTGGGAAAATCCCAAACCAAACCGAACCATAGAAAATTTCAAACCAAACCAAACCAAACCACCTCGGTTTGGTTCGGTTCGGTCTCAAACCACGGTTTCATAAACGGTTCAAACCGTGGTTCAAACTGCGGTCTAGACCGCTATCCGAACTACAAACATGTCCAACTAAAAGCGTTGCTCTTTACATATTTTTTTTATCAAACTAGCAATCATATATATTAAACATAAAACACAAATACTACTATCCAAATAGGAATGAGTTTTAGTAAACTGAATGTTCATTGTTCTAACAAGTACAACAAAAGAAACCATCTCAAAACAAATTACAAGACATTGTCTAAACCGCGGTTCAGTCTGAATCGATTTGGTTCGGTTCGGTTTGGTTCGGTTTTGAGGTTCCAGACTGCGAGCTGAACCGAACCACACGGTTTATTAAATTTTCAAACCAAGCTAAACCATTTATAGAAAAAAACCAAACCAAACTGCGTGATTTGGTTCGGTTCGGTCTCAAACCGCGGTTTGAACCGAACCATGTCCACCCCTAACCTGTACCACATGTAATCCAATGGCTATGCATCAATGTTGATGTCATGATGTCAACCCTAATAACTGATAACCAATACCAAACCAAACTTTATTGAATTACAAATCAACACTTGCCAAACTTATACCAGTGATGCAAGTCAACAGAAATAGACATTTATATATTCAAAGTTGGATTGATTTTTATAATTGATAAACTATGACAGATAGGGCCCACTATGTGTATAATTTGAGATTCCAAATTCTTTAAACTCTTCTCACTGACAGGACTCTCCTACTAAATCCATATTTTTGTTGTTTGCCTAAATCCATTTCTAAAGCTCTCAGGCATTGATAAAACTGAAACAAGAAAAGGACCAAAGCTTAATATCATCTGATTTCTGGCTTGTCCTTATATTTCAGTTGACTATATCCAGGTTTCGAGCCATTTTCTCTGTATTCTGAGAAATGGGATCTTCCTAACCATATAATAAGTTGAACTGTTGAAGAACTGAGACACTTATCATAACAAATTCTATCTCAAAATCTTCATTGTTCTTAGTTTAAAACACACCAGAACGTGAAATCTTTTAACGTTCTAAATTGTGTTATGTTTACGTATCCACAAATTCTAGTCTCACTTCTGTTGATTCTCGTCTGAAGATCGGTTTTCTTTGGCTGTGAAAATCAGAACTTTAGTTTTCAGCACAATGGCTTTCACTAACACGAAATCCGTAAGGTGCGTTAGCCCAGTTCTCTATCCTAAAGCCCTCTCTTTTCCATATTTTAAGTTTATACGCGTATTAACTAACTGTGATAAAAAAAACATTTATATTTTGCAAAAATAAAATAAAATATTGATTCTTAAGGGTCCTTCATTTGACCTCGCCCCGGGCCCACAAAATGCTAGTGACATCTCTGATTATGACTCATTTTTGTTTGATTCATCATTCTCTTTTATCAGATTTGGCCATTTCAATCTTGAAACCCCCGAAGCTCTTCCAATATCACATTCCCAGAAGAACAAGCCAATCATGAAGAAAAAGCTTTCGAGAGTCTTCTCAGAGGACTACAACAAGGTTGACCGAAAGATTCTTGACCCTAGAGGAACTCGACTAGGGAGATGGAACAAGTGCTTCTTAGTTGCATGCCTTATTTCCCTATTCGTCGACCCTTTATTCTACTACTTACCAGAACTCAATGACAAGTATATGTGCATGGAGGCTAGTAAAGCTCTAGAGATCTCCCTTACAATTATCCGAACCATAGTTGACTTCTTTTACATGGTCAATATCGTTGTTCAGTTTCGCACAGCTTATGTGGCACCTTCTTCTCGTGTAACCGGAAGAGGAGAACTTGTTATAGATTCTAAAATGATCGCTTCAAGGTATCTGCATAAAGACTTTTGGTTTGACTTCTTAGCTGCTCTTCCCCTTCCACAGGTATCAAAAAAAAAAAAAACTTGAAATCTTTTAGTTTTGATTATACTCCCTCCGTCGCTAAATGAATGTTGAAATAAGAGCATATTTGAAACTTTTACCGACATTCATTTGAGAACGGAGGTAGTACATAGTATGTGGGAAAAGTCTAATGTTTCTGGTTTTGCCCCTGCAACTAGAAACAAACGCGAGACTCTGAATAAGTTACTGTTTTTTTTATGTAGGTTTTGCTATGGATTACGATTCCTCGCTTTCGGGCTTTGACAATGGTGACAACAAAAGTCTTCTTACATTTTGTTATCATTCTCCAGTTCTTTTTAAGGCTGTATCTCATCTTCCCACTTTCATCAAAAATTACCAAGGCGAATGGAGTTCTAGTTGAAGCTGCATGGACAGGGGCGGCGTATAATCTCTCACTTTTTATGTTGGCAAGCCATGTAAGATTATATTTGCGCGAGGCTCCTGGCATTACCGAGAAGGGTATAATTGTCACTAACCCTCAAGTTATTTCTCTATTGTGTAGGTTGTTGGTGCTTGTTGGTACCTTTTAGCAGTTGAAAGGCAAGAACAGTGTTGGAAAACTGTGTGTGATCTTCAAAAATCAAGTTGCGAGTATTTCTTTTTTAGTTGCCATGGTGTCAATGCGCCAGGTCGAGCAGATTGGTTCCAGTCGAGCAATATCTCGACTCTATGTGGGCCCAAGACCGATTTCTTCCAGTTTGGAATTGTTCTTGATGCATTGACGAATAGAGTTCCTTCCTCGAATTTCTTTAATAAGTACTTCTACTGTCTTTGGTGGGGTGTAAGAGGCTTAAGGTAAGCGAGCAAGTTAATAGATTTTATTAAAGTTTAATAAAAACTTTTATGATCTATTTTTTTTTTCATTGGAATTATTCTGCAGCTCGGTAGGTCAGAATTTAGCAACAAGCAGCTATATTCCAGAGATTCACTTCTGCATAATTATCGCGGTTCTGGGACTGCTACTATTCGCATTGCTTATTGGGAACATGCAAGTAAGTTGCTGAAGGAAATTCTTCTTTTACAGTTTTTACAATCTTAAAATTTCAAATATTTCAGGATTTTTTTTGTTAAAGATTCTGAGATTTCTGGCTTTGATGGTGAATCTATAGGCGTACCTGCAATCTACGACTGTAAGAGTAGAGGAGTGGAGGGTAAAAAGGACAGATACCGAGCAGTGGATGCATCACAGACAGTTGCCACATGAATTAAAGGAGAGAGTTCGCAAGCATGCTATCTACGAATGGGTTGCAACTCGAGGGGTTAATGAAGAAGCCATTCTCAGTGGCCTACCTCCGGATCTAAGAAGAGACATCAAGCGCCATCTTTGCATCGAGTTAGTTAGACAAGTGAGTTCTCTCTCTCTCTCTCTCTCACGCATGCACACACACACACGCGCGCACACACATACACTCTCATAGGATCAGATTGTCACACCACGTCATAGTGATGACGGTTCCACACTCTCTCTCTCAATCACGCGCACGCGCACGTGCACACACACATACTCTCTCTCTCTCACGCACACGCGCACACACAAACTCTCTCTCTCCCTCTCACTCTCTCACACACACAATCACGCACACACGCACACTCACACATGTTGAGTGACTCTCAATTGTTTGGGCAAAGCTGCTTGTTGGTTGTTGCTGTTGTGCTGTTGTGCTGCTGCTGCGTGGCCGAGGCGTGCGCCCCATATGGCCGAGGCGTGCGCACCAAGGGGCGTGGAGGGAGGCCGTGGTTCTGGCCTTGAGGCGGCCGCATCATCTTTCTCAGGCGGGCGCTTCAAGGGCCGTAGGATGGCCGAGGTTGGTGTCCTTCCCAGGCGGACGCCTGGCCTGTTTGGGGCGGGCGCCTGGCGTCGTCATTGCATGGGCCGGGCCTGTTTGTTTCCTGTGTGCTGCCGTGAAGTTTGCCCAGTTTGCCCTAGGTATAAATAGATTGAGTTTGTCATTGTTTCTCCTGTAACCTTGAAGAGAGAGAGATAGAAACTTGCTAGGGTTTCACCATTGAGAGATTGTGAGATTGTGTGATTGTTTTTCACCTTGATCATCTCCTTGTACTCTTGATTGATTTAGTGGATTGTTCTCCGTCGCCCGTGGTTTTTTACTCCTCTTGTTTTGAGGGGTTTTCCACGTAAATCTCTGTGTTCTTTGCTTGTTATTGTTTTCGTATTTCTATTTTATTTGTGTTAATCTTTGCATAGCAATTATAGGCCATTGTTTCCCAACAATTGGTATCAGAGCTTGGTTTAGAAGGGTCCTATATTGCTTGATTGATTAAAGATGTCTGGGAAGTACGAGATTGAGAAGTTTAATCGCAAGATTAACTTTGGGCTGTGGAAAGTAAAGATGAGAGCAATTTTGGTGGGTAAAAATTGCGTCAAGGCTTTGCTTGGGAAGATGCAAAGAAACCGGCAAGTCTGACGGATGAACAATTTGATGATATGGATGAAAAGGCTTTATCTCTTTTACAATTGAGTCTCAAAGATGAGGTATTGAGAGAGGTTGTAGAAGAGAAGACTGCGGCAGGGCTTTGGCTTAAGCTTGAGCAATTGTACATGACTAAGAGCGTTAGTAACAGGTTGCTACTATTGAAGAAACTCGAGGAGTGTAAACTCAAAGCGGGTGGGTCCTTGGAGGAACATCTTGATGAGTTTGATGGCTTGGTCATGGACTTGAAGAATGTCGATGTCAAAATTGATGATGAGCGGTTGGCGGTAAAATTGCTTTGTTCTCTACCATCGGAATACATGCACTTTCGTGAGACTGTTTTGTATGGCAAGGAAGAGATTGATTTTGAAGAGATCAAGTCTGCTTTATTAAGTCGTGAGGTTATTGAAACGCACTTGATTTCTCAAAGTGCTGAACCTCAAGGTGAAGGCTTAATTGCTAAAGGCGGTAAGAAGCCAGGGAAAGGATTGAATTCAAGAAATTCTGGCCAGTCAAGTTCAAGTGAATGGCAAAAGAATGTGATATGTCATAGTTGCAAGGAGAAGGGACACATTCGAAAGTATTGCCCTAATCGGAGAGGTTTTAAAAGGGAAGAGGATACAACTGCTAAGGGCAAGGTGAAAGGCTGGAGTGGTACATGAAGACACTAGTGATGACAGTGATTGTGATGCTCTTCTGCTTGTGATTCGGGCTCCAAAATTCGCGACAATTGGATTTTGGACTCGGGGTGTTCTTATCATCTTAGTCCTAACAGGGCATGGTTACATTCATATAAAACTATTCTTGGTGGATCGGTTTTGATGGGGAACAATCTGCTTGCAAGGTTGTCGGAATTGGGACTATTATGGTTAAGATGTTCGATGGGGTAGTCGAGAAAGTTGCACAACGTCCTAAGCACGTTCACGATTTGAAGAAAAACCTGATTTCCTTAGGTACCTTGGATAGTCTTGGATATAGTTGCACCATTGCTAATGGTGAACTATTGGCTACTAAAGGTGAATTGGTTCTTGAAGGGAAAGAAGGTGGGAACATTGTATGAACTTCTTGGGTCTACGGTTGTTGGGGATGTGTGCATTTGCAAAGGGATCTATGGCGAGGCGGAGACTACTCGGTATGTGGCACATGAGATTGGGTCACATCGGCTTGAAGGGAATGGCGAACTTTCGAAGCGCGGCTTATTGGATGGACGAAGACGGGGCCTATGGAATTACGTGAGCACTGCGTGCTTGGAAAACAAACAAAGGCAAGCTTCGGACAGGGAGTACACACGTCTAAAGGTATTCTTGATTATATTCATTCTGATTTGTGGGGTCCTGCTAGAAAATTATCTAAGGGTGGTTCTCGTTACTTGTTGACTTTTGTTGATGATTATTCACGAAAAGTGGTTGTCTATTTCTTAAAACATAAGAATGATGTGCTTTTGAATCTTAAGCAGTGGAAAACCTTAGTTGAGAAACAGACAGGTAGACCTATAAAGAAACTGAGAACAGATAATGGCCTTGAGTTTGTCGAAAAGGAGATTACTGAATTTTGCAAAAATGAAGGTATTGGTCGACATAGAACTTGTGTTGGGAAACCACAACAGAACGGTGTTGCTGAAAGAATGAATCGCACTTTGTTAGAAAGGGCTCGGTGTTTGTTGTCACAAGCAGGTTTGGGTAAAGAATTTTGGGCGGGGCGATTAGTATGACCGCTTACTTGGCTAATCGTTCTCCAAATTCTAGTATTGGGATGAAGACTCCGGTGGAGATGTGGTGCAGCTCTCCAGGAGATTACTCAAGGTTGCGTATCTTTGGGTGTCCCGCATATGCTTATGTCAACAATGGAAACAAATTGGAGCCAAGAGCCAAAAAGTGTGTCTTTGTTGGCTATACTACTGGAGTGAAGGGATTTCGGTTATGGGACCCGGTTGCATCTAAGTTCCTGACGAGTAGAGATGTCACATTTAATGAGTCTCTACTTCTCCATGAGAAAGGTGGTTACTGCGAAACGGACATACGAAGCGAGTGGAGCTAGATGGAGATGATAGGGTGGAACTTGACTTAGATGCGGATAACTTGTACGATGAAGCACCTTCTACCGATGTTTCGGTTCGGGAGGAAGAGACTACGGTGCGGTGGAGACTACCAATGATCGTGGTAGGGGTAAGAGGGATAAAAGACCCCCTTAGATATGGATTTGAGGAGATGGTGGCTTATGCGGCTGTCATTTCTTGAAGCTGTTGATGTACATGAACCATTCTCCTCTGAGGAAGCTATGTCTTGTGAAGATTACGCAAAGTGGTCGGTTGCTTTATGGAAGAAGAGATGGTATCTCTTGCGAAGAATCAGACATGGGAACTTGTGAGGCCTCCACCAAAGAAGAAGTTAGTCAGCTGCAAGTGGGTCTACAAGTTCAAGGAAGCTTCGGGGATTGAGGAAGCAAGGTATAAAGCAAGGTTAGTTGCTCGTGGCTTCACTCAAGTCGAAGGAATAGACTACAATGAGATATTTTCACCGGTTGTTAGACACACATCTATTCGTACCTTGTTGAGCATTGTGGCAATGAAGGATCTTGAGCTTGAGCGGTTAGATGTGAAAACGAGCGTTTTTACATGGGGAACTTGAGGAGGAGATCTACATGCGCCAACTGAAGGGTTTGTGGTCGAAGGAAAGGAGGATCATGTCTGTCTGTTGAAAAGATCCTTGTATGGCTTGAAGCAGTCACCTCGACAATGGTATAAAAGGTTTGACACTTTTATGGTAACCCATGGTTTTGCTAGGAGTGATTTTGATAGTTGTGTCTACTTGAAGGGCTGTAGTGATGGCTCATTAATTTATCTTGTGTTATATGTCGATGATATGCTTGTAGGCTGCAAAAGATATTAATGATGTCAACCAGGTGAAATTGATGTTGAAAGGGAGTTTGAGATGAAAGATCTAGGTGTTGCGAGGAAGATTCTTGGCATGGAAATTGAACGAGATCGGAAAAAGGGACTACTTTACTTGTCGCAAGGAAAGTATGTACGAGAAGGGTCTTGGAGCGGTTCAACATGAAGGATGCCAAATGCGTGAGTACACCTCTAGCTTCTCACTTTCGGTTGTCTTCTTTAGATTGTCCCAAGTCTAAAGATGAGGAAGATTATATGTCACGTGTTCCGTATTCGAATGCGTAGGGTGCATTATGTATGCTTATGGTTTGCACTCGGCACGATATTGCTCAGCGGTGAGCGTAGTGAGTCGATACATGGGGAATCCAGGTAAAGAGCATTGGAATCTTTGTCAAATGGATTCTTAGATACTTGTGTGGTGCTCGGATTTATGCATTGTCTATGGTAGGAATCGTGATGGTTTTGTTGGGCATGTTGATTCAGATTGGGGTGGTAATCTTGATGACAGAAAGTCTACAACGGGGTATGTGTTTTGTCTTGGTGGTTCCGCTATTAGTTGGAAATCCGGTTGCAGGAAGTCGCGGCGTTGTCTACTCGCCGAAATGAGTATATGGCTATAACGAGGTCGAGGAAGCCAAATGGCTTGGTGGCTTGGTTCGTGAACTTGGTATGGTTCAAGCGTGCTCTGAGGTTTTCAGTGATAGCCAAAGCGCTATCTGTTTGGCAAAGAATCAAAATTCTTTTCATAGGAGAACGAAGCACATTGACATTAAGTATCACTTTGTGAGGACTTCAATTGCAAGTGGTGAGGTCGTTCTGAAGAAAGTTGATACAGTTGACAACCCGGCGGATATGTTGACAAAGCCTTTGCAGATTGCTAAGTTCAAGCATTGCTTGGACTTAGTGGGTGTTACTAGTCATTGATGCCCTTCGGGGCGTGGCGGCGGAGATAGAGATGTTCTCTTGGAGATAGCTTGTTTCGGAATTGATCGTCAAGGTGGAGAATTGTTGAGTGACTCTCAATTGTTTGGGCAAAGCTGCTTGTTGGTTATTCTTTGTTGTCTTTGTTGTCTTCCGCTGCGTGGCCGAGGCGTGCGCCAATATGGCCGAGGCGTGCGCACCAAGGGGCGTGGAGGGAGGCCGTGGTTCTGGCCTTGAGGCGGCCGCATCATCTTTCTCAGGCGGGCGCTTCAAGGGCCGTAGGATGGCCGAGGTTGGTGTCCTTCCCAGGCGGACGCCTGGCTTGTTTGGGGCGGGCGCCTGGCGTCGTCATTGCATGGGCCGGGCCTGTTTGTTTCCTGTGTGCTGCCGTGAAGTTTGCCCAGTTTGCCCTAGGTATAAATAGATTGAGTTTGTCATTGTTTCTCCTGTAACCTTGAAGAGAGAGAGATAGAAACTTGCTAGGGTTTCACCATTGAGAGATTGTGAGATTGTGTGATTGTTTTTCACCTTGATCATCTCCTTGTACTCTTGATTGATTTAGTGGATTGTTCTCCGTCGCCCGTGGTTTTTTACTCCTCTTGTTTTGAGGGGTTTTCCACGTAAATCTCTGTGTTCTTTGCTTGTTATTGTTTTCGTATTTCTATTTTATTTGTGTTAATCTTTGCATAGCAATTATAGGCCATTGTTTCCCAACAACACATATAATCTCTCTTACACACACATAAGATCAGATTGTCACACCACGTCATCTTATGACAGGTTCCACTGTTTGCTCTAATGGATGAGCATACCATTGATGCAATATGCGAAAGGCTAAAACCAGTACTATGCACCCCGGGAACATGCCTAGTTCGCGAGAGCGACCCGGTCAACGAGATGCTCTTCATCGTCCGAGGCCACCTAGATTCCTACACCACAAACGGAGGCCGAACCGGTTTCTTGAACTCATGCCGCATTGGGCCCGGCGAATTCTGTGGTGAGGAGCTACTGAACTGGGCCTTAGACCCATGTCCAAGTTCCATCCTCCCTTCATCAACACGAACCGTCACAGCCATTGCTGAAGTGGAAGCTTTTGCACTTGCTTCGGATGACCTAAAATTCGTGTCATCGCAGTTTCGGAAGCTGCATAGTAAGAAGCTAAGGCACACATTCAGAGCTCATTCTCATCAATGGAGGACTTGGGCTGCTTGTTTTATACAGGCAGCTTGGTTTAGGTACAAGAGGAGGAAAGAGTCTGCGAAGCTCAAAGCTAAAGAAAATCGTGGGTCGGGTTTGTTTCTAGAAGGTTCTAATGAACAAACCGGGTCACGAACTGGGAGAATGGATGCAGGGCTGGCAATGTATACAGCTACGTTGGCGGAAAGTACAAGGAGAGGAAATCTCGGCTTAGTTCAGAAGCCGGTTGAACCTGACTTTTCGGATGTGGATAGGTGAAGGGACTACTTAATTGGCTTGATCCGTATATTCTTTGTACGTAAAATTTATCGAGAATTGTTCTTTGGGAATTGAGGTGTTGATATAGGGTCTTTTTATTTGTCATGAAATCTGGGATTATATAGTGTAACCCCAAGATTTAGTAACTCACAGGAATATCATATTATCGTCGAAAGAGAGAGTTGATAATGAAAATGGGGGGTTAGATTCTGTTTTTGAAATGCGATGCTCAAGGGTTAAATTAGAAGCAACAGGGTTAGTGTTAAAGGATGCATGATACCTGTTTGATGGAATGTCCGACAGAATCCTCGTTCCTTGAAGAATTCTTGATTATGGATCATAGCAATCAATTGAAGATTGTCATTGATGATTTCCGTAGTGATGCCTTGTAATAGAAGATGTTTCTATGTCGATGCTGAGTATGTAGCGCATAACATTGTATTAGAAACAGCGTCACATTGAGAATATGACAATCACAACACACACAAACACAAGAATATACGTGGTATTAGAAACAGTGTCACAGATGAGAATATGACAATCAGAACACACACAAACACAAGTATATACGTGGTTCGCCAAATCTTAACACATTGATTACACCTTGTAAAGCTAGAGGTGCAGGTTTTGGTGAAAATTATGGAAGTAAATGTTGGAGGTGAAGTGGGATTTTCTTATACCACTAGCGAAAGAACTTGAACTTTATGGAAAACAAACAAAAATATTTTATGTACAGCTAAGTGCTTGAGATGGTTATGTTTGTGAGAGTTGGAGATGTCCAAATTACAGGATGGCCCGGCTTGTAATGCTTGGGCTTGATGGGCTTTCATCCCGGCCCAACCCAATGTCTCACTCGGGCTTTGACTAGTCCATTTGACTAAAATGGACTAGCCCATTATTAGTTCATTTTAGAAAGTATTATAAAACGACCAAAATGCCCATGACATTATGCTATTAAAAGACTTTTTAAAGTAAGGTTCTTGATCTAGTCTATCACTTGAATGGGTCTCTGTTATGCTTCCAACTAAACTTTGAATCCTCTTTAGAAAAACAGAAAAATGCAGTCTTTTGACTGCAAATACTCGTTCCCTCAGTTCCAAAATAATCTTCCTACCTTTTTTTTTGCCGTTAACGCAAAGAGACTTTAAGCAATAATTTTAGGTTAATTTAATTCTCCGAACGAACATCTAAAACTAGTTATTGATTGTATTTATAATTGTGTATCAATAACAAATTTTAAATTTTCATTACAATAAACAAATAAACAAAAAATTATTAAAGTATCTTCGTGTCGAAGATAAAATAAAAATAGGAAGATCATTTCGCAAATTCGCAAAGGAGGAAGAACTAGTTAATTAAAAGGCCTAAATATGAGAGTGCTTCATTAGGGTGAACGAAATAATCACCTGCATAAAAGAAGATTATGAACAATATAGAGAAGAACTACTGACTGGAAGTAAGAAGATTAAGAACAAAGAAGAAGAGTCAGACAGAGACATGGCAAGAAGGAAGAAAGACACGGCAAGGAGAAAGAGAGAAAACCCACACCTGTGGTATTCTTGATTATTGATATTTATAAGGAATATACAAGCATTATTCTAGGAAAAGATCAATTATACAAAATATATCCTAATCAACTACCTATACAAAAGATATTCTAATCAATTTAAATGTGTACAAGATAAATGTAAATAATGTAAATATTCTGTCAATCACGGAGGAATAGGAACCTCCGTTTTATAGTAATTGCTTTCACCCCCCCTCAAGCGAAGCGGAGTGGAGCGGAGCTGAAGCTTGGAGGATAACAACTGAAAACGGGGAGCAGCCAAGCTCTTTGTAAAGATATCGGCCAGTTGGTCCGAGGAAGATATATGATGGAGTCGTAGGAAACCCCTTTGATGCAAGTCACGCACAAAATGTAAGTCAATCTCAATGTGGCGTGTGCGAGCATGAAATACGGAGTTCTTGGACATGTGGAGGGCCGAGACATTGTCACAGAAAAGTTGAGGCGGAGAGAGAGCAATACCAAGCTCACGGTACAAAAATGAAAACCATCTAACTTCGGCTGCGGTGGAGGCCAATGCTCTATATTCAGCCTCACTGCTTGAACGAGCAACGGTATGTTGCTTTTTCGCGGTCCAAGCAATGAGATTTGGTCCGATAAATACACACGCACCTGTGGTTGAGCGCCGGTCATCGGGAGAACCGGCCCAGTCCGCATTACAAAATGTCGTAAGAGAAGTATCTGGTGATTTTTGAAAGGTTAACCCAAGAGTGAGAGTACCTTTTAGAAACCGAAAAATGCGTTTTACGGCTTGAAGATGCGAGGTGCGAGGAGAATGCATGAATTGACACACTTGATTAACCGCGAAAGATAGATCCGGGCGAGTGAGTGTTACATATTGAAGGCCCCCCACCATACTTCGGTAGAGAGAAGCATCCGGAAGGGGGTCGCCATCTAAGGCTGAGAGGTGAAGGCCAGGAGATAGAGGAGTAGGAGCGGGCTTACTCAAATGCATGTTGAATTTTTGCAAAAGATCTGAGGCATAGCGCGACTGATTAAGTTGCAAAAGAGAAGAGGATCGAGTTGCCTCTATGCCGAGAAAGAAGCTAAGTGGGCCAAGACGTCGACTCTCAAACTTAGAACAAATAGCATCAAGAACTTGAGTAACCACGGCGTTGGTAGAACCCGTAACTAAAATGTCATCCACATAGATGAGTAAAATGGTGGTTGTGCCGTTGTGATGGCGGATGAAGAGGGATGAATCCGAGTGGCTGTTGAAGAAGCCCAAGGTAAGTAAGAAATCATGAAGACGAGTGAACCACGCTCGTGGAGACTGTTTGAGGCCATAGAGAGAACGATGAAGTCGGCATACATACTCAGGATGAGCGGTGTCAATGAACCCCGGTGGTTGAGCCATGTAAACTTCCTCAGATAAAATGCCGTTGAGAAAAGCATTACGGACGTCTAACTGCTCAATCGGCCAATCTCTAGAGTGAGCCAAAGATAGGACACAACGAATGGTGGCCGGTTTGACTACGGGACTGAACGTTTCGTCGTAGTCCACACCTTCCTGTTGGGTGTAGCCTTGAGCAACCAAGCGAGCCTTGTACCGTTCTATCGAACCATCGGCTAGTCGCTTTATTTTGTAGATCCACTTACTGCCCACAATATTATGGTGAGTAGGGGGAGGGACTAGTGACCATGTACCATTTTTGTGGAGAGCCTCAAGTTCATCCTTCATGGCATGTTGCCATTGTGCCAAAGGAGCAGCTTGTCGAAAGGTACGTGGTTCAAATAGAGGAGAAGATGTATCCGTGACAGTGAGAGCAAATTTGTGTTTAGGTCGAAAAATACCGTCTTTTGCTCTAGTAATCATCCGATGAGTGCCAAGAGTGGGAGGCCCCGAAGGGGGAGGAGGCTGTCCGGTGCCCAAGCGCGGTCCAGCAGGCTCGGTGGGCGAGATCTTGCGGGAGAAACGGGCTCGAAGGGAAGGTGGGACGGGTTCAACCGGCCCTGACCACGAATAGCGGAAGAGCTTTGGAGAGTCTTGAGTGGTGGCTTTGGGCCGAAGCCGGATCGAAGGTGGGAGTGTTTGGCTCGAGAGGAGCTGCAGTTGGGATGCTCAAGGAGGATGGGTCATCCTGCTGGAAAGGCCCAGTAGGCAGACTGGCGAGAGGGAGTGGGCCCGATGTTGTCCAAACAGAGGCCGGATCAAGGCGAGGAGAAGCGGCTGGGGAACCTGAGCAATGCGGTGTTTGCCCATGGTGTTTGCCTGTAAAGAAGACTCTGGCAGTACACTAGAGAAGTTTTTAGAGACATAGTAAAAATGATTTTCATCAAATAAAACATGTCTAGAGATATAAATTCTGCCGGTGACAGGATTGTAACACCGATATCCCTTTCGTATTAAATCATATCCCAAAAAAACGCAAGGGGTTGATTTTAACATGAGCTTGTGGGTATTATATGGGACAAGATTTGGAAAGCAAGTAGAACCGAAAACTTTAAGAAATTTGTAATTGGGTTTTCGTTTCCATAAAACTTCATAAGGAGAGAAATAATGAAGTTGACGAGTAGGTAGGCGATTAATAAGAAAAACCGCTGTAGAAAACGCCTCTACCCAAAAGATGTCCGGGACTTTAGAATGAGCAAGTAAACATAATCCCATTTCTACAATATGCCTATGCTTACGTTCTACCACTCCGTTCTGTTGAGGTGTATATGGACAGGAAGTCCGATGACCTATTCCATGTTGAGTCAAGTACGAAGCAAACCTACGATTTATGAATTCCCACCCCCATCGGTTTGAATGGTTTTAACGGTATGAATAGCGAGAGATTTTGCGTGTTAGCCGATTTTCAATAAATGTTTTAAATTCGGTAAAACCGTAAACACATCGATTTTTGAAATAAAGGAAATAACCAAACAAATCGGGAATAATCATCAACAATGGATAAATAATATTTGAATCCGAAACGGAGGCGACGGTAGATGGCCCCCAAACATCTAAATGAAGTAAAGCTAAAGGCAGTCGATTTAAAAGAGCGGAGTTCAAAAGGCAAATTACATGACTTGCCAGAGGGCAAATATGACACATCTCCCTACTTTGCATAGGACCGCTAACCGGAATCCTAGCTTTATTAACCAAACGACTAAAAATATAAGATGAAGGATGTCCCGATCGGGCATGCCACGTAGAAGGCGAGGTACGCTCCCCAGTGCGCGAAAGAGTTGATGCGAGAATTGGGAATGAATGACAATGTGTAGAGATCTCCCGCATTACTGCCAGAAAGAATAGTCCTCTTGGTACGATTGTCCTTCACACAAAACCCGAAAGCCGTAAGCTCAAAGAAGCAATTATTATCAAGACAAAATTTGCGAATAGAAAGTAAAGAACGGCTAATTTTGGGAACATGTAAAACCGTATTCATAACAAAGGCATGATTATTGGCAGAAAAATTCGTAGAACCAATATTAGCTATGGGGATTGAAGTACCGTTAGCAACAATAATGGAATCATTACCTGAATACGGTGAGAACTGTTGCAGAACACCCGGATCGGATGTCATGTGATTAGTCGCTCCGGAATCAAGAACAAACGAAACTGGATCCATGGGTGCGGGGCCACTATAGTAAGAAATTGCATTAGGTGCAAATTGAGCATTATAGGCAAAGTTACCTCTTTGATAACAAGTAGTGGCCTCATGTCCCTTCTTCTTGCACAACTGACAGTGAACAACAGTTGGATCCGGACTGATAAACGGATTGGGAGGAGTGTAAGGAATAGGAGCAGGGGGTGGCATGGGTCGAGCGGTGGGGGCCGGGTAGTGAAACTGAGGAGGTAGAGGAAGAATACCCTTGCCATGGAATTTGCCCTTGTTTCTATTTTTGTTACCACCTTTGTTATGGTTAGGGACAAAGAAAAATTGGCCAGAGGGGTTGTGGCCAGACGGCCTATAAGCAGGTTGGGGACCGAAGGTTGGGGCGGCAGGAGGGCTGGTGGTTTTGGCAATTTCTTTGGTGGCTGCTAAGGCGCTTAGGGAGGAATGGGTTTGATTGGCAAAACGCTTTTGGAGAGCTTCCTCTTGAATGATAAGGTCCTTAAGATCATCTATGGTGGTTTCCCCCTTAGAGTTTTGAGTGGTGATAAATTCTTTGTAGTTATGACCAAGGCCGTTTAAGATTCTACTACGAAGGGTTTGGGGAGAAACAGTGTTGCCGGCTTGAGAAAGAGAATGGGCGATAGTTTTAGCATGAAGAATATAGGCTTGGATTGTCATACCCGCGGAGAGAGTTAAATCATGAAGCTCATCTTGGAGCTTTTGGATATGTATGGTGGTTGCAACCCCAAATTCCTTGGCTAAGAGATCCCATGCCTCCGGGGCGGTGTTACATGGGTTAACATGGGGCTGAACTTCAGAGGTAACAGTGGCTTTGATCCATCCGAGGACGAATCGAGAGGTGTGCATGAAAGCATCATAGGCCGGGCTGTTTGTGGTAGCAGGTGGGACAATACGGGTGGGAGGGGTTTTGTCGGAGACAACATGGGTTAAAGAATGGATTTCTAACATGGAGAGGAAGAGGGAACTCCAATTTTGGTAGTTCTCGTTAGACAATCTACAGTGACCCATGTAAGATTGAACATTGAAGAGGATTGGGAGACCATATTTGTTTGAATTACCTTGTCCTGAACCGTTGGCTGCCATGGTGTCGGTTTCCTTTGATTGATCGTCACCAATGGCTTTTAGAATGCTCTGATACCATGAACGAAATAATCACCTGCATAAAAGAAGATTATGAACAATATAGAGAAGAACTACTGACTGGAAGTAAGAAGATTACAAAGAAGAAGAGTCAGACAGAGACACGGCAAGAAGGAAGAAAGACACGGCAAGGAGAAAGAGAGAAAACCCACACCTGTGGTATTCTTGATTATTGATATTTATAAGGAATATACAAGCATTATTCTAGGAAAAGATCAATTATACAAAATATATCCTAATCAACTACCTATACAAAAGATATTCTAATCAATTTAAATGTGTACAAGATAAATGTAAATAATGTAAATATTCTGTCAATCACGGAGGAATAGGACGTTTTATAGTAATTGCTTTCATAGGGAATCATTGCTCTTGTAATGAAATTTGACAAACATGCTTTGCAAGTATATACTTCCTCCGTCCCCGCTCACATGTCTCAACTTTTCTTTTTGGGCGTCCCATTTAAAATGTCTCAACTCAAAAAAGAAAAGTTTTTTATTATTTTTTTATTTGTGGGACCCACTTGTCATATCATAATAAATATCCACTAACTATTTTCTACCACACTTTCTCTTTCCTACATCACTTTCATATTCACAACATTTATTTCACTATACACTTTTTACATTATATATATTTATTCCTTAATTTTCGTGTCGAATCCATTTTTTAAGACATTTGAACAGGGACGGAGGGAGTATTACATTACATTGACAATGACAACGACATTTTGTTAAACATGCTTCTTAAATCAGTTTCAAATGCTTTTGCTAGTAGTTTGAATTGTGCTAAAGACAAATACTGGGAATGTAATCATTCCCATTAGAGCATTTTAATTTGATTATCTTTGACTTGAAGTCAAAGTGAAGTTATACTGTAGTTAAAACTTTCGGATCCTGGGTCCGTGTAAGTAGATTACATGGCATAGCATATCAGTTTCTTTTTCTTATAATATGGATCGATCAATTATTTATTATATTTGTAGCTATTAATGTTATTTGATTCAGACGCACTAAAATGGACCGTTCATTTATGAAAAATTGAATCTGAATCGTTGAACAATTCAATAGATATTTCTACGCACCATTCGATTTATACATACTCCCAAATTCCTAACCCAGTCAAGTACCATGCATGTCAGAATTCAGTATTATTACTAATTACTAGTTTGACTCCCGTGCGATGCACGGGCAGTTACTAACGAATAACTAATCGAAATCGGAAAAAATACAAAAGGAAATAAAGATGTTTGTATACATTGTAAAACATTTATTTGAAAATTATATTCTCAATACAAATATCGAATTGAATGTCACTAAAATAATTCTAGTGTTACATTTCAGCGATGCACGGGAAGTTATTTATCCGTAAGAAGACGGAAATCAAATAAAATGACTAAATGAGAGATTTATCTTTATAAAATGTAAAAAACAGCTTTAAAAGACAACATTGTCAGCGCAACTGTCGAAAGAGGAAGGAAGCTCATCATTTCATATCAATATATTCGGATCATCGTGATAGTGAATTTTTTTTAATGTGAAATATAATCGAAAACGACAAATAACATAGTATCGATTAATATGGAGGTCAACAATGAATAAATATAAACCTTTGAATTTTATTAATAGTCATAGCATAAAAGGAATACAATAATATAAATAACTTCAAATTAAAAATATACAATATATCGTACAATTTAGAATATATTTTTTACAGACAATAATGATACATTAATCAGATATAAATATAATATAATAAATTAGTCATTAAACAAATAAGTAAACAGTTTTTAAAATGTAAAAATTGTATAAATTTTAAGGGTATGTTTGGCAACTCAATTCCAATCCATTGAATTGGAATTGAAAGGGTTAAATTAGTTCCATGGAATTCATTTTGTTCTTCCAATTCCAAATTCAAGTCTTGGAATTGAGGTTGCCAAACATATCCTAAGGCAATTTACCAAAAAGAACTTTTAAAAGATGGATATTAAAGAGGAAAAAAACAACCCAAAGAAGTTGATTGTTACAACAAAACTCCTGAATATCACAAAAACTCTTTTGTTTTTAAATGTTAATTTTAATTTTTTACTTTTAAATTTTAAATATTAAATTAAAATTTGTAATTTATAATTCTTAATTTATAATATTATTTTAAAAATTTATAATTTAATTGAATTTCGATTAATTTGTATTATTATTTTTAAATGTTAAAGAAATCAGATAAAAAATCGGGAATCCAATCGACGATGAACGGACACCAAGTGTCCCATTCAAATAAAAAAAAAATTTCACCTTCATATACGCGCTTCTTTACGCGCGTGTATGACACGCGCCACTTTTCAGACAAAAATATACAATTAAAATACCACTTTACACTATCTTTATTTCTTATAATATTGACATCCACTTCAATCAAAATTTTAAAAATGATGGCCATCTTTCCAAATATTCGTCTTTATAAATACACAATTTTTTGAGAAGAATTGGAACATTGAAAGTTTTATTAATACTTTATTTACTATGTTAAAAAATAAAAAATAAAAAAATTGTGTGATATATCGAACTAAAATAAACACAATAACTATACTACCCCATCCAACTTACTTAATAAAAACCGAAGCCTACATTGATTACACTCCCCTATATATATATATATATATATATATATATATATATATATATATATATATATATATATATATATATATATATATATATATATATAAATTTATTCAAATGGTAACCAAATTTATATGAGAACTACGAGAACCACTAACAATTGGATTAAAAACACATCAATCTCCAGATTAAAAAAAGAGATAGAGGGTGGCATTTTCGTAATTATTGTGAACTAAATCCCCTCAAATTTCAAAATAAAATATCTCAATATCTATAAGTCGAAAAAATTTCGAAAACACCGATTTTTGTCTTGACGAGACGATTCAAACTAGATCCCTGAAGATAGGATATTGAAAAAATAATATTGAACAACGTCTAATTTTTAAAACACTTGCCTCATAAATGTACACTAGGCTACTTTTTATTGACTTCCAAAGAAAGATCGGATCAAAGGAAGTAGGCGTTATACTTCTCTTGACCAACAGCAGTACCACATGACGGATCAGGACATGAAGCATCTGGGAACGTCATTTATGGATGTGATTATATATATTCTGTTAGAAAGTAATGCAAAATCAAGATCACCATGATTGAACTCAAAATGCGCTTAGGGACGTAATGAAGGCATGCTAGGAATAACTAGCCAGTAATGAACATTATGTACATGCAGGTAAAAGAAAATTCCTTTATTATTTGCAAATCATCTCTTTTTCTACCATAAAGATATAAAACAAATTTTTGAAAGGTAATCAATAAAGCAGGCAGTAAAGAGTGTTATTGGAAAACATAGCT
This sequence comes from Adenophora triphylla var. japonica, assembly GCA_022495995.1. Classification (NCBI taxonomy): domain Eukaryota; kingdom Viridiplantae; phylum Streptophyta; class Magnoliopsida; order Asterales; family Campanulaceae; genus Adenophora; species Adenophora triphylla. The sequence continues at coordinate 61,370 of JAFEMH010001857.1, read as the reverse complement.
AGTGTTCACTTACAACTAGTGTTCACTTACAGCTAGTGTTCACTAATTAATTAGTGTTCACTAAGACAACATAGCTAGTATTCACTTACAACTAGTGTTCACTTACAACTAGAGTTCACTAATTAATTAGTGTTCACTAAGACAACATAACTAGTTAACTTACAGCTAGTGTTCACTTACAGCTAGTGTTCACTAATTAATTAGTGTTCACTAAGACAACATAGCTAGTGTTCACTTACGGTAGTGTTCACTTACGTAGAGTTCACTAATTAATTAGTGTTCACTAAGACAACACGGCTAGTGTTCACTAAGACAACATAGCTAGTGTTCACTAAGACAACATAACTAGTTAACTTACAAACTAGTGTTCACTTACTAGTGTTCACGAATTAATTAGTGTTCACTAAGACAACATAGCTAGTGTTCACTTACAGCTAGTGTTCACTTACAGCTAGTGTTCACTAATTAATTAGTGTTCACTAAGACAATACAGCTAGTGTTCACTAATTAATTAGTGAACACTAGCTTTAAGTGTTCACAAAGACAATACAACTAGTGTTCACTAATTAATTAGGTGAACAATACACTAGTGTTCACTAATTAATTAGTGTTCACTAAGACAATACAACTAGTGTTCACTAAGACAACATAGCTAGTGTTCACTAAGACAACATAGCTAGTGTTCACTAAGACAACATAACTAATTAACTTACGGCTAGTGTTCACTTATACTAGTCAGTAGTGTAACAAACAATTCGTTAATGCTTAATAAAAAAAGAACAAATAAGTAAAAGAATATGAATGATTAAAAAAACGCACACTTTTACACTTCGTAAAGCACTAAGCCACAACCACTAGTCAGTAGTGTAACAAACAATTCGTTAATGCTTAATATTTTTGGTTATTTCAATATCTATACATATCCTTCGTTTGTTAACTCTAGCTGTAACAAACAATTCGTCAATATTATTTTTTCAAAATCCTATCTTCAGGGATCTAGTTTGAATCGTCTCGTCAAGACAAAAAAATCAGTGTTTTCGATTTTTTTTTTTGACTTATAGATATTGAGATATTTTATTTTGAAATTTGAGGGGGATTTAGTTCACAATAATTACGAAAATGCCACCCCTCTATCTTTTTTCTTTTAATCTGGAGCATTGATGTGTTTTTTAATCCAATGGCTGTTAGTGGTTCTTATGGTTCTCATATAAATGTGGTTCTCATTATAATAGGGCCATATATATATATATATATATATATATATATATATATATATATATATATATATATATATATTATATTAAATAACCCTATATACTTTATAAATACACAATGATTTTGTTCATTAAAATTCAACTCATTCCAACTCATCATCCTATACCCTACAACTTTTATTTTATTTTATATTCTTTATTTTTATGATTAGTAAAGTAATAATAATTATTATTATTATCATGTATGAATGATGGTGTAATTTTTTTTTTTAAAAAAAATACTTTATTATAAAATAATTGAGGTCAAAGAAATGGGGAAAAAAAGAAGTTATTATAAAATAATTGATAACCATCTTTCCCGATATTCGTCTTTATTAATACTTTATTTACTATGATTCAAATTTTTTTGAAATAAAATAAATAAAATGTTTGATGTATCGAATAAACTCAATAACCATATTACCCCTTCCAACTAATTATCATATACCCCATCAATTTTAATTCCTTTTATATTATTTCTTTTATAATTAGTAAAATTATGAATATTATCATTATCATTTATAATTTAAAAAAAAAAGAACTTGACAATTAATTAATTTTGACTAAAAACATATTGAAAAATTAAAAAGGAAAATTAACAAAGGATAAATTAGAAATTTATATTTAAAAAATGATATTTTTTATGTGTCCAAATCAAATGAAAATAGTCTCAATTTAAAGATAATTTTGTTTATGAATTTTGGTGAAAATATTTTTTTAGAAAGAATGAATTTATTGTAACATAATTTTATAAGAATGATGACCATCTTTCCTGATATTCGTCATTATTAATACTCTATTTACTATGACTTAATATTTTTTGAAATAAATTAAATAAAATGTGTGATGTATCGAAACGTAAATCTCAAATAGCCAAAATGGTATTTTTAAAAAAATGGTATTTTTTTCTAATACTTTATATTTAAAAAAATGGTATTTTTTCCTAATATTTTAGAAAAAATTAATTTATTATAATATATTTTTTAAAATGATGACCATCTTTCCCGATATTCGTCTTTTCTTAATACTTTATTTACTATGATTCAATTTTTTTAAAATAAATTAAATAAAATGTTTGATGTATCGAATAAACTCAATAACCATATTACCCCTTCCAACTCATTATCCTATACCCCATCAATTTTATTTTCTTTTATATTCTTTATTTTTATAATTAGTCAAATTATTATTATTATCATTATCATTTATAATAAAATAAAAACTTGACACTTCATTAATTGTGACTAAAAATATATTGTAAAATTAAAAAGGAAAATTAACAAAGGATAATTAAGAAAGTTATATTTAAAAAATGGTTTTTTTTATGTGTGCAATTCAAAGAAAAATAGTCTCTATGTAAAGAGAATTATTTTTATGAATTTTGGTGAAATTTTTTTAGAAAAAAATAATTTATTATAATATAATTTTTTAAAAATGATGACCATTTTTTTCGATATTCGTATTTCTTAATACTTTATTTACTATGATTCAATTTTATTTTAAATAAATTAAATAAAATGTTTGATGTATCGAATAAACTCAATAACCATATTACCCCTTCCAACTCATTATCCTATACCCCATATTATCATTATCATTTATAAGAAAGTTATATTTAAAAAATGGTTTTTTTTATGTGTCCAAATAAAATAAAAATAGTCTCTACTTAAAAATAGATTTTTATTATCATTTATAATTTAAAAAATTACTTTACACTTAATTAATTTTCACTAAAAAGAAATTGAAAAATTAGTTAAGAATAATTAACAAATTTATATTTAAAAAAGAGGAATTTTTTTCTTTGTCCAAATCAAATGAAAGAAGTATCTATTTAAAGAGAAAAAAAAATCATGAATTTTGGTGAAAAAAGAAAAAAAAAATAATTTAAATTAATATATAATAATTGAGGTCAAAGAAATGGGATAATTTAATTTTTTTCGAAAAATGTACAGCAAATCGTGTGTTGACACGTGGTAAATCCAAAAAAAAAAAAAAAGGAAAATGGAGGCTTCACGCGCCCTTGTCGGCGAGTGAAATACACTCGCCTGTGAAATGTCAAAATTGCCCCTTCCCCTAAGGCCGACACTTGGCCAATTCGTTTAAAAAAAAAAAAAAAAAACAACCAATCGCTGAATGACAAGTGGCATTTTGGCCTTGTTTTTTGCAAGTTTGCCACCTTATGAAATGACCAAAATGCCCCTCTAACCCCCTTTTATTACCACTATCTTGTTTTTATATATATATAGATTTTGTTTTTGGTTAATTTATTGTTTTTTTTCCAACTTTTAGTTCATGTTGGAAAGGGATTAGGCTATTCATTAGGGTGTTTTTTACTTTTTCTTGACTCGACTTTACTTTTTTTTTCTTTCAGGAAACACATTTCCTCATTAAAAAGTACTCTCTTCATCATCCCGGTTGAAGGTTCTTACTTCGTCTGTCTCATGTCTCAGTTTATCATCCCGGTTAAAGGTTTTTACTTCATCTTTGTAAGTTTAAAATTCTTAGTTGTTTTATTTTTCAAAATGAACACTAAGACATACTTGCTATACTCACAATAATGACTTTCCTATCAACTTTCTCTCTCATACTTTATTTTACATACGCACAACATTTATTTTTTATTAATCATTATTTAAAGTCAAACTAATAACATTAAACTGAGACAGACAGAGACAGAGAAGTATCTCGTAGTTCCAACGCACAACTTATGCTGAACATTGTACAAGTAAGTTCCCTCATTCCATTTGTTTATACAATGGGTCCCACAACATTTTTTTTCTTCATCTTTAAATCTTTAAGAGTGTTTGGATTGATTGAAGCATGTTAGCCTTTGCAAATTTGAAGAAATTTGCACATATTTCTAGGCATTATTTACTTGATGTCTTGATTCATGCTCAAGTTGTCCAAGTCTTCCACAACAAATTTAAGCATGCTTTTCTCTCTCACTGTTTCATTTCTCTTGGTTTGTTTTGATTGCTAATTTGACTAGAATTTGAAGTATAGGAATTCTGATAAGCAAAGTGAAATTTTAGTGGTTAAAAGAGAATGATGAAAGAAGTTGAAAGAGTGGAATTATGAATCCTATTAATTACTTCTGTCCCAAAATAAATTAGTTCCGTCTTAAAATAAATGTCTATTATATTCGGTCTAAAAAAACTAATGTTGAACGGTATAAATCGAGATACGAACTGGGCTTAGTCCGGGCAAGGCCCAAATGCATTGGGCCCTAAACATAATCCATCAAAGGTGTAGCTTATACAATCCTATTCTAATATGGACTGTGGACAGTTATAATTCCCTTGGGATTATAACTTAATCTCACACAGTTTTCTTATCCGACAAGGACTCAACATATTTAATCCTTACACAAGATTAATATCTTATCTCTTAGCAATCCAATTCAACATGGATTATACATTGCTAGGCCTATAAATACAAGCCATAAATCATATATTTCGGTATGCAATCTTTTGACTCTAAACTCTTGTCATTTGATTTATCTCCCTATAAACGCAAATACTTACTCTCACGCCCGAGGGTTTGCGCGGGTAACATCCCCGCGCCCTAACGGTGTTTGTTTTGCAGATCCGTCCGTTGTTCGTCCAGGAATTCAACGCCGCGTTCCCGATCGAAGTGCGGTCGCTCATTTTTCGCTGCATCGTCGGTTTGGTTCATTCTGGGAACGAGAGCATCACGAACGACGAACGGACGGATGATGATGATACAATGGATTAAAAAAAAAAAAAAAGAAGTTTACAAAAGACTAAAACCAAAAACCCATCTCTGGTCCCCTAAACGGCTATACCTTACGAACTCCCAAGTTTGTCCCTCTCGCCGGCACCGGGCTCAATCCGCCTCACTTCCTCCTCCGACCCCTCCACGAAATCTCGTCTTTCCCTGGCCACCAACACTACTGGATTCCGATTTTCTTTGCCTTCGCTCAATCGGAGGGCATCTCTGGTGGTTATGGGAGTCGGCCGGCGTCACTGTTACTCGAATAACAGCTTGAACACGCCGCTTGGGTTGCAATCTCCGGCGGGAAAATCTCTAGCAGGTGTATTGAAGAATGATCGGTCGCGATTCCATGAGGCGGTTGCGGGACAGTTGGAGCAGTTGGTCAGTGCGCTGGAAGAAGCCGGAGCTCGAAGGCTTTTGTTCGCTGATACTTCTGAAGCGTGTCTTTACAGGATCACTGAATTCTGTCTAACAAACCTCAGTCTCGATGCCCACTAAAGGAGCAATTTCTTCAGAGAAAGAGTGAATACGGCCGACAGCAGTGGGCAATTCGATCGGATCGGTTCCACCTTGTCAAATTGAATGTGTGCCCGAAATTAAAAACTACTGGATTCACATCATAATCAGGTGCACTCCCTCCAATTTATTAACAAAATTGGCAATTCTTTGGAAAAACATTGTTATTTGTAGCATAATAACATGCCCAATCATTGAAAATTTTCCCGTATGTGTATTATTTTTGTTGCTCAACAGCGTTGCAATCCCTCTAGAAAACATAGCAGAAGCAATATATTGCCTGATTAGTTATAATTTGACACTCATATAATTGCTTTCCGTAAAACCCGAATAAGTGTAAGGATCTTATTTATTAACTCCTAGGCTGATATGCTTTTATACGTATACATATGATGTACCACATCTGTTATATCTGATTAAAGAAATAATGCATACAAGTGCTCCTGGCCAGTAATTAAATTGTGCCTCGATTCAATTGCTTGATTGTATATGACTTTTGCTTGTAGACATTAACTGGTAGTATTACTATCATAAGAGTACTAGCATGAAATTAATGGTACCAATTTTCTCTCATGATATGTTGCTTCAATAAATCTGTTTGTGAGGTCAATCCACAGAAAAACACACATACATGACAACAATATGACAAGAATCATCGAGCCACAAGCTATAAGAGCCGAGCAGTCTACTTCACATAGATCGAACGACAAACTTGTGAGCATCTCGACCACACGGGCAGCGCGGGCAACACCATGAAATCCTGCTGTCCCATCAGCCCCTATACATCCAACGATATGTTCAAGCGATCTCATTCATGAACGGAACTGATCAACCACCATTTTAACAAAAGAAACCTATCAAGCATCGAAAATCCGCTTGGTGATGATGATGCTATTGGTTCAGGGGAATCACGCGTAATAAAATTGATGTGTTCAATCCTTCTTAATGTTATTAACACTGGCATCCATCAAACTTGGGGAGATCTCATATATCTACATGAAGGAGATTGTTGCCAAGCTTGCCCACTGTTTTGAAGCTGCTCCTCGGGCAACTTCTGGCGTAAAACATCTCCAGGAATGTATCGACTCTGCTACAGTTGCTATGGGGGCCGAGAAATGGCTTCCTCTACTGCCTATATCCTTTAATGTCAAAGACTTGACCTGTTCAAATATTTGGTTGATACCTGTTTTGAAGAATTATGTTTTTGGAGCCTCCTTGGGGTTCTTCATGGAGCATGTGGTGCCACTAGCTGAATCATTTCAACAGGCCAGTAGAAAAGGCTCATGCCCAAGGCTGTTGGGAATTGTTACCTTCCTTTTGTCGCTATCCATCTGACACTCACAAGAATTTTTCAACTCTGGCCAAACTTCTGATTCCATTCCTAAAAAGGACTCCTTTATGATTGAAAATGTTTCCTTTTCATTGCAGGAACTTGTGAATCAAAACAAATGTGTAGTTGGTTCTGATGAGAATGCTGCGGAGGTCCGATCCGACATGTAAAATCTCGACGGCAAGTCAGGCCGCCGCGATTACTTGTCTGCTGGCATTAAATCTATTGTGTGAGGCTGAGGATAAATCCTATATTAAGCGAACTGAGAAGAAGGTTTTGATGATTGTGATCCCGCTCCAGGTCGTTGCTAACATTGCTCAGGTTGTGATTGATGAGACCGGTCCTCATGGTCAGGATTGGATTACTTGGAAGCAAATATTTTTGCTCGTTGATGTTGTTTGCTGTTGTACCGTTTTATTCCCGATCGTGTGGTCAATTAAGAATTTGCGTGAAGCAGCCAGGACTGATGGGAAAGCTGCTGTGAATTTGATGAAGTAGAACGAGATTTTGAAGTCCTCTGCTCCACCTCACACATATGGAGTCCAGCCACTGGACAATTCCCTCCGTTTCAGGTGTACTCTTTCCAATTTAGTCATCAATATTTGCTACCTTTGGATGTTCATTGTCTGCAGTAGCATGCCCAACACATGAGTTTATTTATTATTGCCAAGGAAACTAATGACATACATAATAAAGAAACAGAGAGAACCCTTCACTCAATCAATCACTCTTTGGTGCTTTCTGAAAGGGACGGATTGCTGATTGACTATGAAGCTAAAAGGGGTGTTTTATGAATTGGGTCTTCTTCCTTTTTCTTATAATTGTTGATTTTTGATCTGAGATTTTTTCTAGTTTTCCCAATTTACAAACGCAGAGGAATCAATGCACCAACATCCCAATCTTTAGCAAACTATATCTTATTAGGCATTAGTCTATGGTGCCATTTTGATATACAGGAAGAAAGCTCTTAAGGCAAAATGGTACTATTACGTACTTCTTGGACTGGTAGATATGGAAGCGAATTTTCTTGTTGTGAAGGCATACCAACATACTTATATAACAAGTATCATGCTGCTGGATTGTTGGTCAATCCCATGTGTCATACTCCTTGCATGGCTTTTCTTGAAGACAAAATACAAGCTGGGGAAATATGTTGGCGTTGCCATTTGTGTTGCTGGCCTCGTAATAGTTGTTTTTTCAGATGTGCATTCAGCAGACAGAACCAGCGGCAGCAACCCCATCAAAGGGGACGTTCTGGTTCTTGTTGGGGCGACCCTTTACGCTCTCAGTAATGTCTCCGAAGAATTTTTTGTGAAAACAGCTGACAGGATTGAACTTATGGCAATGTTGGGGCTCTTTGGCGCCATTATCAGTGCATGCCAGATTGCAGACCATGCTCGAAGGACAATGTCCGATCTCTTTATTACCTAAACAGGGACGGATACATGAAATTACTACCATCAAGCACTAGTCGAACCATACAGCAACGAGCCCGCAATTGTCCAGCAGAATCACCATTCCTCTTCTCTGCAATTTATGCCCCAGCATAGATCATAAAACAATCCTATTTTACTCATGATCAGGTGTATTGTTTTCATATCTACACCTTATTTTTTGAACTCAATCTTGAATTAAATGTATAGTATCACAACATGCTTAAATATATTGTTTATAAGCTATACTCCATGTATCTCTAATGGCCTTCTTTCACATATGCGAGGGAATAAAGGGAGCATGAACCCGGAAAAAGATCTGATCCACTATTGTCTGTCTCCCCGGAAAAGCTCAATTGGAAGGAACATTGTTTGTTCGATAAGCAAATGGTTAAATTACTTCCAGCAGCAATTTTCGCGCTTTCTCCCGGTTCTATTCCTGTCCCACTTTTTGAACATGGACTTTTTGGGCACTCTTTCTTGGAGGTGCTTCAGGTACTACAGAGGGCTCTGTACAGGGAGCATAAACAGAGGTAGAAAGTGCAAATGAACTATTTGATTGCTCTGTGGAAGTCTTGGCTGAAGTCTATTCTGATTCTTGTGCTGAGATAGCCCGTTCTCAATACTATCAGCATGTACGATTTCCCCAACAAATTAGAGATCGATTGCTTCACGTGATGGAGACCTCCATTCTTGAAGCAATTGTCAATAAGGCAGTCAAGAATACGCCTCTCTCAGATGCAGTTACCTGTTAAGTTTGCTGGATTTTGCTATCATCGAAAAATGCTCGAGTCATATCAGATGTGGCCGGGGCTCGAACTTCTTTGATGGCACGGATTCAACTCTGACTTCCTTAAAGTGCTTTCTTGGCTCGCCTCTCTTCGATTGCGGGCTCGGTTCGGGCTTCAATTCAGTGACGAAAAAACTGAGCAGTAGGTGCCTTGTTCGAGCAATTAACTTTGATCCCAACATCAACAGTTTATAATGATCAAGCTCGGCAATCAGACTGAGCAATGACTTCGCGCTATCAAAAATCAATAAAGTCAACATTGACTTAGCGAAACAATGATACTTTTCTGTCCGTCCCAGATTTAGCCCCTAGTCTCGTCATACAGCCAGAACTCGGGGGGCCAGCTATGACTAGAAGATAAGGAGAGCTGAGGGATGTAGACTTTCTTGATACGGTTCTGTCCGTCCTAGATGTAGCCCCTAGTCTCGTCATACGGCCAGAACTCGGGGGCCAGCTATGACTAGAAGATAAGGAGAGCTGAGGGACATAGACGAACTAGTGGAAATGAGTCAATGAAATTCAAATTTACTTCTTCAAACGTGCAAGGCCACTATCAACTACTGACACCAACGCCGGAAGACGAGGATCTCATCTCCTACTCTTCAAAACACATGCCTTACGTCTTGACGAGGGTCCGCCTCGACTCAATGACTATAGGCTCTTCACAGCCAAGAATAAGGATCTCTCCTCAGCCTACTGGCTTACCTTACATCCTGACGAGGGTCCGCCTCGATTCAAGGATTACAAGGTTCCAACAATCTACCTTACATCCTGACGAGGGTCCGCCTCGATTCAAGGATTACAAGGTTCAAACAATCTACCTTACATTCTGACGAGGGTCCGCCTCGATTCAAGGATTACAAGGTTCCAACAATCTACCTTACATCCTGACGAGGGTCCGCCTCGATTCAAGGATTACAAGGTTCAAACAATCAACCTTACATCCTGACGAGGGTCCGCCTCGATTCAAGGATTACAAGGTTCAAACAGTCAAGACCAAGGAGTCTCCCTCGGCATAATGACTTGAGACAGACAAAAATATCAAAACATCTAGAACCGAGCTAACCTCCTCGTTCTACATTATCAAAGGTATGAGATGATCTTCCTCGGCTTCCCCAAGTTTGTACCGGCATTCAAGAAGGGCAGATCAAGTAAGCAAAGCAGTTTATACTAAAGCAATAGATGAAGACAAAGAAGTCCGCCTCATCGTCTTCCTTCAGGTCAGGAATCGAGACGGTGACTTGTTGAGTTGAGCTTCCTCCTCGACATTTGTCTCCTCGGCCTGCACCTCGGCATCAGACTCATCGTCTTCCTTCAGGTCAGGAACCGAGATGGTGACTTGTTGGGTTGAGATTCCTCCTCGACATTAGTCTCCTTGGCCTGCGCCATGGCACCAGCCTCGTCGTCTTCTGCCATGCCATGATCCGGGATGGTGACTTGTTGGGTTGAGCTTTCTCCTTGACATTAGTCTCCTCCGCCGGCACCCCAACATCCGCCTCATCATTTCATTCTTGAACCAGCTGACAACTGAAGCGACACTTGTCACGTGACGCCTGTTCGTATTCTTATAAACCGAGGTAGAGCTCACTTCCTCCTCGTCATCGACATGGCCGAGCTAGGAAGTCGGGGGCCACTGAACGGTATAAATCGAGATACGAACTGGGCTTAGTCCGGGCAAGGCCCAAATGCATTGGGCCCTAAACATAATCCATCAAAGGTGTAGCTTATACAATCCTATTCTAATATGGACTGTGGACAGTTATAATTCCCTTGGGATTATAACTTAATCTCACACAGTTTTCTTATCCGACAAGGACTCAACATATTTAATCCTTACACAAGATTAATATCTTATCTCTTAGCAATCCAATTCAACATGGATTATACATTGCTAGGCCTATAAATACAAGCCATAAATCATATATTTCGGTATGCAATCTTTTGACTCTAAACTCTTGTCATTTGATTTATCTCCCTATAAACGCAAATACTTACTCTCACGCCCGAGGGTTTGCGCGGGTAACATCCCCGCGCCCTAACGGTGTTTGTTTTGCAGATCCGTCCGTTGTTCGTCCAGGAATTCAACGCCGCGTTCCCGACTGATCAGGTACCCCCGGTACCGCTCATTTTCTGCTGCATCAAATGTAAAAAGATCATCACACCTCTCTAGTCATAATCTAATGTGTTAATCCCATTTTTAGGATGTGATGTTAAGAAGGCATTGAAATGACTCAAGATAAATGGTCTAACCCAGAACCCTCTTTTTTTTTTTTTTATTGCTTCACAGTTTTGCATCAAGAAACTCATTATGCCCATACTTTTCTAGGTTTCTTTTACTTGTACAAATTTGGAGACATTTTGATAATTAAAAAAAAGGCAAAATTTATTTTATGTTTTTAGCCCTGATCAATACTTTGAACACAATGGTTTTAATTTTGCATGGAAAGAAAAACTTGTAATCAATTTTGCATGGAAATAAAAACTTGTAACCATACCAAACTTGCAAAAACTATCCCATTAGGTCTTCTATTTGAACTTGCAAAATTCATTTTAGATAAGTTTTTATTATTTAATAAATAGTGGGCCCACATGTCATACTCAAAACAATTACTCACTAACGATTTTTTATCTCACTTTTCCTCTCATATTCAACTATCTACGCTCACAACAAATTAACTTTTTCAAAAAAAAAAAATCCGTGTCTTAACAATTATTTTGCAAACTCAGGAGAGAGAGAGAGAGAGAGAGAGAGAGAGAGAGAGAGAGAGAGAGAGAGAGAGAGAGAGAGAGAGAGAGGAGATGGGCCATTGGGATGTTTGTTGGAAAATATAAGTGGGTGTGAAAGAAATTTGAGATTTTTTTTTAAATGTGTTATTTGTTAAATGATCAAATTGAAAGTGGGGTTGTGTTCTACTTCATGAGAAAATTGAAATCAAATATTTATTTGTCCAAAATGGTTAATGGAAGAATGATTTATTAAGGCTCAAATTTAGTGAAAAATGTGGTTATCCAACATTGAATAGGAAGGTAAAATCTAGCAAGTTTAAATACTCCTACACTTTGATAAGGGGTATAAATGTGTGTCATAGAGGCTCTCTATCATGGAACGAAATGGGCTTCGGGCTTTCGAACTCATGTGAGTGCGCGTGTGGCTCCAAATTGTCCTATTCGCACTGGCCCACCTTTTACTATTTTTTTATTTGTGAATCAAAAATAATTTTCCATGATCATGATCACTAATACGAAATTAAAATAGTGAATTTCGTAATTGATAATGACTATTCAGTTTGGCCAGTTATGATTATAAGATGGAGCCACAAACCATTTGAAGACAATCCCAAGTTTTCCAGCAACCTCTTATCTCTCTCTTGCTGTATACTATTTAATCTCTTCCTTGGCCTCCTTGCATTTTTGCATCTTGGTGATACTGTCCAGGCGCACTGCCAATTCATCGGGAACTTTAGGTGCAAAGTGCCCCCGGTCCGCACGTTCTATCCTGGGAGACTCCCATCCACGGCAGCCTCAAGCACTATCGGTGAGGGGACAAATAAGTATTAAAGAGACTGATTCATCAGGGCTCGTGCACAACAACCAATTGTTACTGCCGATTCATTTACTTTACTATTTTAATAGTATTTCAGTTTCTGTAATTTCATTTCCTTCTGTAATTGTAATTTTGCAAACAATTTCAAGACTTACTCCCTTGAGAAGGGATACATTTTATAGAAATATTTAACTGATTAAATTGTTTTCTCTGTTTCAGAAATGGCTACTGAACAGAATGTAACTGTAAAGGAAACCGTGAATGTGACCTAATCTGGAAATGCTTCTCAAGGCAGTACTGTTGTAACTAATCCTAAAACTGTGCACATCTCAACCCCCCATGCTGAAAAGCCAAAAAAGTTTGTTGGCCACGACTTCAAGAGATGGCAGCAAAAGATGCTTTTCTATTTGACTACTCTGAATTTGGCTAAGTATCTGCAAGAAGATATGCCAAATGTGGCAAAAAACGAGACCGATGTAACAACCTTGGCTGCGGTTCAAACTTGGAAACATGGGAAATTCCTTTGCAAGAACTATGTTATTAATGGATTGCTCGATGCTCTCTATAATGTGTTTAGAGAGAAGAGGAATGCTAAGGAATTGTGAGAGTCCGTAGACCACAAGTATAAAATTGAGGATGCAGGAACAAAGAAGTTCATTGTTGCCCGTTTCCTTGATTTTAAGATGGTGGACTAAAAAACTGTGAAATCTCAAATTGATGAGTTTCAAATGATTTTGCACGAGATACATGCCGAGGGTATGGTGCTAAGTGAAAGTTTTTAAGTCGCTGTAATGATTGAAAAGTTGCCTCTAGCTTGAAATGATTTCAAGAATTACCTTAAGCATAAGCGAAAGGAGATGAACGTTGAAGGGCTTATCCTTCGACTTAGCATTGAGGAAGGCAATAGAGTTGCCGAGAAAAGGTTTACCCCAAGTGTGGCCAAAGCCAATGTGGTGGAGCATGGCCAAAGCTCCAAAGGCAAAGGCAAAGCCAAAGTTGGAACAACTAAGAGGTCGTTCAATTTGAAGCCTCAAGGAGGGGTTTCCAAGAAGAGGTTCACAGGAACTTGTTTCAATTGCGGGTGAAGGCCATAAGGCTTCGACATGTAGGATGCCAAATAAAGCTCGTGAAGCGAACATGGTGGAAGACATAGCTAGAGATGTGTCTGATATGCACCTTGCGGCGGTAGTTTCCGAGGTGAATATGGTGGGATCGAATCCAAATTAGTGGTGAATTGACACCGGTGCTACTAAACATGTGTGCTCAAACAAAGACATGTTTAGTACTTTTGAAGCTATGAAAAATGGCAAAAAGTTATTTATGGGGAATTCAACCACTTCTGACATCAAAGGTCAAGGGAATGTGGTTTTGAAGATGACACCCGGAAAGTAACTGACTCTCAACAATGTGCTCTATGTGCCCGATATTCGAAAGAACTTGGTGTCCGATTCGCTTTTAATTAAGTATGGTTTTCGTATTGTGTTTGAATCTGATTTTGTCACTTTATCCAAGAATGGAATGTTTGTAGGAAAAGGGTATGTGAATGATGGTATGTTTAAGTTAAGAGTGATGGTGGTGAAACCTAATGCAATGACTATTAAGCCGAAAATCAATGCAATGAATAATTCTTCCGTTTACTTGCTTGAGTCTTTCCATTTGTGGCATGGTAAATTAGGACATGTTAATTATGATGCCATTCGTAGATTAATTAACTTGAATTGCATACCCAAATTTAAAGTTGATTGCAAACACAAATGTGAAACTTGTGTAGAAGCAAAATTTACAAAACCTTTACTCCATCCAATAACATGAAATAGTGAACCACTCAAGTTAGTTCACATGGACATATGTGATTTCAAATCAACACAATCACGTGGTGGCAATAAGTACTTTGTGACTTTTGTTGATAATAACACATAATATTGCTATGTGTACCTCATCAAAAGTAAAGATAAAGCTACAGAGAAGTTCACTCTCTATAAAAATGAAGTTGAGAATCAATTAAATCGGAAAATTAAAGTGCTAATAAGTGATCGTGGTGGGGAATATGAATCTCCATTTGAGGCAATTTGTTCTCAACATGGAATTAAACATGTAAACACGGCACCTTATATACCCCAACAAAACGGTGTTGCCGAACGAAAAAATCGGACATTAGAAGAAGCGATTAATGTCATGTTGATAAGTTCGGGATTACCTTCTAACATGTGGGGAGAAGTCGTGTTGTCGGCAAATTATGTGTTAAATAAGGTAACTCGAAAGAAACTAAACAAGAGCCCATATGAATTATGGCATGCAAGAGTGCCATGTTACAAATACTTGCGAGCGTGGGGGTGTCTTGCGAAGGTAGCCGTACCTCCACCTAAAAAGGTGAAAATTAGACCAAAAACTGTTGATTGCATATTCATTGGATATTCACACAATAGTTATGCTTATAGATTTTTTGTGTATAAATAAAAAATTCAAGATATACACAAGAATACTATTATGGAATCTAGAAATGTGTCTTTCTTTGAGAATGTGTTCCCATGTAAGTTAAGAAATGAGACAAGCTCATCAACTAGGGTATAACATTCAATAGAAGAATAACACGTTCAAGATAGAAGTGAAGAAGAGCAGATGAAACCTCAACGTAGCAAAAGAGCTGTAGTAGAAAAATTCTATGGCCCAGATTTTCTAACCTACATGCTAGAAAGTGAGCACAAAGTTATAAAGAAGCCGTGAGTTCTTCTGAAGGACCTTTGTGTAAAGAGGCTATTAAGAGTGAAATTGATTCCATTTTGCAAAATCATACTTGGGAACTAGTGGATCTTCCTCCGGAAAGTAAAGCACTAGGATATAGGTGGATTTTCAAAAGGAAAAGAAAGGCGGATGGAACAATTGATAAGTATAAGGCTAGACTTGTAATTAAATGTTACAAACAAAAGGAAGACCTATATTACTTTGACACGTATTCTCCTGTTACGAGAATAACGTCTATTAAGATTATACTTGCAATTGCCGCATTGCGAAATCTTGAAGTACATCAAATGGATGTAAAAAATGCATTTCTAAATGGAGATTTAGAAGAGGAGCATGGAACAACCAGAGGGCTTTTCTGCTCCAGGGCAAGAAAACGAAGTGAGCAAATCAAATAAGCACCAAAACAATGGCATCAAAAGTTTGATCAAGCCATGATTGAAAGTGAATTTAAAACCAATGAATGTGAAAAATGTGTCTATATCAAAAACACGAAAAATGGCTATGTCATTTTGTGTCTTTATGTAGACGACATGCTTATCATAGGAAACTGTGATAAAATGATTAAATCCACAAAGAATATGTTGAGCTCGAAGTTTGACATGAAAGATATGGGTTTAGCGGATGTGATCATTGGAGTGAAAATTTTTAGAATACCTGATGGACTTGTACTAAGTCAATCACATTATGTGGATAAAATTCTAGAAAAATTTAACAAGGATGACAATAGAACCGTGAATACTCCAATTGACACAATCCTACATTTAACAAAGAATAGAGGCTAACCCGTGTCTCAATTATATTATTCAAGGATCATTTGAAGTTTAATGTACTTAATGAGTTGTACAAGGCCAGATATTGCTTATGTTGTGAGCAAACTGAGTCGGTATACAAGTAATCCTGGTACAGACCATTGGAAGGGTATTGTGAGAGTACTAAGGTACTTAAGATATACTCGTGATTATGGATTACATTATACTAGACATCCAGTTGTGATTGAAGGATATACTGATGCTAATTGGATATCAGATATCAAAGACTCTAGGTCTACAAGTGGATATGTATTCACATTATCAAGTGCATCTATATCATGGAAATCTTCTAAACAGACTGTTATAGCCAGATCCACTATGGAAACAGAGTTTATAACTTTGGATAAGTGTGGTGAAGAAGCCGAATGGCTACACCAATTTCTAGAAGATATTCCAAAATGGACGAAGCCTGTGCCAGTAATTTTTATCCATTGTGATAGCCAATATGCAATTGGTAGGGCATAAAGCAACATGTACAATGGTAAGTCTAGACATATATGTCGTAGATATAATACCATACGACAACTACTCTCAACTGGTATTATATATATTAACTATGTGAAGTCAAAAGATAACTTAGCGGATCCGTTAATCAAAGGGTTAACCAAAGAGGTAGTTGAAAGATTGACATTAGGAATAGGATTAAAGCCTCTTGAGAAGTTAAACACAGAGGAAAATCTAACCTAGTTGACAGAGATCCCAAGATCTAGGGTTTCAAAGATATAACCTAACTGTTAAAAGACTTGTAGTGTCACTGTGGGGAAACCAACCCCATCTCATTCCTTAAGTGACATCCTCAAAGGAAAGGTTAAGCTTATAGATTTGAATTATTCTTACACTTCGGAATTGCCGAGTGGGGGTAATACGGGTTACTTATAAGAATCACCTATGTGAGAGAAAAGTTTGGCCGCTTTGATGAGAACTGTGTGAGGCTCAATTCTTATACCCTCTCATAGAAACATGCATTATGTTTAGGTCCGTGAATGAACATAGCTATGAGAATTGAAGTGTGTTAGGGAGATACCTTTGTAAAGTATATAACCGGCTACACAAAGAGCTGAACAGTTCAAGGATATCGCGTCTACTAATTAGTGGGTTTGTTCTCTACTCCATGAGAATATTGAAATCAAATATTTACGTGTCATAAATGATTAATAGATGAATGGGATATTAAGACTCAAAGTTAGGTGGTTGAAAGTGGAAAATGTGGTTATCCCACATTGAATAGGAATGTAAAATCTAGTAAGTTTAAATACTCCTACACTTCGATAAGGGGTATGAATGTGTGGCATATATGCTCTTTCTAGCACACATGTGCGCAGGGGGGGTGCAAATCATGGATCGATATGGGCTACCGAACTTATGTGCTTGTGGACACGAATGTGGCTCCAAATTGGCTTACTCGCGCTAGCCCACCTTTTGCTATTTTTTTATTTGTGAATCAGAAATAAATTCCTATGATCATGAACATAGCTTAACATCTGTTTGATTTCTTTCTTTTGTAAAAGTCAAACAAAATTAAAGTGTTGTTAATTTCGTAATTGATGATTACTGTTCAGTTTGGCCAATTGTGGTTATAACATGTAGCCACAAACCATTTGAAGACAACCCCAAGTTTTCCAGCAACCTCTGATCTCTCTCTTGCTGTATATTTTTTAATCTCTTCCTTGGTCTTCTTGCATTTTTGCATATTGGTGATACTATCCAGGAAAACTGTCAATTCGTCGAAAACTTTAGGTGCAAAGTGCTCTCAGTCCGCACGTTATATCATGGGAGACTCGCATAAACGGCAGACTCAAGCACTATTAGTGAGGGGACGAATAATTATTAAGGATACTGATTAATCAGGGCTCGTGCACAATAATCAATTGTTAATGCCGATTCATTTACTTTACTATTTTAATAGTATTACAGTTTCTGTAATTATATTTCTTTTTGTAATTTTAATTTTGCCAACGTGTCACACTAGCTAGGAAAGGCCTTTCTGTGAGAAACTCTTGTGGCAAATAGTCAGCAGGTAGAACCCCACCTTGACCACGTTGATGATGGAGTTAAGCTTGGAGTTTATTGGGAAAGAAGCCCTAATCTAGTTAACCTAACTAAATTCATATCAATATCATAAAAAGTGAAACAAATTACATTTCAAGTTCATTTAAAAGTGAAATAAATTAACAAGTCCTTGACATAATAAAATAAATGAGACATGCTATGGGATTTCCCCCAAACAATTGTCCCTTTTAAGTCTTATTGGCCACTAACATTCTTCTTTTATGTGTGTAATTAATGTATGCCCATTTCAAGGAAAAAAAATATTTGGGAATAAAACCATTTATAAATATTGGTTTTGAGTATGAACATTATAGAGTATACATGTTTTGGCACTTTTGGTAAAGTTTTGAGCTAGAAATCATAAATTGATATGATTTGCAAAAGTGTGACTTATATAAACATTATCGTCATTGGGGGTAATTTGGGGTCGAGTTGATTTCGTATTCCAATCTTGCCAATATAAATGATCAATTTTAAAACTAAGGTTGATCGAGTCTAGTGAACTTAGAACCGTCCCAATGGGGTCGTCATAACTCTTGTGACGTCTTGGTGGTTCACGAGGAGGCGACGACTAGGGCACTCTTCCTCCTAAAAACATGACAAAGAAGATCTAGAAAACAAGAAAAAGGAGAAATACACACAAGGATAATTGTAGGACATATATTATCTAGTATACGTAAAGGTATTAACAATGGATAAGGGGTTGCACATATTAAGTACATTGTACATTGTAGGAGGAATCCAAGGGGCAATGGATTTATAACTAATGATTGAACTCTATAAAAAGAAGCAATAGCTTTAGCTCATTAACTATCATTCCTTACCATTTCTTTATTACTTAACATAAGTGGGTTTCAAAAGAAAATAAAAGTACATGAGTGGGTTTAAGAGTGAAGAGCATGCTTTCTTCTTTGAGCCCCTAATGAGGGCACCCTCACCAATTCAAGTGCTTCAACTCCTAACATTTTAAACCTAAAGTAACTTATTTATTGAGTTGGTCGAAATTATCTGTATTATTTTTGTGTATCACACTGTTAACACATGCGATCCAATGGTTATTAATCAATAATGATGTCATGATGATGACAACCATAATAATTCATAACCGTTGGATCATCCGTGTTAAATAATGTGCTACACAAAATGATACATATGATCTCGTCTCCAATTGTTAGTATGAGAAGATGTAATTTACTTAGTTGTCTAACCATAGGAATTAACGAAACTCGTGGATGCCCATTTTTATTCTTAATCAAGAACAGAAATTAATATTTATTTTGAAGATGAAAAAAAAGTGTTGTTTGGGTTGACAATGAGAAATTGGGGGCATGGTGGCGCATGCAAGGCCGTCATATTGGACCACCGCGTGCGTGATGGTGATGGGTAGTAACCAGAAACTTCATCTTGAGGCAAGTGATGCTTCTTTCATTTTTGAGTCCAAGAAAATATGTCCCAACAAGATGCTTCACTAATGCTTTGAGGGGGGACTCAATAAAGTAAGGGTTAATCCTTTAGCCAAAATCTAGAGAGAAACGTGTTTCTCCATAATTTATGGAGAAACGGGTTTTTTTCATCGTTCACGTCGGTGCTCACGACTATCGGCGAGCGAGTATCGTTCGAACGGGAAATCAAAAAGAGCAAATTCATTGCCATTGCCGGCCACATCCCAGACGAACGCTCCGCTCAATCTTTCCTATCTGAGGTACTACTACTTGCGTAATTTGCAAATTAGCACAGTAAAATTAAAGCTTCAAAATCACTAAATTTTCAAAACTTGTAACATTTAGGGGCGGAGTATTACATAATGGCGGTGTATATTATCAATAATTTTCAAAGTGTTCGTAAAAATAACCAAAATTAAAGCTTCAAAATCACTAAATTAAAATGTTTGAAAAGTCAAACGGGACAAACATTTAGGGACGGAGGGAGTATTACGCACATGGAAATTACAACTTGGATTATGTTTATTTCTATCTAGGCATGGAATTGCATGATTATGATACTTTTTGTATTTGATATGCATAGAAGCTCTATCTAGGCATGGAATTGCACGATTATGATACTTTTTGTATTTGATATGCATAGAGAAGCTGTTTGATAAAATGTTCTCACATGTTTTAACGTTTGTTTGTTATTTTTTGGTTTAAGCATTCAATGTTCTGAATATCCAGAACCTTTTGAAAGGATATCCAGAAATTTTGTATTGGCCATAATTTTGGCCTATGGAGAAACGGGTATCCAGAACCTTTTGAAAGGATATCCAGAACCTTTTAAAAGGATATCCAGAAATTTTGTATTGGCAATGACCTTGGCCCATGGCCTTGGCTTGGGCAATTTAAATTTCTGGTTATTCATTTTGAAAGTTTCTGGATATCCATATTCAATGTTCTGGATATCCAGAACCTTATGTAAGTGATATCAGTAAATTTAGAATTGGCTTACGGATATAAGTTTTAAGGCTACGGATATCCATATTGAATGTTACGGATATCAGGAAACCATGTGAAAGTGATATCCAGAATCAGAAATTTGGTCTTGGCCTTGAATTTGGTCTCAAATCTTTTTTCTGGATATCCGTCCCAAAGCTTCTGGATATCAATCCCAAAACTTCTGAATATCCAGAAACTCGTTTCTCCATAACTTATGGAGAAACGCGTTTCTCCCTAGACCTACTCAATCCTTTGTGGGAGGGGATTTCCTCAATCTCCTCAAACACGGTTAATGGTTAACATCGCCAAAGTTAAGCAGTATATGGCGTGTGAAAGTTATGCAGTCTAGCGTTAATCACTTCAAATTCTTAATGCTAAACTTATCACCCACAATTGTTGGGAGAGACACAATCAACGAAAGCAATGAGTTGTGGATCCCGCAGTTGTAACTGCAACATGTTTTAAGGTTCCTCTGTGAAGTGCATCAAGGGGGGAGCGGTGAAATGTGTTGAACCCCTTCTTATAAAAAAAAAAATATAAATAAAATAAAATAAAAAAGAAGAAAAAAAAAAAACATGTTTTAAGGTTTTTTTTTTTTTTTTTTTATTTATATCCCAGGTCCAACTTCGCCGGACTAAGTTCTGGACCACCAGCCATCGACCTCTCAATATTTTAAGTTTTTACAATATTTTTGGGGCAGTTGCCCCAATTAATCTAAAAATTATGAAAACATATTAATTTTTTTTTTTTATCAAAAATAACTAAAATCAAAGACCTGAATGCAATAAACAAAACTTTACCCCTATTTATTCAAAGAAAAGTGTTGCTCCATTTTAATTAGTGCAATTGATTTTGGTCAAATTTTAGAAAAAAAACATTTTTTTTAACAATTTCGAAAAACTAGTTTTTCAAAATGTGTTGTGGTATTTTCGTAATTAACTGGATTATTTTTAAACGCGCGACGTTTTTGTAATAAACTGACATTAAAAAAAATGCGATGTCATTTTTGTAAATAATCGAAATTTCATTTAAAATCACGCGGTTGCATTTTCGAAAATAATCAGAACTTATTAACACATCTAACATTCTTATAGCTAAAACTGATATATTTTATCACTGCACATGACATTTTTTAACACTTAACACCGATGACACTATTTAAAACTAATACTGATATTAATAAACACCAAAACTGACACTTTTTAAACCACAACAACTGACATTAAAAAAACACTATTATTATTTTTTTTTAAAATATCAGTTAATTACGAAAATGATATTGTGCATTTTAATTGAAGTTCCAATTAATTAGGAATATGTCAATGTGTGTTTTTAATATATATATATATATATATATATATATATATATATATATATATATATATATATATATATATATACTCCCTCCGTCCCGTCCGAAAGGGCACAAATTTCCTTTTTGGGCGTCCCATTTAAAAGGGCACAATTCCAAAAAGGAAAGTTTTTATTATTTTTATATTCTTTCTATCTCACTCATTCTCTCTCCTACTTTACTTTTACACTCACAACATTCTCTCTCCTAACTATTCCTCCCACTCATTCTCTCTCCTATTTAATTTTTCATACTCACAACATTTAACCTTTTTCTCTTTCTTATATCACTTTTCTTATTCATTTCTTAATTTCCGTGCTAGAAGGCAAAATTGCCCTTTCGAACGGGACGGAGGGAGTATATATTAAGAAAAAACTAGTTTTTCATTGATATGACTTAAAATTAATTTATACTACACATTATATTAAAAGAGTGGGATTAATTTACGTAGACAAATGAATTTTTCGGTGATTATCTTTACAAAAAGCTTAATCATAAAAAGTAATACTCCCTCCGTCCCAATCTAAATGTCCAAACTTTCCTTTTTGGGCGTCCCATTGAAAATGTCCCATTTCCAAAAAAGGAAAGTTTTTTTCACTATTCAACCCACTCATTCTCTCTCCTACTTTACTTTTACACTCACAACATTCTCTCTCCTAACTATTCCTCCCACTCATTCTCTCTCTTATTTAATTTTTCATACTCACAACATTTAAACTTTTTCTCTTTCCTACCTCACTTTTTCTCTTTCCTACCTCACTTTCCTTAATTTCCGCGTCGGACCCATTTTTGAACATTTAAATTGGGACGGAGGTAGTATGTCACTTTCATTCAAAGCAGATAATGAGAAAAGGAGAAAAGCGTTGATTGACTTTTCAACCGTATTAACTGCCAAATTTCCCTTTACAACCATTTGTATCATATGCCTACAATTAGCCTTGGTGGGGTCTATCTCATAGAATATTTTGACTTTTTCTTTTTTATTATCCAGGGTTAAGAACGCGAATCAATCACCTGGGCCATGCAGTGCGGCCTCCAGTATGTTGGCGAAGGTAAATCGCGGGATGTGCCCTATGCAGCCAGGGTGGCAGCACCCCTTATACTCCTGGCCCCAAGGGAGCCCTCCTACAAAACATTTACACTCTTACAACATCAAATGGTTGCTCCAGCTGCTCATGCCGAGGCAATTACATCACTATTACAACACCAAATGGCTGCTCCAGTGCTCCTGCCAAGATTTGAACTCCCCACACTGAGGTTGCAAGCCCAGCAGTACTGCTTCCTTAACTGCACGGATGTGTCCCGGAAAACTCCTAAGAACCCTGAACCCAAGGTAGGAATTAAATCACATAGATTCCCCTTGGGGAGAATCGAACCGATAACCTCCCCTACGGAAGGCCACCATCATACCACTGGGCCAAGGCCCATTAGGTATATTTTGACATTTTTGATTATATTTAAGCAAAATAAAAGGGTTTTAAATCATGTTTTGTTAAATAAATTTTTATTTAGGGTTTCATTAATCCATTGACTAACAACTAACTTCTAAAAGGTGGTCTACTTGTCTACTCCCTCCCTCCCACTTGAAGGAAAACTAATGTGATTGTGAAAAATGGGTTTGAACTTAAAACAGTAAATGAGGCTCAACATGACGAAAGTGAGCCGAAGCATTTTAATACATGTCTCAAAGTGGGCCCAAGGGAATAGAGCGACATCCATACTAACAGTGATTTCTGAGAGATATCTAGGCTATCACATCAGGATCCCACCCTAGCCGTCAATGATGATGAGTCAGTCAGTCAAAAAATTGGCGTCTCCACTAACATTTTGGGTGGTTAGCACCCCCTTATAGATGATTGACATGTGTCCAATACATGTGCTATGGACATGAGAGATGAAAGTATAAAAGCAATCTAAAAAATATCATTATATAAGTCTTCTTCTTGTTCTTCTTTGCTTTCTCTCTCTAAGTCCATACACTCATTCCTTGATTTGTGACTTGTTAACTTACTCTCACGCCGGAGGGGTAACGCCAGAGACGCCCCCGGCTTAGTTAACTTGTCTTGCGTGTGTGTAGGTGACCAACGGAGAAGGCAGGGGAGTATCCACCTTTACTTTGTTCGATCGGTCCTGTGCAACCATTTGGCTTGGTAGCATCAGTTGGTTCCGTTGCCGAGACTGATTTTCTTCTTTGTTTGGTCTGTTGAAGCTTGTTGTTGTTCTTTTTCTTGTGTTATAAACCCAGAAACCCAGAAAATATTTTGTCCAATCACTGTCAGCTTTGTTCTTATTTGTGTACCTGTTTGTGAACTCAGAATACCTGTAAGATGGGTCAAGATAAAGGGACCCTTCAAAGGCACGAAGGCTGGCTGACAGCGCCAAACCCAAAGGAAACCCGTGTGGCCAGAGGGCCTGATATGGAGGGTGATTTACATTCTACTGATACTGAATCTACAGTGCGACGAAGGAGGGAGCGAGAAAGTAGAAATCGCGCTGATAGGGGGAAAGCGAGAACCGAAGGACAGGAGCCCGCACCTTCAAGGGATGATAAGGTTAGGACGGAGGCAGATATAATCAGGGCCAACAATGAATTGCTATTGCAGATTCTCGCCAATAATAATAGATTGATGGAGATGAGGCAAGAGCTTACTCAAGTCCCGCCTAATATGTTGGCAAGGGCAACCGGAAAAATCCCAGTGAGGGAGCAGGCGAGATGGTGGCTAGCCAAAGTGTATCAAAAAGGGAGGAAAGATGAGTACGGGATATGCCGCTGCCCAAGGAGAAAGCTAGGGAGCTAGGCGGGAAGACGCCAAAGCCAGGTCTGAAGGAGCTGTTGGGAAGAAGAGGTATCAGGAGTTTGTAGAGGATGGAAAGAGAAGGAAAGTGCATTACCAATCTGGCAACTCGCGAGATGAGTCCTATTATTATGAGTATGTGGGAGACGAGATGGACAATGGATAAAACTTACATGCCAAGTCGTTCAAGGCATTTGGATGAGAGGTCACACCGATTGGAAAGGTCGCATCATTTTGAGAGGTCGCGTCATGTGGATAGGCCTCACTACGAAGAAAGGTCGCCTCGAGATAGAGTCTATAGGCGACATGGGAAGGGTGAGAAGAAGGTTGAGAAGAAGACTGATAAGAAAGTTGATGAGGCTGATAAAGCGAAAAAGGAGGAAGATGACCGTTGGAAGATTGAGATGGCAAAGAAAATCAAAGAGTTAGAGGCGGGAAGCAAGGTAGAGGAAGAAAAGGATTTCGATTTGGCCCCATTCATGAAAAGTATCCAGAACACTGACTCAGACCCTACATTCCGCATGCCTAATTTGTCGTAGTATTCAGGGAGTACCAGGGCGAGAACCCATGTAGGCGGGTTTGAGGTGACTATGTCTATGTTGACTAAGAGTGAGGCAATCTTGTGTAGAGCTTTGGCTAGCACGCTGACCGATCATGCTTTGAAATGGTTTTTGGCTCAACCTTCAGAATCAATCACTGAGTATCAAGATTTTAAGAGAAAATTTCTGGCGAAATTCAGTGCCTCAGGAGCGCAGTCTGTGAGAAATAAAAAAGGAAAATTAACAAAGGATAATTAAGAAATTTATATTTAATAAAGAGAGTTTTTTTTCTCTGTCCAAATCAAATGAAAGAAAGTCTCTATTTAAAGAGAAAAAAATTATGAATTTTGGTGTAATTTTTTTTAAAAAAATTAATTTATTATAAAATAATTGTGGTCAAATAAATCGAATTTAAAAAAAAAATCTTTAAAAGTTACTAATTGAATTTCAAATGGATGATTGTGATTGGTAGATGATATGGAAAGATTGACCAATGATATTGTGTCACTTGAAGTTTTCTCTGAGCTTGCAAAACTTTTGCTATTATATATAGTAGATTATTATTATTAGTATTATTATTAGTATTATTATTATTATCATTTATAATTAAAAATAAATACTTCATACTTAATTAATTTTCACTAAAATGATATTGAAAAATAAAAAAGGATAATTAACAAAGGATAATTAAGAATTTTATAATTAAAAAAGAGGGATTTTTTTCTCTCTGTCCAAATCAAATAAAAGAAGTCTCTATTTAAAGAGAAAAAAATTATAAATTTTGATGTAAATTTTTTTTTAAAAAAAATTAATTTATTATAAAATAATTGAGGACAAATAAATCAGATTTAAAAAAAAATCTTTAAATGTTACTAATTGAATTTCAAATGGAAGATTGTGATTGGTGGATGATGGAAAGATTGGTCAATGATATTGTGCTACTTGGAGTTTTTTTGGAGTTTGAAAAACTTTTGCTATTATATATAGTAGATTATTATTATTATCAATTATAATTAAAAATAAATAATTCACACTTAATTAATTTTCACTAAAAAGATATTGAAAATAAAAAAGGAACATTAACAAAGGATAATTAAGAAATTTATATTTAAAAAAGAAGGTTTTTTTTCTCTGCCCAAATCAAATGAAAGAAGTCTTTAATTAAAGACAAAAAAATTATAATTTTTGGTGTAAATTTTTTTTTAAAAAAAATCATTTATTATAAAATAATTGAGGTCAAATAAATCGAATTCAAAAAAAAAATTTTAAAAGTTACTAATTGAATTTCAAATGGATGATTGTGATTGGCGGATGATGAAAAGATTGACCAATGATATTGTGCCACTTGAAGTTTTCTTGGAGCTTGAAAAACTTTTGCAATTATATATAGCAGATTCTTTATTTTTATGATTAATAAAATAATAATAATAATAATAATAATAATTATTATTATTATTATCATTTATAATTAAAAATAAATACTCCACACTTAATTAATTTTCACTAAAAAGATATTGAAAAATAAAAAAGGAAAATTAACAAAGGATAATTAAGAAATTTATATTTAAAAAAGAGGATTTTTTTTTCTCTGTCCAAATCAAATGAAAGAAGTCTCTATTTAAAGAGAAAAAAAATATAAATTTTGGTGTATTTTTTTTAAATATTAATTTATTATAAAATAATTGAGGTCAAATAAATCGGATTTAAAAAAAAATCTTTAAAAGTTACTAATTGAGTTTCATTTGTATGATTGTGATTGGTGGATGATGGAAAGATTGGCCAATTATATTGTACCACTTGGAGTTTTCTTAGAGCTTGAAAAACTTTTGCTATTATATATAGTAGATTATTATTATTATTATCATTTATAATTAAAAATAAATACTTCACACATAATTAATTTTCACTAAAAATATATTGAAAAATAAAAAAGGAAAATTAACAGAGGTTAATTAAGAAATTTATATTTAAAAAAGAGAATTTTTTTTCTCTGTCCAAATCAAATGAAAGATGTCTTTATTTAAAGAGAAAAAAATTATGAATTTTGGTGTAATTTTTTTTTAAAAATCATTTATTAAAAAATAATTTAGGTCAAATAAATCAGCCGATTTAAAAAAAAAATCTTTAAAAGTTACTAAATTTCAAATGGATGATTGTGATTGGTGGATGATGGAAAGATTGTGCAATGATATTGTGTCACTTGAAATTTTGTTGGAGCTTGAAAAACTTTTGCTATTATATATAGTAGATTCTTTATTTTTATGATTAGTAAAATTACTAATATTATTATTATTATTATTATTATTATTATTATTATTATTATTATTATTATTATTATTATTATTATTATTATTATTATTATTATTATTATTATTATTATTATTATTATTATTATTATTATTATTATTATTATTATTATTATTATTATTATTATTATCATTTATAATTGAAAATAAATACTTTACACTTAATTAATTTTCACTAAAAAGATAATGAAAAATAAAAAAGAAAAATTTAACAAAGGATAACTAAGAAATTTTTATTTAAAAAACAGGGTATTTTTTTCACTGTCCAAATCAAATGAAAGAAGACTTTATTTAAAGAGAAAAAATTATGAATTTTGATGTAATTTTTTTTAAAAAATCATTTATTATAAAATAATTGAGGTCAAATAAATCGGATTTAAAATATATCTTTAAATTTACTAACTGAATTTCAAATGGATGATTATGATTGGTGGATGATGGAAAGATTGGTCAATTATATTGTGCCACTTGGAGTTTTCTTGGAGTTTGAAAAACTTTTACTATTATATATAGTAGATTCTTTATTTTTATGATTAGTAAAATTATTATTATTATATTATTATTATTATTATTATTATTATTATTATTATTATTATTATTATTATTATTATTATTATTATTATTATTATTATTATTATTATTATTATTTAAAATTAAAAATAAATACCTCACACTTAATTAATTTTCACTAAAAAGATATTGAAAAATAAAAAAGGAAAACTAACAACAAAGGATAATTAAGAAATTTATATTTAATAAAGTGGGTTTTTTTCTCTATCCAAATCAAATGAAAGAAGTCTCTATTTAAATTTTTTTTTTTTTTATGAATTTTGGTGTAATATTTTTTTAAATTAATTTATTATAAAATAATTGTGGTCAAATAAATCGAATTTAAAAAAAATCTTTAAAAGTTACTAACTGAATTTCAAATTGATGATTGTGATTGGTGGATGATAGAAAGATTGATCAATGATATTGTGCCACTTGAAGTTTTTCTTGGAGTTTGAAAAACTTTTAGTATTATATATATAGTAGATTTATTGAGATCGACTCTATTGACATCGATAATATATAAGAGGCTTCTTATAGGGCAAAGGTCCGGTTCGAGTCTCGTCTTCTTAATAGAAGTTGTTTGTGTGCCTATCTTGTTATAAACTAGACTAGGTTGTATCATACTCTCTAATAGATTCAATAAGAGTTTGTAATAGACCAAGCAATTGATCGATGTGACAATATGACTTGGTATCAAACCTTATTTTAATGAAAAAACTGCAGACACATGTCAGTTTTTTAAGTAGTTAACCTAGCCAATTGCCGATTCAAATAGTATGAGATTGGTAGGGCCGCTTAACATCTAGTTAACCATATCAACCTCTAACTAAATGGTCCAAAATATTGGACGCTTATCAATCTCATGATAAATAGTGCATTTGATAATTGGACTTCGTGTGCTCTTTAGCATTAATCTACGGTTTTGACATGCTTTAAAAGTGATAAAAGGGAAGCCGATCGTGTTATTTTAAGGTTTTTTCAATCATTTTCAACCATTAATATTAAACTCGTTTATGTATATCATCAGTGATTAGGTAAGTATCACCTTCAAACATCGTACACTTCTTTTTTGTTGCTAATGCTTAATAGTGCATTGGATAATTGGACTTCGTGTGCTCTTTAGCATTATTCTAGTTTGTTTGTTATATACTCCTATGTTTGCATCACAACATCACACATGCAAACACATATACAACCCTAAATAATGATAAATTGGTCTCTTTATGGTCCTTAAAATCATTATAGTTCGTACGTTATTCATGTTTATACTATACTCAAACAACGGCATATCAATCAACATATACAATTTACTTTACTTTCATTTTTTATAATACCATTAATTTTTGCACTCGTTATCAAATAATGTAACAATTTTTTTTTTTAACTTATAGTGATGTAGGAGGAACTCAGTTAGTAATCTGCCGCCCAGGCGTGCGCTTGAGAAGCCACCAGGCGGCCGCCCCAACGCAGCAGCAAAGAACCACCAGCGACTGGAGCCCAAGCGGACGCATGGGTGTGATCAGGCGGCCGCATCACCTAGGTGTCAACAGACAACCAAGACGCTGGAAGCCAGGCGGCCGCTTGAAAGATATCAGGCGGGCGCCTCACTGACGGGAAGAATACTGATTGTTTGCGTTTAATTTTACTAGTGAGTAACCCGTCGAAATTCGACGGGCATATTAAAGTTGAATATTACTTACATAATGTTAAATAATTTTAAGGATCAAAATGATCCTCCAATAACTTGGAATTAACCAATGTAGCCAGAATATAGTCGTCAACGTTGGTCTGACTATACAATAGCATTGATGGGTTATCAATTATATTGTGGCTTCACATTGACACACATTTTCAGACACCAATCAGAAATTAATCAGCTTATTTATTTCATATTTAAGCTAAACTCTAAAACCCAGAAGATTGTAATAAAGATAAACACAACATTATAAATATATCAAAAAGAGATTGACATTTGAATTCTTAGTAGAACTGGGAAGATCGTTTCCCCCTCTAAATGAGTATAAAGTTGCCCAAGAGTTTATTTCATTGCATATGAAAAAGAGTTCAGATGGCACAATTTAGGAGAGTAATATTCGAAAAGGAAATGAAAAAACTATGACTAATGCCCGAAGCTCTAGTTGGCGTGTACTTTAACATGTACAATGTTCCGAGTCCCCATACTTTCCCATAATAATATCAAAATGTAACTCTCCGAGTACTCAATGTTGGTCAACACAAAGTAGGGTAGAAATATTTGCTTTCAACTTTTGCAGCTCTTTTCTTTTAAGATAGAAGTTAAGTGGGATGCTTGGTGACGTTAAGGCCACTTTGCTGCCCCAAGAATAGAATGAATAAATCAAATCCCAACAACAGTTGGGAAGTATCCCAATCATAAGAAAAGCTGAAAGAAGAAATTCATATTGCCTTTATATAAGCAACATGCAGCCCATACAACCCGTAAAGAGAGAAATTTACTTGTTTCAAAACACAAACAATACCATAGAAAATAAATGCATAAAACGGACAAGTTAAGCATAACAAAGTGTGTTTTCCGACGTATAGAAAGCATAAGGATTAAGGAAGATACAATATATACAATCACCCCTTCATATGAATCAAGATTTCATGTATCCATTGAGAGTGGAAGATTCTGGTTGGATTGGATTCGAAGTCGCTCCTTCCATAATAACTACACTCGCAATTGGGTTGAAGATGGCTATTAGTTCTAAGAATCATAAAATGAATAAATAAAACTAATAACGAAAACTAAGGTATATTAAGGGAGTTACTTCATTAAAGTGAACAAAAAATAGACTTCAAATGGTAATGGATAGCCCACATTCAAAGAATTGAAGGTTATATCAAGCCTAACATCTTGTAAGCTAATAGAATATGAATAAATGGATTGATTAATAAGAAATAAAATTTATGTATTTGTTAAAATTAATAGTCACCTTAAAAACTGTTTACTGGGCCATTCAAAAACTTACAACCTTAATGTAGTAGTTGAAGATACATAATAGCCTTGTAACGTTGATTAAAATTTGTGAATAAGTAAAAACCAGGCATGCATTTTAATTTTTTTTTAGATCAAGAGATCGAACTCCCAGCAGAGAAGCTTTTTCAAAATTATTTTGAATATCGTGAAACTTGCTTATTCTAAGGAGGTAATGTCTTTTGTTTTATGCAATTAGAATCTTATGTGCCCTAGCCTACTATGGTGAAGGGAAATTATGGACTATCTCTGTCTTGATTTTGTATGGTATGCTTAATTAGAGATGATTGAGGCTATCTCTAATTGTTAGTCCATAAATCCATTATTTGGTTATTGAAATCCGTCAGTCCCAAGAAAATAGCCTCATTTGACAAGTCAAACATTAACATATTGTACTTTTTGATTTGATATATTCTCTATGAAATGCGCTAACATGGTAACATTTTAGCTTTTGGTGCTATGCATGTTAGAAATGTAATCTTTTTTGAAAATAAAGGAAAAGGTTTTGCTTAGTATGAAGTTTGTTTAAACCAAGAAAATAAAATGTTTTATGAATGGGTGCCATTGACCTCATCCATTGGGAGAAGGTTATACAAAAGAATGTTTGTTACCTTTAATTTCCCAAAGCTCCATAAATATTACAGCTAACCTAAGAGCTTAGATTTACTTTTTGCGGAAACTATGTCAATGTCGAAGAGTACCCGTGCTTCTAAAATGTCATGAGCAAGAATGTTGTTATATTTCCCAAGAGCCGATATCTTGATACTGATTGCTTTTGATACTACTATATATTTTCTTGTTGGTTATATTTTTCATTGCTAAACGAATGAGCTAATATCAAAGTTAATGTAGTAGTCTCTCTTTAAAACAAATTTATATCCTTACATCTCTAAGCTACCTAGCTGGAAACACCTAACAAATGAGACGCTTTATGCCGTGTGTATTTTCTTATAACTCATAACAAACCCAAACAAATTTCTCATGCACTAAAACGAACTCCCATTATAGCCAAGTACTGGATTCAATAACACCCAAAAGACTCCAGGCTATCGAAGTGCCCACAAAAGCTATAACACACAGACGGACTTAAACCCAAGTAACCCTACGTAATCCTCCCCTTTTTGCCGATTAATGAGCTGAATTCAAGATCGACCCTTCTAACTGAACTGCACAAATTTTTTTTTTTTAACTTTGACAAGAACTGAAACTGAACTGCATAAGTGCTCCAGTGATGGCTCGAGGACATTAAAAGCAGCTTTAAAATACTTGCTTACAAACACAAAACCTGTGAATCCATGAAAAGGGGCACACCATCACCAAAAGTGAGACCGGGAGCAAGCTTCGAAGGAATTATGCATCCAATGTGGAAATTGGTAAACAGCATGAAAGACCAAACAATTTACTAAACCAAGATAATATAGTAGCCTTGGATAATTTTTTTTCCCATGAGGGGGGGGTGGGGTGGATGCATTCTCAATTTGACATGAATCTGGATACAAATGTGTCGTGAGTCGGGGACATAGTTACCCGGAACGTGGGACGTTTCGGGACTGGTATGAGGAACGTGACTTAGTAAATTTTGTGTATGTCGGGGGTAGCATCAGTTGGTACGAAAGTTGGGAACGTGGTATGTTATTATTGGAAACATGTCATTAATACTCCCTCTGTTCAATGTTCAAGAGTAAGGTTCTTATTTTTTACAAAAAAAAAAAATTCACACTATTGTTGGAGAGTGACTGCCTAATCATACCTTCTCGTGTGCTGGTGACCATAGAAATATGTTGTTGCAAAGATGCAATTTAACACGATCTATATAGACTTAAGCTTTGATATCATTTTTTTCTTAATTTTTATTTGATTTTTTTTATTTTAAGTTAATAAGAAGGCAACTATATATACATACCACATACGCTACCCCACCCCTAACTAAATCATGAAAAGTCCCCTTAAGCATTACTACGTAACAAATGAAATAAGGAAGGAGAAGGGAATACCTCAACCAACTCGACCGATGTGGCGGAGGGGGTAGTCTCTCCATCATCAAATGCATCATCCGCATTTGCTCCTCCCTAACTGCCCGAGCTTGACCAATCTCGTTGTCCATCTTCCCTTCCAATCTTTCTCTCCACATCGGTTAGTTCTCAATCTCGCCTCCACTGCTCGTTACGCAGGCCAAACTCCATCCTCAATCCTCTCACATTCTCTTCAATCGATTCTACTTGCCCCGCCAAGTAATATGCTGCCTCTGTAGGATCCATGTCGTGCATCTCCCTCTCACCTTCATCATCAACTCCCTGGCCTATTTGTGGTCCTATCCTCGCTCGATTGAAGCTGGTGAGCGTGTAATAATCAATCTTCGACCCCGGTTTCAGATTACGGATGTTCCCTCCCATATTAAGCCCTGATATCTCTGCCAACTCTGTGATAAGAATAGGAAAGTTGAAGTTCGACCTTCCCATGTTGTTGGCCAATCTGATGATCTCATGTCTCATAATCAATCCGGTGTTTATTCTGTTTCTCGAAACCACAACATGCATCAGTGCCGCCCTTCTCCAACTAACCTCCCCATAGTGTGATGATGGCATAATCCGCTCACAAATAAATCGGTGTAAAATGGCTAACTCCTCACTCAGATCCCTAGTCTTCATTATGTTTCCCTTTTTGTACCATGTAGGGTCAATGTTCACCCCAAATGAGTTCGAGAATGCTGGGAGGTGCCCCAATATATCCTCCTTTGTCTTCATCTCCCTTATCAACTTCTGATACGCACAATTCTCCTCTTTCACATTAGCGGGCATACTGTAATACCTATTGATCACCGTGCTGGTATACGGGACCTCCAACCCACGCACATAAGAATTTGGTGTATCACCTCTAGCCCACACATTGGCATAAAACTCCTGAACAATTCTATTCAATCCCCAATGGACCGGGTTCGACGCAAGCATCTTCCATTTATAAAAAGTAAAAATATCCTTTAAATTACAACTTTCCCAATCGAATTCCCGTTCTACATTGAATGCATTACCCAGATGATCATTAAAAAATTTATCCGCTTTGTCGGAAACAAACCTATATTGATCATATTGGGGTTCTTCCACAACCGGGGGAACAACCGGGGGATTGGGAACACTTTTATCTCTACCCCGTTTACCCATTATAACACCGAAAAATAGAGCACAAACAGATAAAAATTACCGGAACAGAGTCGCCGGATTGTCGCCGGAGTTTTGCCGGAGTTGGAGAGGATGAACTCAAAAAAGAAGCCCTTGGTCGTCAATACTTTCCCCACTAATTGTTCCTTCGAAAATCACCCCAAAAAGAAAGCTTACAACCCAAATTAATCTAAGCTTTTAAAGCTTGAAAATTTCGTCAATAATGTTGGAATCAATGGATGATAAGGCTTGAAATTAGGTTTTGGAAAAAAGATTATGGAGGGGGTATATGGATTTGGTGGGTAGGGGGTGAAAATTTCAAAGGTTTATGGGAGGATTTGTATAGGAAAGGGATGAAGGGGTCGTGTTTTCCATAGAGAAAGGGGGGTAGGGTGCGTAGGTTTTTAGGGAAGATATCAAGATAATTGGGAATTCTCCTTTACCGGCAATTAGTAGGGCTACTGTCCATTGGGAGCGGACGCTCCTGTGCCCGGGAGCGGTTGCTCCCCTTGGACGTAAACCGAGCATGAATTGTGCAAGAGGTGGGAGCGGGCGCTCCGTATTTTTGGAGCGGGCGCTCCCTATTTCCAGTAACTTTCATTTGTTTGACATAGTTGGGAGCAGGGTGCTCCCTAATTTTTGGAGCCAACGCTCCCATTTTCCAAATGGCATATAATCTTTACAAAGTTTGTCATGTGCTCTCTTTGTAAACGCTCTTCATGTTTTAACAAAAAAAATAATTTGTTGAGAAGAATGCATGTCTAGGCGAGGACCAACAACCGATGGGGATATTGGCATATCTGTTAGTGCTCCCGATGGTTGACAAAGAGAATATGGACCAAATTTGATGCAAAATAATTAAGCTGTTGGTTTGCATTTACTTATAATTGATTGATTTGTTATGCTTATGTATAAAGTACCGGTTAAGGGTCCATAGGCTTTTTAGTGAAATTTGTGCGAGGACATTTCGTGCTCATTTGGTGGATGATTATTGATGCCAAATATGGACTTTTCTGGCTGTAGGTGAAATATCATGCTTTAATTATACAGTGCCACCATCGATGTCATATTTATGTTTTCATATTTAGATGCAGGGAAGTTTTGTGTTTTGAGTTTTACCTAACTAAATCGGTTAACGTCTTGTCCGATTGAGCTAATGAGAAAATCATATTTGTGAATTTGATTGGGAAAGAGTGCGAGGATGTGATCAAGAGTATTTTCACCTAGAATGTTGAGAAGATATATCAACATGCAATTTGCAAGAACATATGTAGACCCCAGTTCACCTACATTTTATGAAATGATTAGTGCCATAACCTGTAATCAAGCTTCATTGTCAATGCATTAATATTTTTAAAGGTCTAATGTCATTGATAAGTAGGAACCCCTGGTTAACTCTCATTTTCACTAAGCACTATGGTAGGACCAAATACAATTGTTTGGCTAATGATGGGTTCTCAATAGCCCAATCCGATAGAGGGGAGGTTGAAGTGTATTTTCCCAATCGATATCAATTGGAGGGCTCTGCCCAGCATTTCTTATAAATTAGTTACACAAAAACTTGTAGATTTATATTTGTCAAAGAATCACAATTACAAGAATAAGCCATTCCCTTGCTTGCAGCTTGCCATATGGATTGAATTTCTTATTGGATAGGAAGAATGAAAATTATATTAGTCATATTATCTTGAAATAGGATTTGAATTCAAGAAAGTCTTAGTGGACATTATTTTGGTTGCATAAATCAGTTGCAGAAGAAGGTGCTGCCACCAAATCCCAACATAATTGATTGCCTGTCATGGCTGGTGTGTTGATCTTGGACACGAGTCCTTTTCCATATCAAAATCAACTTTTGTGTCTCATAAACTGTCTTCTTGCTTCCCAATTTGAAGTATTTATTATTAAGGTCTCTTTATTATAATGCTTGATATAAGTTGTCTCTAATTGGGTCCTGCGATTTTTTTGCTTAACAAATGCGCTTATCGTAAGCAAATTAAGGAAAGATGATGCAATACAACATTAGAAACTTTGGTCTCATGTCATCATTGTATTTGGAATGTGAAATACGATTTTAGAATGTTATTGACCTTAATGACCTAGAGCCTTTGTTATTCCCCATTTTCAATATGATGAAATGAACATCTTCATTAACACAAGATTTTTGGTTGCAGCGAGAATCACTTCCTCGAGGACATTTAGATCATTTCATCATTGAAAAAACATAGGACCACTAAATATAATCGCAAAGGTCACGAAACTTAAGCAAATATTTCAATGTTAGGAAAACGAAACTTGAGCAAATATTACATCAAATATTAATCAAAGCAACCAAAATTCAATCCAAGGCTAAATATTGTCCAAGAAAATTAAGAACCACATAGCATCAAGAACCATTAAATCGAAAACCTCTAAAACATCCACATGAAGAAAATTACCAACCACATAGCATCCCGAAAAGAATAAATCCCTCTTGATTGAGCAACCGATAAAAACATTTATACCTGCAAATAAGAGACATCAATACTATTAATCATATAGGACATACAATACTTTCACAATTTGTTAATATTTATAGATTAAAATTACCTCACAACTTGTCGAAAATTTCTTTATACACTACATTAGTTGTGGTATCATGCGTCCGACCATCATTATCACAAATTAGAACTTTGAGCCCCTTTTCTTGGTTACTCTAGAGATTGCCACATACAACCGACCGTGGTGAATACCGGGTCGAGGAAGGAATAGCCCCACGTGTGAAAGTGATTGTCCTTGACTCTTATTTATAGTCATAGCAAAGCAAACGGCCAAAGGGAATTGTCTCCGTTGAAACTTCACGGAAATTTTGTCAAATCGGATGGGCTCAAGATCATTCTAGGAATAAAAACCTTCATGCCAATATTTTTACCCGATGTCATTTTTGCTTCAACTACATGCTTTCCGAGATTGGTGACAATCATTCTTGTTCCATTGCATAGCTCGAAGCTTGATCAATATTCACGAGCAACATGACCATACACCCAACTTTAAGCTTGATAAGGTGATTTGGCAATCCCGAGCATTTAATCGTATTAAGAAACTCTACGGAAAATACATCCTCGTGTCCTTCAATATCTCCATCCTCCTTACCGATGCTATCGAACTCATATACTCAACCTCTTCACCGGGCAACAATGACATCACATATTCATTTATAGAATCAACTATTTCATTAGTTGGTGCCAATCTGGCTACGTTCAGAAAAATCCATCAAGACCGATATTCTCGTAATATGTCGGGATACGTATATTGAACGATAGCCGGAATAGGATCGATTGCATTTCTTATAAGAATATCATCGGGTATTTTAAGATCGGCTTCTCCGTCATTTTCCTCTCCGGCATCCCCATCTCCGACCTGTAATATCCATTCAGCGAAATCTCTAATCTCTAAAGCATCTGAAGAAGATGAACCATCCTACGAATATACAATATGATTGATATAAAACATTTTGATAAACAAATAATATAAACATAAAATAGTAATTGTTTTATATGAAATGGGTTTACCCGCAATCTCATGTTTTTTGTCAATTTAAGGACCTCGCAGTAGTTCCAAAGTTTAGATGAACTAATGGTAGCATGCACAATATCATTTCGGTTTCCTTTGGGAACAACCGGCAATATTTGACTAAAATCACCTCCTAATACAACAACTAATCCACCGAATGGCTTATCGAGTATCGACCATCCGATGTGCGCATAATATCACTCAAGCTCCTATCAAGAGCTTCGAAGCGGTGCTTGTGGGTCATTGGAGCTTCGTCCCAAATTATGAGTTTTGTTTGCTTAAGAAGTCCACATACATCGGAATCCGGCTTGATCTTACTGCAAGTTGAGCTTTCATCGACCCGTATTGGTATACCGAACTGGAGGAGCAGTTCTACCCTCGGAAGAAGCAAAGAAGCTATACCGCTAGAAGCCACCGGAAGAACTATATCCTTCCCGCTTCTTAAGGCCGAGCACAATGTCTTATATATAAAAGTCTTTCCAGTCCCTCCATAACCATACAATAAAAACACTCCACCATTGCCATTGTCAATTGCAGTCATAATCTTATCATAAACAATTTTTTGCTCATCAGTCAAACAGGAATATAATCTAGAGTGCTCAGCTTTCATCTCATCTACGTCGTATGACATTTCATCTAATATGAGCATATTCTCAGCATCACAAATGACTGAATTGATTGGTTTAGGCATATCCTTATAATTTTGGAGACTGCTGCAATTAGCTGCAAGTAACTTATCAATTTGTTCCAATGCTAAATTTCTAATTTGCTCTTCACTAAGTGTTAAACCTGTAGATAAGGAATATATTTAATTAAGTATGATAATTAAAATATAGCTTAAAAATAATAACATAATGAACATGATAAATTATATGGACATCATAATATATTTCATAAAATTATCTAATCCAATACATTTGCAGACTTACCTGGATTGTTGAACTTCGTTTGATGCTTGTAGATGATATCATCCGACAAAAGATGCCAAGTTTTATTCCATACATCTTGTGGCCTCGACATACTATTAGACAATAGTAGCATCGCGAACAGTCTTCTTAAGAAATCGGCAGACCCCCATTCACTTGCTTCGTGATTCCATCAACATATTCTTTGTCATCATCTAACAATCCTAGAGCATAACATGCTTTGTAATCGCTGTGTACGATGTTGTTTACAAGTTTTCAAATCATCATAACATTTAGCACCAAAGCAACATGATTTAACATCAACCTCGAGATAGTATATTTCACCCGAGATAACGGTATTGATTAAAAGTTATAGGACAAATAGATATATGATCTAGGTATAGGTAAAACCAACACACACACCCGAACCACCCCCCACGACCATTCAACTCGAGCATGCTCTTTGTTTTGTATTTTATAACTACAAAGTACATCCGAACAATGGTGCAATATGATTGTCTTTTTGCAAATTTGTAATCCCCAAATCAAAAAATAATTAAAAAAAAAAACTAAGATTCAATATATAACTATATCCACATGTTTGTAGAAAACTTTATATACATATCATATATGTATGTATGCATGAATGGTAAAAAACAACAAGATAACTATATTAGATGTTATTCAAAACAAAATTGTAGATATTACCTGAATTCATGGGGACATGAAAGATTCGTCCAATTGACATGCCTTTCTTTCTAGGACGCCATTCTCGCTTCGATTTATCCCAAACAAAATGTTGGGGAAATTCATAATACTTGTACTGTCGAGCCTCTGGATTCACCATATTGTACTTCATCCATTGTAAAAATTGCGATTGACTAACAGTCGGTTTATTCACAACATCTGGAAGATAATCCCCATCTTTGAAAGGAATACTTTGGTCTCCTTCTAAATGGAAAGACAATCACTCTACGTAAGGTGTCTGTAATGGATATCAAATCCAAATATCCTCCATATAGCTTCACATGCAGTAAACATAACGGCAATCAACATACCTTTTCACCTCATCATCAACACATAACCTCACTCCTACTCTGTCACTTCCCTTGCTGATATACTTGAATAAATATTTTATTGACTTGCTTTGGTTACAGTATTCAACGTTGATATGAGCATGATACTTCAACAATAATTCTGGATTATAAGGTACAATGTACCTATTATCAAGCAAAACTCCACCTTTTTCAACATTGGCACCAAGTGTCTCTCCTCATATAGATATGATATCCATTTTCGTCAACCGATGTCCCTTCATTAAAACTTTTAGGGAATTTCTTTGAGCATTTGTTTTTATCCATGCACGGGGATTTCGGGTTAGCAGCACCGCATGGACCATGAACCATAAATTCTTTCACAAA
Source organism: Adenophora triphylla var. japonica (assembly GCA_022495995.1). Taxonomy (NCBI): domain Eukaryota; kingdom Viridiplantae; phylum Streptophyta; class Magnoliopsida; order Asterales; family Campanulaceae; genus Adenophora; species Adenophora triphylla. Next base: position 21,172 of record JAFEMH010001857.1, on the reverse strand, counting down.
TTTCATATAATTTCGGGTTCTTTTCTTTGTCGGGAATCTCTGCACATATTCACTTGTCAACATCCTCGGCAATTCTTGCTTGATCAAGCACGTTTTAGAAAAAGAAGAATATGAGCATGGGGAAGACCTCGCTTTTGAAATTCTATGGTGTAAACAACTCGCATTGAATAAGAATGAACATAATTAATATTACGGTACCTCATAAATAAAATTAAATATTGATTGATATATATTCCATCCGTCCCAATATTATTTCTACTTTTATAGTAACAATTTTTCACTTTCGATAAAGATAATAGTTTTTTAATTATATTATACATATAAGTGTGATCTAGTTAACAAAATTAGCAAAAATAGTTGAACGGAGGAAACAAATCAATTGTAATAAACAATGATATTCAAATAAAACGAATAAAATGAATATATAGTAGTATGAAATAATAACTTACGTGCAGTAGGCTCGCCAAATATTTTCTTCTCCTTCAAATCCCTTATCAATTCATCAAGCTTAATTTTAAAGACCCTACATAGAATATCAGCCTATCTTCGTGTCTTCTCCTCTTTTTCCGAAGCAATCGTGTGATCTCTGGCCACTTAGGATTACAGTAAATGTAATAAAGAGCGACGGATATCCCGTCCACTTGCAAATAGCTAACGCATCTTGAAAATTTTGAGTCTTCCACCGCCGACCTCCCGTATATGTCGATGGCAATACAACTCGTCTGCTGCGGCTCGACGGACCGGTATCTCCTCTTGAAACCGCATCCGTAAGTTTGCTATAAGATTCAATCCTCGTGAAGCGAGGTTGATTGAAACGAATCCATTGAAGCCTCTGTGTATCCATCATAATATATGCATCAACCACAAATTGCTGAAATACTCTTCCACTTTCCATGAGTTGCGGTCCTTCTGTGAGCCTTTCTTGTAGTCTAAATGATAAAAACTCCTTCAATGAAAGATTGTCACGCTTTGCTGTAGGAGGTTTATTTCTGGGAATTTCTGTATAATATCCATCTTCACCATAAGCAAACAACAATGGATACTGAAGAGGAAGGTAACATGGAGTAAATTCGTGTATTTGTTTTAATTGACCAGATCTCTCCTCAACCACTATGTCTCTTACATCCAATGAATCTTCAATATCTCCCTCAATAAGAGCCGCGACTTCGGAAGCTGTCGGCAAATTATACATTCTTCCGTCCTTAGAACGCTTTCCTATCGCCGAAGACTTACCTCATTTGAATCTCTCAACGAAATACGTTACGCAGCCATCCCGTACATCTTTGCATATGGATTGTTTTCATCAACCATTTTTCTCAAATCCGCTACAATTGATTTGTCCAAGTCTCGAAGACTTTTGTTTACTGTTCATTAGAAATCAATAAATATGCAATTAGTATATATTCGACAAATGATATATACGTAAAGAAAAAAAAATGTTATACTACGTTATGAAAGAAACATGCCCGACAAAGATTTATTCGGTTTGTTATTTCATTATCGTGTCATAAATATATAGTTGTGAGAATTGTGGAGGAGCTCCTTCATTCGGCAACAATGATCCGATTCGATGGACATTCCGACCTCCCAACTTAAAAGCATAAGGGCCTCTTCCTTGATTTACGCTCTTGTCAATTGTCCCGCCCATTGAAGTAAATGAATACATCATGTTATATGCACGTATGTTATCCATAAAATTTTGGCTTTTTTCGTGACTTTTATCTAGGAGATCACGCAAAGCAACTTAGGCGGATCCTTCAAGGGAGGAATTTGTACTTGACCGTGCATGCAACACAATGAGAATTTAGGATTTTTGGTTGGCTTGTTTTTTGGAGTCCTCTCTTCGAACCAAAATAAAGCATGACAATGTTCACATTCATAATCTGGATCTCCAATATCCCAGTATCCTGTATACGTGAAAAAAAATGTACCATTTATCCGAATTTCTTCTAAAATGTAGTAAACAAAATACAATTAAATTAACTATTCTTTTAGTACGCTTATATTTCATGAATAAAATCTAAAACATACCTGTTGTTGGTTGTGCAATTTCTTTCATCTTTTTTTTTTCTATTACAACGTGATGTTCTAGCCTTATTTTCTTCATTTGTTGGCAATTCATTTTCAGATTGAATCCTCACTGAATCTAATAAAAAATATTGAGTCAGACTTAGGATGATATGATGATAAGAAATACAAAATAATAAAAAAATTAACACTTAAAAAATATTCAAATAAGACAAATAGTTTACTTTAATTGCTTTCATTTACCAAGGTATCCGTGATGAATTGGGTAATTGCTCTCAAAATTAAAGTTCCTTTTTAGTGATTGCAAAACCCCACTACTTTGCCTGATTAGTCTAATGGGTCTTCTAACTTCCAAGCTCATTTGATTAGTGCCGGTTGGAGTGGTATCTATGATAAAGTAAATGTGCAATGATTAGTATTAATGCTATATACTTTTGCAAGATACAATATTAAAAAATAATAATTAAATTTTACCTTTTGTAAGATTATATGTAGGAAATATTGGTCGAATTAAATGACTACCGGTATTTGGAGATACACCTGTAAGAAATATAATAAAATAATTAATATTTAAGGAAACACGGTTATCGTTCAAAAACTCAATCTGTATTAAAAATTTTACCTTTAGTATTTGTAACTTTGAAAAGCATATACTGCCTCCATCTATTCTCCAACTCATTTATATACTATTTAACATTTCATACTCACACCACATATCTTTTACCTTTATTTTCTTTTATGAGCATGACCAAAAAATTTGTATAGTTTGAGGTAGGACGGATGAAGTGTTTGTATGAATCTACAATTTATACAAAAAATTAAAATTCATTAATATTCTTACCATTCATAGGGTTAGTGATAGGAAATGTAGGCGTCATTAATTGACTTGGACCTGCAAATAAAATTAAGGGTTGAAATGATTGCTTTTACGTATGAAAGAAATGGAGCGGCTAGGAAGTGCACAGAGGACTGATGTGAGTCCTGATGCTATCGCACCAGCACTAGCACAACAGTGAAAAGCAGCGGAATATTAAAACAGAAAAGAAATGGAAAACGAATTAACACTTATCTACAAAGCAATATGTCAGACAATAAACTTCTCTTATTAAAAACAATGTTGAAAACGATTACAATAAGAGAATAACAAAATAATCAAAGAGAACTCTCTCACAAAAACACTCCTCTCAAGTCTATATTTCTTCAGCCTTTCAGAGTGTATTTTTCCGTGTATATGAACTGACTTTGGGTCTTGTATTTATAGCCAAGTAGAACACGGTCAATGGGTAAGGATAATCATTGAAGAAGAGCTTGATCCTCAATCTCCTCTATCTCTAATCCTTATCCTTGAGAGTCCTATAAAACAACCAAACAATACTAAAACACAAGTAGATTTTCGGTTAATAGGTTAGTAAACATAAATAAAAATATTTACATAATTAAAATAAAAAGAAAGTAACAAAACATAATTAAGTCAACCTTTTGACTTGGCTAAGTGTGATGCTACCACACTTTCAATCTCCCCCTGTTTTGTTGCTTTCTGTTCAAAAATAAATCTCAAGCACAATATATATACACCATAATTAAATAAGGTAAAAATTCGTAAACCCAAGATACGAAATGGAGAGCTCGAATGCTCCCCCTAAATACTAGCAAAAAAAAACATAAAGCACCATGTCCAAAGTGTGTCCAAAACAAACTAAACCAAGCAAAGCAAAATACCATTGTTCCTAAGAAGCACGAAATTAAAAACTGTTTTTAAAACATAACCATACGATAAAAGTAAAAAGCTTCAATCATCATTGACGCCACGATCCCAGCCTTGCCCTTGCCTTCCTTCTACTTCTGCTTGTGTTTTTGCTAGAAGTTCCCACCTGAAATCAGAACTTATATCTCTGTAAATATTGCTTGAGCTTGCTCCCCCTTTTTGACCAGAAAGACGTTCACGATATGCTAGCATCTTGTTCCTTCTCGTGGCCATTTCCTTGAATTGCACCCTATAGAGAAGCATTGTTTTCTCCAAAAACTTAATTTCATCAGTCACCATTTGAACTTGATCATCTTGTGAGAGTGGAGATGTAGGCTCATCTTCACTAGCATCGAGCGTGCTCATCTTCATCACCATCTTGTGCATCGATAACCGGGTCATCAGAAAAGCTACAGTGCAAGTCGACGGTGCGTCTAGTGCATTCTAACACAAAGTTGAATGCCAAATGGTTCAATCTTTTCACATATACGATCGTAACGTAATATTTCAACCCCTTGCCTCACACACAGACCAGTTATTAAACAAGGAAAAGGAAGATCAGATGGCAACTCCTTCTCTGCGAACTGTACTATACTCCCAAATATCACTTCACCAAGATTAAAAACTTGACCAGTGAATATCCTATGAATCAAATCAAAGATGTGACACAAATGACAATGTTTTTATTTGAGGAGGGCTTCCAATTAAACGTAGAAATTTTAAACAAAAAGCTACACAATGAAGTAAGCATTGTGCACTTGAACTGAGAGTGCCACGAAGGATCAAGGCCATTTGTTATGGTATTGGCAATTTCATCTTTATGAGCCATAGGAGGAAGGATGTGAGGACTGGGAGCATGAAGAAATATGTTAATCAAGGCAGGAGAAAAATTAATGAGAGTGCCACGAACTTTGACCTTTTCAAACCCAACATCTCTAGGGTCTTGAATAGCCCGAACTAAACCCGCATAAAACTCACTTACAAGTGAAGGATAATAGTTGTTTGGGTAAGACACGTAAAAGAGCGTGCCTTTTTCCTCTAAATATCGTTTCATACCAACATCCTCAAAGGTATGGTCAATAACCCTTTCCACCAAGAAACCCTTTTTTCCTAAAGAACTCAAATCTCTTTGACAGACTTAGACATAAATTTTTCAGGTGAGAGGGATCTTACCTTCCTTGGAGTGGACTTAGGACTTGGGGTATGCCTTGGCTTAGGCATATCGGCTTTGGAGGGACCGTAAAGTCTCAAGCTCCTTCTAGGTGAGGGTCTAGATGTGATAACATCGCCAGAAAGATCCCTTTCTCTGTTTCTAGCTCATCTCTCCCAAGCTTAAAGGTATCATCCTCGGCTTCATCATCATCCGAACCAATGTCGACGCTTGTGCAGATATAGAACTAGCAAATTTGACCTTTGCTTGCCTCATTTTGCCCTTCCCTTTCTGCAAATCCAAAAGAGCTTGCAAGGGAATATGTTCATCCTCAGTACCTTCTTCAATTTCATCTGTTCCAGAATGAACTCCCGAGTACCAATTTCCTGGAGAAGATCTAGCTTGAGGGGAGTTAGCATGAGGAGATGGGATTTGAGATGCAGTAACATCTGGGGCATCACGATCAGGAGACAATTGAGAAAAAGCCATCCTTCTAGCTTGAAGATCCTCAGGTGTCACAATTGGGAAGGCATCTCCCAAATCCTGATTAACAGACTCAATAATATCCTCAGCTTCTTTCAACTCCTCAACCTCTACAGATTGAGACCTTCTTGACACCACTTGGTATGCTTCCACATCTTCTTCATCAGAGTCCTCTTCAGCAGACTCACTTGAATAGACAGTTAACCCACACTCATACTTTCTCTTCTGAGACATAGGCTTACCCGACGAGCTTCCAGACCCACTAGATTTTGCTTTTCCTCTCTTTCTTTTGAGATCAGCAGAAGGATCAAAATCCTCATCATCATCTTCAATAAAGTCAGGTTCAGCCATGTTAGGGCGTACCTTAGGAGTGTATTCCCCCATGTTGGGAGAAAAGCCTTTCTGTCGCAAGGACCAGTTAGGGCCACGAGCTAGCCCAACCATTGCACCAACAGACTTCAAATCCCCTGGATTGTCGGCATCTATGGCATTGTCTTGAGCACCGGGAAGCGACATTGACACAGGTGAAGCTTCGGTGTCGACGAACAGTTCTACCGAGGTATCGGTTGGAGCCACCGGAGATGGAGGCGGCGAGCGGTCGGTAGTAGGAGAAGGGGGGTTCGACGGGGATGCCATGATCAGAGAGACAAACAGGGCGAATGGAAAGGAATTTCTAAGGGTTTTGTTTGCTTAAAGCCGGTGAGGGTTTATTACGAAGGGAGAGAGGGTATTTATTTGATGTGATAGCACATCATTAATTCCTAGTAGACTTGGGGTACTTAATTGAGTTTTAGTTGCAATTGAACTGAACTACCCTAATTCCCTTTTGGCCGGTTAGAACACATGGCATTATTTGAGACTTCTTCACTACTTTGGAGATTAAGATGATAAAGATAGAAGATAAGGACAAAAATCAAAGATTTAGATAGGGTAAATACCATAGATTAAAAAATCACGACTTATACTCCCCTAAATATGTGGACATTAAAAAATTTTAGGTAATTTCGTTGAGCATAAAATTAATTTAACACAAATTAATTTGAGATAGAAAAGCAATTGATTGAGATTTTCACCAAGGGCCGGGGAAGACGAAAAAATATCTACAAACTAATTATGCATACTTTGCACAAATGTGAAGGATAAATCTCAGTATGTGTGTGGCATAGTATGTGATTACATCAAGGTACGCATTTCCTCTAAGAAAGTCAATGAATCAGAATCTTGTCTTGCTTGGCCTCTAGAATGCTTCCACATACGATTTTTTCATGGAAAAATATTTTATGGGTAGCTTTCACTCTTCTTAATCACATGGATAGCCCTCTTTCGAATGATCTTATCAATTTGATTCAAACTTTCTCTTGAAGTCATTTTGATCACATTGAAATGACTTCATACCATGAGTGGAGTAGCTGTTTCCCAAACACATTTTTTTTTTTTATTTTTTTTATTTTTGCACCCACCAAGAGACATCTAGTAAGATAATGTTAGAGTCAACAGTTGTTGACTACTATATAAGAAGGATTCACAATTCAGAGAGGAAACACAACAAGGATGGAATACAAGTGACCACACTGAGATAAATCATGAAAAAAAATTTTTTTTTTTTTTATTATTTTTTTTTGTTAGAATTGTAAAGTACATGTGTTAGTTATGATGTGATCACACGGGGGATCACATCATTATATTGCACATAAACTCAGAGATTTCCTTAGAGTAGAAAATCTCTGAAAATCAAGGGCTTTGGTGAAAATGTCAGCCAACTGTTTTTCAGTGCTAATTGATTCCATGCTAATAATTTTTTGCTCAACAAGATCACGAATAAAATGATGTCTAATGTCAATATGTTTAGTTCGAGAGTGTTGAACAGGATTTTTTGATATTTCTATGGCACTTAGATTATCACAAAAAACAGTTAGGATTTTACTTGTAAGACCATAATCTTTAATCATCTGATTCATCCAAAGAAGTTGAGAACAACAACTCCCTACAGCCACATATTCTGACTCGGCAGTAGAAAGGGATACACAGTTTTGTTTTCTACTATACCAAGATACTAAGTTATTTCCAAGATAAAAGCAACCTCCAGTAGTGCTTTTTCTATCATCAGTGTTGCCTGCCCAATCAGAATCACTGAACCCTACCAGATTTGTATTGGTTTCTCGAGTATAGCTTAGCCCTAAATTGATAGTTCCACCTACATATCTAATAATTCTTTTTACAGCTTTAAGGTGGGATAATTTGGGGCAAGCTTGATATCTAGCACACAAGCAAACACTAAACATGATGTCTGGACGACTTGCTGAAAGGTACAACAAGCTACCAATCATGCTTCTATATAAGGTGGGGTCAACATCCTCACCATTTTCATCTTTGCACAACTTTTGAGAAGATCCCATAGGAGTTTTAAAGTGAGAGGCATTGTCAAGAGAGAATTTTTTAACCAAGTTTTTGGCATATTTACTTTGAGATATAAAAATTCCTTCCTTATTTTGTTTTATTTGAAGTCCTAGAAAGTAGGTTAATTCACCAACCATGCTCATTTCAAAGGTGGTGGTCATACTTGTGACAAAGTAGTCTAACATATCTTTGGAAGATGATCCAAATACAATGTCATCAACATAAATTTGGGCCACTAATATACCTACATTTTCTTTTAAAATAAATAAGGTTTTATCTACCTCACCTCTCTTAAATCCCATTTGTATGAGATGTTCAGTTAGCCTCCCATACAAAGCTCTAGGGGCTTGTTTTAATCCATATAGGGCCTTTTTAAGCTTATAAACATGATCGGGAAAGTGGGGATCGGTGAAGCCCTTAGGTTGTTCAACATAGGCTTCTTCATTTAGGACACCATTCAAGAAGGCACTTTTAACATCCATTTGATGTAAAGTGATGTCCAAGTAACAAGCAATGGCAAGTAAAAGTCTAATAGATTCTATCCTAGCAACAGGAGCAAAAGTTTCTTCAAAATCTATTCCTTCTACTTGGGTGTAACCTTGGGCTACAAGCCTAGCTTTATTTCTGGTAATTTGACCATTTTCATCAGTTTTGTTCTTATAGATCCACTTGGTTCCTATTACATTTCCCCTATAGGCCTAGGAACTAAAGTCCATACTTCATTTTCTCAAATTGATTTAGTTCTTCTTGCATGGCAATAATCCAATTATCATCTTTCATGGCTTCTACAACATTCTTTGGTTCAATATTAGAAACAAAACAACATGAACTAACCTTGTTTACTTGAGATTCAACGCGGCTTAGCCCGGCCTGACTCACGGTAGTTGACCCTAGGCTTCTCCCTTGTGCTAATTTTTTCGTTTACATCACCCACTACTTGAGATATTGGGTGATTCTTTTGCACTCTGCTGGGTATGTCTTTAGTTCTATCTAACTTTTCTTCTTCACATTCAGAATCTTGATTCGGCACCAGATTTTGTTTGCTCGGATGTAGGTGATGATGTGCTTGCATTAGTACACTGCATCTGTTTTTACTGCGATCCATTTCTTGTATCTGTTCGGTTTGATTGAGTTTCTGCATTGTCTCTATACAATCTGAGACATCATCTTCAAGAGATTTTATATTTAGGTCAGCAGTATCATCAAATGTAACATTTATTGATTCCATAACAGTTTTAGTTCTTAGGTTGTAAACCCTATATGCACGACTATTTGTGGAATATCCAAGAAAAACAGCTTTGTCACTCTTGGAATCAAATTTAGATAGATAATCTCTATCATTTAGAACATAGCATATGCACCCAAAGACATGAAAGTACTTGAGAGTAGGTTTTTTACCTAGGAGTATTTCATAAGGGGTCATGGTTGATCCAACCCTAAGATAAACTCTGTTTCCTATATGACATGCAGTGTTAAGAGCTTCGGCCAAAATCGTTTAGAGATGTTCTTAGAGCTAAGCATTACACGGGCCATCTCTTGTAACGTACGATTTTTTCTTTCTGCAACTCCATTTTGTTGAGGAGTTTTAGGGGCTGAAAAATCATGGGTGATTCCTTTGGAATCACAAAACTTTGAGAACAATGTGTTCTCATATTCAGTTCCATGATCAGACTTAATTTTGATTACTTTCTTCCCATACAAGTTTTTCACCTTTTTATACCATACTTTAAATACTTCGAGTGCTTCTGATTTTTCTTTTAAATAGAGCACCCAAGTATACCTAGAAAAATCATCTACACAGACAAATGAATATTTCTTTTTACCTAAGCTTTCAACCTCAATTGGTCCCATAAGATCAGTATGTATTAATTCTAAAATTTCAAACGTGGAACTTTGATCCACTTTTGGATGAGAAGCTTTGGTTTGCTTCCCCTTCTGACATGGACCACACAAACTAGGTTGTTTAAAGTCGAGCTTAGGCAAGTGTTTAACAGCATCAAACCTAACTAGTTCTTCTATTTTCCTATAGCTAGCATGCCCTAATTTTTGGTGCCACAATTCAAGTTCATTAGTTTTAGAGCTAAGGCAGGACAAATTGTCACCAAACTTGTAACAATTATCCTGAGACCTTACTCCGGTGAACAGACATTTATTAGTGTTATCAAACACTTTACATTCATTTTTGTCAAAATTGACATGCAAATTGTCATCACATAGTTGACTTATACTAATCAAATTAGCTTTCAGTCCTTCTACATGATAAACATTTTTCAACTTGGGCATGTCATTTACACATAAAGTACCTTTTCCAACAATCTTACCTTGTGCCCCTCCCCCATAATTTACATTCCCTCCTTTGATAGTGACGTAATCAGTGAGAAATTCGGCATTACCTGTCATGTGCCTTGAGCACCCACTATCGAAGTACCAAGAGCTAGCAATGCTGCTCTTGAGGGAGGTAATCACTACTTTGCATTCCAAGTTTTTCTTTTCAACCCATACGAACTGACCAGGTTTTTGGCGATGTGAGTTGTGATGTGATAGCATTCGTTCACTCATCTGAGGAACATCTTTCCCCAGATCACGAATCCTCTTGTAACAGAATGGTCTTATATGACCTGGTAAGAAGCAGTAATGGCACACAAATCTTTTCCTTTTGGTTGATGATTTTTGATTAGAAAAAGTTTTAGGTTTTGAGGAACTACTTTCTCCCTCTCTCAAAAAATTCGATTCAAAACCAAGACCTGTTTTTGAAAACTTGCTCACTTTGAGAATCTCATCAAGAGTTGCCTTTCCAGTATTCTGTTTTTCAAAAGTTTTCTTGGCCTCTGTGAGTTCAGTTTTTGTTTTCTCAAGCTCAATGTCACGTTTAGTGAGCATGACTTCAAGTTTGGCTATAGAATCTTTTTGGTTATCATTTTCAATGGATACACTTGTCAGTTCATCTTTAACTTTAGATAGTTCATTAGAGAGTTTTTCAGTTACCTTTTCAAAGACAGCAATCTTTTCAACACGCTTTTCCCAATCGGCATATAGTTCAGCATAGGCATCCAGTAGCTCGTTATAGTCTTCATTCTCTTCTTCTTTATTTTCAGACTTCTGTTTCAGCGAAGAGGTATAACAGTTTATAAAAGATTCAGAAGATGTGATAGTAGATGTGATAACATCTGAAGCTACATCAGATTGATGTTCATGATTTGGAGGCGAGATTTCCATAATTGCTAAGTTTAGCGATTCATCTTCGTCCTCACTATCACTAAGGGTAGCACTTAGGCTCATCCCCTTTTTCTTCAGAGTATTGGCACATTCATTTGCATAATGCCCAAACCCTTTACAGGCCCTACACCGACGTGTCGAGATCTATTTTTAGAAAAACTAGTGGGTTTCTTGAAAGAACTTTCATTATCCTCTTTTGATTTATCAAAATTAGTTGGTTTCTTAGAAGGAAATTTGTTGTCTCTTTTATTTTTAAGAAAAGAAGTAAATTTTTTTGTCAAAAGAGCAACATCTTCATTTTCCAAGTTTGAAATATCAATTTCATTTGAGATTTCCTCAATTTCTTTTGGAATTGATGATGCTTTAGAAAGAGCAGAAGCAAGAGCAACGCTTTCAGCTTTATGTTGTTGCTGAATAGAGATGTTCATTTCAAACATGGTTAGCTTACCCACAAGAGTATCTAGAGCCATGGTTTGCGGTGTCATTTGCTTCTTCAATGGCGGCTATTTTAATGTTGAACTTATCGGTGAGTCCTTAACATTTTGCATACTAATCTAGCATTTGAAATAGGCTCACCAAGTGAGAGACATTCATTTGAAATTTCTCTTATTCTAGAGAATAACTTTTTATGTCCTCGAGACTCATTCATCCTCAAGTTTTCAAACTTGGTCATGAGAATTCTCAACCTAGTGGCTTTGACACTATCATCACCCTCACAGTGAGCTTGCAAAATATCCAGGCTTTCTTTGCTATATTTTGGTTTAAAACAAGTCTAAACATGTGTTCATCCACATGACTTGAAATAGCACCAAGAGCCTTGGAATTGTAGTTTGCACTAGTGACCTCATCTGTGGTCCATTCTTCCTCAGGTTTAATTCTATACACCTTTTCGGAGGTTTCACCATCTTCTTCTTTATTTGTCATTTCAACCTTAGGAGGGGACCATGGAATAATAATACTAAGCCATGCTCGTTCATCAATTGCTTTGATGAAGAGACGCATCTTAGCTTTCCAGATGGGATAGTTAGTTCCATCTAAAACCGGGGGACGGTATTGACTCAAGTGTCCTTCCATAATGACCACTCTTCCTTGGATCTCACTCAGTAGAGTCGAGTGTAGCTCTGATACCAATTGAAAGAAATGGAGCGGCTAGGAAGTGCACAGAGGACTGATGTGAGTCCTGATGCTATCGCACCAGCACTAGCACAACAGTGAAATGCAGCGGAATATTAAAACAGAAAAGAAATGGAAAACGAATTAACACTTATCTACAGCAATATGCTGTAGACAATAAACTTCTCTTATTAAAAACAATGTTGAAAACGATTACAATAAGAGAATAACAAAATAATCAAAGAGAACTCTCTCACAAAAACACTCCTCTCAAGTCTATATTTCTTCAGCCTTTCAGAGTGTATTTTTCCGTGTATATGAACTGACTTTGGGTCTTGTATTTATAGCCAAGTAGAACACGGTCAATGGGTAAGGATAATCATTGAAGAAGAGCTTGATCCTCAATCTCCTCTATCTCTAATCCTTATCCTTGAGAGTCCTATAAAACAACCAAACAATACTAAAACACAAGTAGATTTTCGGTTAATAGGTTAGTAAACATAAATAAAAATATTTACATAATTAAAATAAAAAGAAAGTAACAAAACATAATTAAGTCAACCTTTTGACTTGGCTAAGTGTGATGCTACCACACTTTCAACGTAAATTAATAATGACAAAACTTGATTACAAAACCGTAAACCCAGACAGTAAAAGCAAGTATTACCCGGTGATGTTCTCTTCGTCATTAATTGACTTGTTGGCAAATCATTTTGTGATTGAATCATCACAGAATCTTTGTTGGTGATCTTCAAACACCCAGTAGTTTGGCCAGTTGGCATACCACGCATTCTCAAATATTCCAATTTATTTGTGGCTAATAAATTACTCATATTCGCATCATTGTTTGGAGAAATGTTTTCATTTCCTTGTTGTCGATTGACAGAATTAGAGTAATCAACATCCAATCTTCTTTGCAGTGATTGTAAACAACCTAAGAGAAAATTCATGAAATTAATTATAACATCATTAAACACATTTTCAATAAATAGATTACTGGGGTGAGACTTAGGTTAAATCTAAAAAGAGGCAATCGACTTCCTGGTAAAAATCATGTAATCATCTGTAGATAAATACAACTCATTTATTTCATATTTAAGTTTTCATACTTACAACATATCTCTTATACATTTAAAGGCTCATCGATAAATAAAATTCATCCAGTTAAGTTTGAATTGTACGAAGAGATTGTATGTACGTGAATCTCAAAATTAACTGTACAATTTAAAAAGAATGGTATTCTTACTGTTCATGTTGTTACTCGTATGAAATGTTGGTCTTATCAATTGTCTTGGACCTGTGGATAACACAAAGGGATTGTAGTAATTGCATTTTAAAAAGGTAATATAATAATAACAAAAAAAAAAGAAAAAAAATATATATTTATGAATACATTCTGAATGACAAAGTAATAAAAAAAATGTAAGGAAGTATTACCCAGGGGTGTTTTCTGTGATTCAATAATCACAGAATCTTTGTTAGTGGTTGTCAAAAATCTAGTAGTTTGGCCAGTTGGCATACCACGCCTCCTCAAATATTCCAATTTATCTGCCGCTAACTCATTACTCAAATTCGCATCACTGTTTGGAGAAATGTTTTCATTTCCTTGTTTACAAATGGCAGCAGAAGGGCAATCAACATCCAATATTTTTTGGAGATATTTTACACCCCCTAAACGAAATTGCATTTTAAAAAGGAAGATATAATACGTCCAAAAACCACAAAGAAGAAGCATATTTATGAAGACATTCGAACTCGCAAAAATCATAAAGACAAAAATTAAAAGCAAGTAATACCTGGGGATGTTTGCGTTGTGTCTTTTTCATTTGTTGGAAAATTATTCTGTGATTCAATGATCACAGAATCTTTGTTGATAGACTTCAAAACTACTGGAGTTTGTCCAGTTGGCATACCACGCCTCTTCAAATATTCCAATTTGTTTGGAGATAATACATTACTGAAATTCGTATCATTGAATGGAGAAATGTTTTCAGTTCTTCGTTGTCGAATTTCAGAATTAGAGTAATCAACATCCAATCTTCTTTTAAGCGAATGTAAACCCCCTAAACTTTGAAGAACCGGCCTGACACGATTTTGAAATTCTAAGCTTGTTGGATTAGTACCCATTGGCGTGGTACCTAAGATAAAATTCAAAGGAATAATGATGATTAGTAATGCTATCAATATATAATCATATAATGTTTGAATAACGGTAAAAATATATACAGTATAATTTTTTTTTCTGAAAGAAACATTATAATTATATGAATTTGAACATTTTTCACACTATTTAAATATATACTCTTACCGTTACCGTTAGAAATGTTAGTCATATGAAGTGTTGGCGTAATCACTTCATTTTCACCTGCAATAAAATGAAGCTTAAATATTAGATATATTTAAAAATTTAATAAAGCTTATCGACCATATTGATGAGATATAAAAATGTAGATGACAACCATACTATTTATTATGTAATAGTATTATATTTTATTATGTAATTTTATCAATGAAAATTTAATAAAGTGAATATAGTGATTATTATATTTTAAAAGGTAATTAATCAATCTTATTGAGTAAAACAAATGTAATAAAAAAATATGAATCACAACTGGATAATACAAAGTTAGAAAACTTACGATTAGTAATGTCAGACAACGTGACTCTTTGATCCCCAAATGGGATTATTGGACGCTTTTCTATCTCCTCGATTTTCCGTTGTTTTTTACCAAAAGTGTTGTCCATTGTAGATCTAAAAACATTAACATAAATTTAAACATATAAAACAATGATTATATATGCATAACAATTTATTACTGTTCTTATATGTAAATATTTTTTAATTTTGGGAGGCATAATTAAAGATTATTAGAATGTATTGGATTGAAAAACCTGAAAATATTAACTTTAATATGACAAAAATATTCTTGATTGATAACAATTATATTGACTATGTAAAAACAACAACAACAACAACAACAAAATAATGAGATTAATAAATAAATAAAATATGAAGTTAATATGTTTCAACTAAAATCAAAATAATAAAATAAAGTCTTTTAAGTAAAAGCATATAATTAAACATTTAAATATAAGAATAAAATAAAAACAATAACGTTTAATCCTTACCTTTGGAGCAGTGTCAACCAAAATCAATTGAGTTAAATGGCGATTATATTAGGTCTGAGGAAAACCTTTCAACAATTTGAATCCGTCAAATTCGCGGCACCAATATATGAACGGGAACAACGGCGACCGCGCGGAAATTTCCAATTAGGAAGGGGAACAACGGCGACCGGCGGAAACGGGAACAACGGCGACCTATCGGAAATTTTCAATTGGGACTGTGATCGATCGATTGCGGTTACAGATTGGGTTTGGAAGTTGCAACAGAGATTCTTTGCAAAAAATTGGCTAGGCGTAGGCTGTAATGGCGCCTATTTAAGAGGTATTACGGCAATTCCAAATCAAATATCATTGCTTAATTGCTTAATTTGATTTTGTTATCGTTGATTTGCTCAAAGTTCGATTGATTTTGCCATTAACCTTGGAAGTGTTTATGTTAATTTGTTTTTTTTTTAATTTTTTTTTTTTAATTTTTTACGATATACATAATGGGCCGAGATGATCAGAGGCACGTCCAGTGTATGAGTCAAGCAAAGCCCGTCGAATTCCAATACCAGCCTAAACCATGGCCAGTCAATTTAAGTTGCTGGAAATTATTTTAGGACTAATTGATTTGTTGTTGTTGTGTTCTTAGACATTATAAAATAAAATTTCTCATTGACCAATTCTCAATTTGCTTAGCCTCATGTTTTAAAAATTCTTATACTAATATATAGTATATTACTTCAGGATAATAATCAATTTGTTCATAGTGTTTAAGTTATATTTGCAACTGGAAACCAATGTACTATCGTTAGACTTATATAGGACTCTATTTTGATATCCATCAGCAATTATAAGAAGCCAATTTTTCTTGGATTTATACTTTTAGATTGAGTATTGAAGAATATAAAGGTATGTGTTTCTTTGGACCAGGTTTGTAGTAGGCAGCCCCACCCCCCCCTTTCTCTCTAGATGGAAGCATTAAGAAAATCATTTTAATTCCATCACAGTAAGTCCAAATAAAATCAGAGATGACAAAACTTCAGGACTCCATTACTTTATGAAAAAGCACATACTTTATAATAATAAAAAAAAAAACAAAATGAATCTTTATCCAAGGAATAAGCATTAAGAAGCATGGTTTATCATAGGTGTTTGTGGGGTATTTTTTTTAGTTAGGGCAACATTGCTCAAATCTTAAATGAGATTCTTGCAACTTGTATTTCCATGGTTATCATCTTTAATTTGAAGGATCCATAAGGAAAGTAAACTTCAAACTTAACTGGTGTATTACAAAATACTTCTAATACTAAAATAACATGTTGGATCAAACAACAATAAAGCATTTAGAACTTCAGAAAAACAAAAATTCCTCAAATCAGAAAATGAATAAAAAATAAACTTAGATAGGTTTAAACAGAATATTAATAATAAATCCCAAAGTACTAAATGAAATAACAAAATGCCGTCGAAAATATTTGTTAACCATTGGCACTACTCTAAGCACAATAATGTCAAGTTGGGAAAAATACCAAAGATTGTTTATGAGTATTTAACCACAACATCATACTTATTTGATAAAAATAAATTGAATGTCTGAAATAAAAAAGCTTTAGATGCCGTCATTACTACTTGTCCAATTTGCTTGTTTTATTTTCTTTATTCCCTTAGTCACGGATAGCTGTACCTCCTCATCAATGGAAATAATGTCTAGCGAACGCTTCTGAGGAGTAATGTCATTATAAACCGTTGTTGAAGAACTTTCCCCCATTGATTCCAAGGGCTTATCCTACGTAAGGAAAAATAAAAATAACAAAGTTATATAACATGATAACTTTAATATTTAATAATTAAATTATTAAATAATTAGATGTTTATTGACTTACACCAACATTATCATTCGAAATGGAGATATTTTCATCATCTAAATTTAGCTTAGAAGCAACCTCCTGAAATATGAAAATATGAAAAAATAATAGATATATATCATAACAATTCATGCTTTAATAATGAAGGTATGGTTTTGAACTTACCTCAGAATTAGTAAGTGATATAAACTGAGTGATGATATTGGCATCCTCGGTTAATTTCTTCACAGTAAAGATTCGATTCTCATCGGATGTATCCTTTGTTCTCTGATCGATTGCCACTTTAAACAGACATTGCCTTCCAATCAAAGCCCCAAAAGAGGGGGGCAATTGATCGGGCTGGTCATCATCATACATTAATAATATAATAATAATTAGGAAACATAGGATAATGATTATTGTCATAAGATATTTTAATTACGCACCTCTAAAACTTCTGTTAGGACTTCAAAAGCAGATTTCTTAAGCAACTGATAAGCAGTGCTATCAAACAACACAAAATGTGTAGCAACTTCATTCACATCCATGACGTTAATCTTAATTTTGAATCTAAGAAGATAAAAATGTTTTTATGAGTCAAAATCTTAATATTTAAAATAATAATAATAATAATTTTAAAAAAAATAGATCAACAAATACCTGGGAGTTGGGTCATTGTTAGCATAGGGTGTACCACATTTTTTGCAGTTATTTAAACCCTTATCAAAACCCTTATTACATTTAGCATTACTGCAAGCCTCATAGTACCACCTACCAACCGAGTCTACATCAAATATGGTACACAACGTGGTATAGTCACCAACCTGAGGAAAAATATATCTGGTGATTAAAACTTAAACTTAAGCATCATATTTATAAATATTTAGTAATGTATAAACTTATAGGTTTTTTGAACAATCAACAAAATACCTCATTAGAGGTGATCAACTCAGTAATTGTCCTACATTCTTCAATTCTAAACCATTCACCGGTAATAACATTGGTGTCATTAGTGATAGTAGTCAACGCCCGGCTATTGGATGAACTTTCTATGCCACGCGCCTTTAAATTTAGATATAATATGTACATATGTAAGTGTAACACAAAATAAAATAATAAGTCGAAAATCATAAAAAGTCATTTATGCAAAAGGTTCTATACTTGCTCATAAAATCCATATGTTCACGAACCTTGGATTGATGTGAAGTTTAGATGCATGCTTCATGGTAGAAACGCGAATATTTCCTGTATAAAATTATAAATATTATATGATTGACTATACGATTAATCATAAAATATAATACAATCTATATATACATTTATTGCAATAACATTCATTTGAAGCTATAGAACAATCTAGATATATATATCAGAACTCAAAAAAGTTTACCTCGATATTTTGATATCACTACGAATTGTAGAATGAGTATTATCGGATCATCAGCATTGTCACCTCTACCGTCAACAAAAGACTTGAGCTCATCCGCATATGACTCCCACAATATGCAACACAATTGCCTTCCACTGTCGTTATAGTAAGAAATTAAAAAAATTACATGATGGTATAATACTAAAATAATAACCTTATAATAAAAATGTTAATATAATGATGATATGTTGATTAACGTACTCATTATCAACCAATGTCACATCCATTTTCCTAGCATTGAGATGCAGATACAAATTTGAAATCTCCTAGAAGGCAGTAATAACCTTTGCCAATAACATCTATTAACATTTCAATGAAAATAGCATAAGTGTGAATCTTATGATAGTATTAAGATTTGGAATATAAATAAGAAATATTCTTACCCAAAACATACTCCTCGGGGTAGTCCATGTAAATCATTAAAGCAAGTGAATATAAAACCATTGTATTCGATATTTGAGAAGGAATCTCAATTTCAGAAACTTCTGGTCGCTAAACTTAAGATAATCTTCCATTCATGATTAATTTTCCCCTTCTGACTTAATCAGGATTGTTTTGCTCCACAAAAAATTAGAAATCTTCATAATTTTTCCTTCACTGAACTTTTCCTTCATTCTTGTCAACAAACTTGTTGGAGACAAGAGCTTGAATTTTAGTATCCCTAAGTAAAATAATGATATGATATTAGAATTAATCTCAAGCGTTATTGGTACAAGAAGAAATAACATCTTAATCACTAACCTCTTCATCAATCAATATCATTTCAAGCCATTGTTTTCCAAGCTTATTTCTTGGTGTCCACACTTTCAAAACTCGAACAACTATACTGCGAAGCTTTGTGTTCTTTCCGATGGAATTGATTGTAATCACCTGACTGTTTGTTGCCATTGCCTCCTATATTATACAAAAAATAGTAATCAATTCATAAGCTTATGTTGATTCAATGTGAAAAATCAGAATGTTGTTGATATATTGATGTGGTTTCATTAAGCAGTTGCTTGAGTTTTAATGTGCACAATCAGAGTTGTATTTTGGCATCCTCTGATCATGGTATTGGTTGTTTCAATTCAAAAGCTTATGTTGATTTGCTGATGTTATGACATTCAGTAATGAATCAAAGACTATTATTACTCCTTCTGAAATTCATGTTTAGGATTCAAATTGTTGAATGGTAAGAGTATATATTTAAATAGTGTGAAAAATGTTCAAATTCATATAATTATAATGTTTCTTTCAGAAAAATGAATCAAAGACTATTATTACTCTGCCCGAAATAATCTTTACAAAGTTTGTCATGTGCTCTCTTTGTAAACGCTCTTCATGTTTTAACAAAAAAAATAATTTGTTGAGAAGAATGCATGTCTAGGCGAGGACCAACAACTGATGGGGATATTGGCATATCTGTTAGTGCTCCTGATGGTTGACAAAGAGAATATGGACCAAATTTGATGCAAAATAATTAACTGTTGGTTTGCATTTACTTATAATTGATTGATTTGTTATGCTTATGTATAAAGTACCGGTTAAGGGTCCATAGGCTTTTTAGTGAAATTTGTGCGAGGACATTTCGTGCTCATTTGACTGGATGATTATTGATGCCAAATATGGACTTTCTGCTGTAGGTGAAATATCATGCTTTAATTATACAGGCCACCATCTGCTGTCATATTTATGTTTTCATATTTAGATGCAGGAAGTTTTGTGTTTTGAGTTTTACCTAACTAAATCAGTTAACGTCTTGTCCGATTGAGCTAATGAGAA
Organism: Adenophora triphylla var. japonica; assembly: GCA_022495995.1. Taxonomy (NCBI): domain Eukaryota; kingdom Viridiplantae; phylum Streptophyta; class Magnoliopsida; order Asterales; family Campanulaceae; genus Adenophora; species Adenophora triphylla. Next base: position 896 of record JAFEMH010001857.1, on the reverse strand, counting down.
AATCATATTTGTGAATTTGATTGGGAAAGAGTGCAGGATGTGATCAAGAGTATTTTCACCTAGAATGTTGAGAAGATATATCAACATGCAATTTGCAAGAACATATGTAGACCCCAGTTCACCTACATTTTATGAAATGATTAGTGCCATAACCTGTAATCAAATGGTTGTGGTTTGATGGATTTGGTTGATGTTTTATTATTGGTTGTTTCAATACGTAAATAAAAATCAGGTTGTGGTTTGTTTTGGAGCAGTCATAGGGTAATGAGGTTGGTATAGTGGAACAAAATCCCTCTTGTAGGCTGTCTCATTTGGAGTAATACATTTGAATAATTTGCAAAGAGTATTTAATTATTCATTATATACTTATTATATAATTTTGTAAAACAGGCTATACTAAAGATCATCAAACCCTGCAAGGAATTTTCACCTATCCTCGTCACAGAGCAACTTATTGGGTTAGATGTTGGCTGAGATCATTGAAGTAACTAACTGTTTCCCTTTCACGGTACGTGGTTGTATTGTGTTTTTCTTCGGTAAATATTCTTTAAATTGATTTGAATTATGCATACCATCATTATCTGATTCCCCTTTAGAGCTAAAAAATACTACAATCCATACTAATTACAATTGTACGTGATTTCTCATTTTGCACGATCCATAAAGATATAATGCTAAGTAATTGTATTTGATCTAATAGATTAATAAAGATAGAATGTTAGCACATATTCCTCTACCATTTTCTATGTTAATTTCTGATATAAAACTGCTAATTAACTATCTCATATTGTATTAGTAAATTTATTTGGCTATCATGGCCATGCGTGGGTAGTACTTTAGTATTGGTTGCACTTTTATTGAGAGTACACATCAGAGCTTTGTAAAATCACTTAATA